>CM055126.1:37537979-38022979 GCA_029206835.1 Rana muscosa
GGGGTGTTTTTGACCTGCAACTCGCAACGTGTGACGTGTCGACGCCTTTCACGCACGTCAACGTATTTTCGTAGTCGACGCGTCACACGTTGCGAGTTGCAGGTCAAAAACACCCCCACCGCGGCTTTCAGCGCGGTGCTTCTCTCCCACACACGATCGCCGCTGATTGTCCCCTATCCTCCTCCTGTCCCCATCCATCCTTCTCCATGCTGCTGTCCCCCTCCATGCTGCTCCGTGTCTCCCTCTCTCCTCCATGCTGCTGTCCCCCTCCATGCTGCTCCGTGTCTCCCTCTCTCCTCCATGCTGCTGTCCCCCTCCATGCTGCTCCGTGTCTCCCTCTCTCCTCCATGCTGCTGTCCCCCTCCATGCTGCTCCGTGTCTCCCTCTCTTCTCCGTGTCCCCCTCCATACTGCTCCGTGTCTCCCTCTCTCCTCCATGCATCTGTCCCTCTCCATGCTGCTCCGTGTCTCCCCCTCTCCTCCGTGCATCTGTCCCCCTCCATGCTGCTCCGTGTCTCCCTCTCTCCTCCGTGCATCTGTCCCCCTCCATGCTGCTCTGTGTCTCCCTCTCTCCTCCGTGTCCTCCCCCTCTCTCTTTTCCCCCTCCGTGCTGCCGTCCCCCTCGGTATCTCAGGATGGAGAGCGGAGGTAGGAGCCGGTAAACCGGTAAAGTTTTCTGAATGGACAGAGTCAGTGATCACTGACTGTCCATTCACATAACTGAAACATTGTGATTACGATGTCTCAGTTAATGAATGGAGAAGCCGTTGTCTTCTCTCCATTCATTATCAGTGCAACTGAGGCTGCAGAGAAAGGAACTGGGGAATCTGTGTCCCTAGTCCCTTTCCCTGTCTCAAATGGGAGATGTCAAAGGTCTGTTAAGACCCCTGATATCTCACCATAGCCCCCCAACAGGGCTACTAAAAAAAAACAATAAATAATTTAAAAAAAAATATTTAAATAATAAAAAAAGCACACTGACACTGTCCCCACATCCCCCCCTTAAAAAATAAAGCATTGTAAAAAATAAAAATAAATTATAAACATTCATGAACTTCTGAACAGAAAAGAAAAACAGAACATAAAAAAAGGTAAGATAAAAGAATATATATATATTGTAGTTATATTATTTTATCTTACTTTTTTTTTTTTTTATGTACTTATCTTTTTTTGTAAAGTTATCCAAAGGATTAATTAGCTAATAACAAAAAGAACACACTAGATTAATTAAAATAAATAAATAAAAATAGTAGTTATAGTCATTACTAATCGAAGAAATAATCGTTAGATTAGTCGACAGACAAAATAGTCGTTAGTTGCAGCTCTAATATGCAGTAAAGCATGCTTGTTATACTCACTGTGTAACCTAAGGGGTTAATCGTCTGTGGTTTTGTATAAGGGCTGTTTGATCCGGTCTTTTCTGATCCTCCCCTTCTTCCACAGTCTACAATCTATCTGCTAAAAAAGGGGGTCAGCAACCTTTTTCCACTTAAGGGCTGGATTTCATGTATGTAAATGCATGGAGGGCCGCATTCACATGCTAATAAATGCATTTAATAATAATCCTAACATGGTAATAATAACAGTACAGGTTTATCTCACTTTTAAGGGGCTTCACTAATACAAAGCCAGTTCACCCTGAGGGTAGAATGTGGCTGGGCATTCAGATTTTACTGCCCCCTTCCCCATCCTGACACCCAAGGGTGGCTGACGCCAGTCCTGCCAGCCAGCATGGCCTGGAGATGGGGTTCCCCCATTGCAGTTTTTTCTGTACCCCATAGCAGTGTCCTCTGTCCCCCTCCTCTTCACCCCTATTATGTTCTCTGCCCCCCATAGCAAGTGTCCTGTGTCCTCTACACACACACACACACACACACACACACACACACACACTAGAACACCTACCTTACACAGGTGTATAGCGAGCTGAGCAGAGATCAATATCACAGGGCTGGATGGGGGCGGGAACTGCTGGTTAACTTTTCACATTAACTGGCTGGTGATTGGTTGCCGGGCAATTCTAGCAATCAATCGCCTGCTGTGTAATGTAAAAAGTTAACTCCAGCGGTTCCCGCCCCCAGCCAGTCCTGTGATACCGCCGTTCGCGGCTGTCCAATAAGAGGACAGCGGCAAAAATGTCTGCGCGCCAGGTTACCCGTGAATTAGTCGCGGGCAATGACAGGCCAGACATCTACCAGTGGCGGGCCGGGTGCGGGCCGTGGATTGCCAACCCCTGTGCTAAAAGAACAGAGCCTTGGGGGCAAGCTGCACATACTCAGTTTGCTGTGTATTGCTAAAGAGTTTTTTTTTTCTTGGGAGTGCATGTGATCAGCACAGGGCCAATTAGCACTGTCCAGACAGAGGGTCAGGGGTCCTGCAGCCCTTATAGAAGTCACAAGAGTGCTATATACTGCTGATGAGAAAAGGTATTTAGCAGTTTATATTTGCTAAAATAATTGAATTGCATTTTCATGTTCTGTGTACTGTGGGAGACCAGATATAGTGAATGCAGAGTCCTGGGTTTAGTAACACTTTAAATAGTAAGCTCACCTTTGTAATAAAATGTGCAGTGCAGTCAAGGGGCCACAGTACTTTTAAAAACACTGAAAATTGGTCCTCCGTTTAAAGCCCAACTCCAGGAAAAAAAAAAAAAAATTCCCCATTTAGTGGGGCTGTGGTCAACTGCTCGTTTTTGTCTAGGGAGTTGCAGAACGGAGGTTTACTTGCCTAATCCTCTGATACTTTCTGTACTAGACCACCAGTCCCTGTGGCTCCTGAACACAAGCTGTGGTCTAGCAGTCTTGTGTGGTGGACTGTTCCTGATGTTGTCAAGCCCATAACCCGCACTGGACGTGAGGATGTCAGGAACAGTCCACCACTGGAACATGGGGGAGCGCTGTTTGCCGAGGGAGTGGAGGATCGGGTAAGTATACAGCTTTCTTTTCTCCCTTGAACAAAATTAGCAGTTGATCCATGCAGTGCAGGCACAGCCCTACTGAATGGAAAAACTTTTTTTGCCTGGGGGGTTGGGCTTTAAATGCTATAGCTGTAAACCAGTGCTGGCTTCCCCACAGAGGGAGCGCTCTCTCTTTTGTAGTGCACTTTCCCTCCCCATCCTGCAGCAGCACAAAGCTAATAAAAACTCAGAATATGTACTCATGGAAAATGCAATATGGTTTCTCTTAAAGGGGTTTCCAAACTTCCCCTGCAAAAAGCGCCACGCCCATTTCCACATACCAATCACAATGTTGGGTGAACGGATGTCTGACTGTACAGATGCAGTGATGTTCCTGCAGAGGAATCTTAATAAAAGGGAATCTTATAGAGCAGGGATATTGAAATAAAATTCACAGCGCTCCGGTCAATATAATTTACTTCCAGTAGAGGTCCTAATTGCATGTTTTTGCTTTTACTCAGCCCCACCCCCCCCCCACCCTTTACATCACAGCGCATCCACTTTGCATCACAGTCCCCTTATTTACAACACGGCACAATCACAGTGTAATATTTTACATCAGTCACCCCATTTACATCAGTGGTCATCAACCCTGTCCTCAGGGCCCACTAACAGGCCAGGTTTGCAAGATAACTGAAATACATCACAGGTGATATCATTTGCTGCTCAGTGATTACAGTATTCTAGTCTGCATCTCCCCAAGGTAATACATAAAACCTGGCCTGTTAGTGGGGGGGTTGATGACCACTGATTTACATCATAGCCCCCCCTTTACATTACTTTCCTGTTTGCATCACAGTCCCCCTTTACATTGCAGTCTCTGATCTTTACATCTCAGCGCCCCTCTTCACATCAAAGTCCCCCCTTTTACACCTCATTGCCACCCCTTTACATCAATGTCATTCCCCCTCCCCTTTACATAGCAGTCCACTCTTTGCATAGCAGTTCGTCTTAACAGCACAGCTCCCCCACATCTGTTTGCTCATCTCCCCATCCAGTCCTACCTTTCAAAGCAAAGCAGGGAAAGTGCAATAGGTCTGCATGGAGGGCGGTAGCATCCCAACCTCTCCTGTTAACAATTGGCTAATTGGTTGCTAGGACTGCCCCGCATCTGGCCACTTGTTAACTTGAAAAGTGGGGCAGTTCCCACCCTCCATCCGGACCTATCCCAACCCCCCCCCCTCTCTGCCCAGCTGTGAAGATGACACCCGTGGCAGGAGATGAAGAGCACACACAGGCAGCAAAATGGCATGGCTGTGGTGGTCCTAACAGGACTGTCACTTGGTCAGGGTGTGGACCGCGATCCGCCATTTAGAGATGCCTGGTATAGAGGTTTTGTACATTATTGGGGTTGATTTACTAAAACTGGAGAGTGCAAAATCTGGTGCATAGAGCCAATCGGCTTCCAGGTTTTTTTTTTGTCAAAGCTTGATTTGCACTCTCCAGTTTTAGTAAATCAATCCCCTTTGTCTTCTATTTAGTATGGTTAGGAATCTGTCTGTTTTTTTTTTTTTTTTTGTTTTGTTTTTTTACGTATTCGAGCACTATAAATTGCATAGGAATATTGTAAATTCTGGTATTCAGTCAGCAGGTGGGGCTAGTCTCCTTTAACATGTTTTCCAGTTTCTCATTTTCTCCTGGTTGGTATAATAGCCAAAGAAAGCCTGGTAACTGGAGGAGCACAGAGCTCTCTTTTGTGTTGCTAATCTGAAGGGTCACAGTCACATAATGGACCTTGCACTATAAAAGCAAGGTATGATTATACCAGGGAAGAGTATGCCCTAGTAGTGCAATAAACTTATTTGATTAAAATGGTGTTCCACCCTAAAAAAAAACACCAAAATAGTAAATAAATAGAAAAAAAAAAACTCACCAGAAAGGGCGGTTGCTATGCGGAACTTGCTAATCTTCCTCTTCATCCACCACGGCAGGTATTCTTCCTCGTCCTCTGTCGCAGTGCCTTCTGGGGAATGTGGCGCGCTGCTTTCTGGGAACTGTGTGTATCCCAGAAAGCAGCCGCCCATTCACAAATCGGCGTGAGACTCGCGCATGCGCAGTAGGAAACGGGCAGTGAAGCCGAAAGGCTTCACTGCCTGTTTTCCCTTACTGAGGATGGCGGCGCTGGGACCCTCCACGATTGAGGGGTCGGCCTCGGGGGCGGGCGCCTAGGACAGGTAAGTGCCCCATTAAATGTCAGCAGCTACAGTGTTTGTAGCTGCTAACTTTAAAAAAATAAAAATAAAAAATCGCGTGTGGAATCCCGCTTTAAGCAAAGATAAAATGATACATGATGTACTCTCTTGCTCCCGGAATGACCCCAAGCTCATCATACAACTGTGAGAATCCACCTTCAGAACCCTTGTATGGATACCACTAGATGTAATCCACTCAATCACAAACAAATTGCAACCACCCCAACCTATAACTGGCCTTTGCAGCAAGGAGCACATGGAAGGGCAAAGCATGTCAAACAACAAACAAAAATTTCCAGCTCACTTACCAGCCAGCCTGCAACAAACTGAATTATCCTCTTTAACAGTTCTCATTAAAAACAAGGGGTTTAGTCTGCACACATTTTCGAATATATGTGTAAGCTGCTGTGGCCATGTCACGGCACCCCAGTGTTCCTCAGTCCAAACTGTAATTTTGAGTCTCCTGAGTTAGAGCACATGTATTATAATGGATAGATTGAGGGCAGGTGTGCCTAGAGGGAGCCCACAACCTCCTTAAAGGTATAGGGACGCACTGGACACCCAGCTTATAGCACAATGGCAGCGAAGGTATCCAGTGCGTCCCTGCACCAATTACCAACACTACAAACAAATGGCAACCACCCCAACCTATAATTGGCCTTTGCAGCAAGGAGCACATGGAAGGGACGACTCCTGTCAAAAAACAAAACAAAAATCCCAGCTCACCTACTAGCCAGCCTGCAACTAACCAAATTGTCCTCTCTTACAGTTTGTGTAAACAGGGGTTTAGTTTGGACATATTTGCAAATACATGAGTAAGCTGCAGCGGCCGCAAAGAGGCACCCCAGTGTACCGCAGTCCTAACTATAATTTTGAGAGTCTCCCATGTTTGAGCACATACTGGATAGATTAAGAGAAGGTATGCCTGGAGAGAGCTCACCTCTCCTTAATGATACAGGGACCAAGAAGGTATCTGGTGCATCCCCTCACCAATTCACCAGCAGTACAAATAAATGGCAGGCACCCTGTGTGTTGGGAAAGAAGAAGAAGAGCCAGGAGCCGTTCACAATAGTGGCTTGTGTATGACAGCTGCTGGGATTATGGAGGACCAGCAGTCATTCAATAGAGCGTTTGAGGTTGCAGGCCACATCAGATGGGGCATGCTTGCCCTAACCCAATCTGTCCGGATACCTCCTACTTTCTCTGCCTATAGGCGATGCTTGAAAATTCATCTCTTCGGGAGAAGCCTATCCAGCTTTTATGTAAAAACTGAACTTTCACTTTCTTCATCAGCTCTTCTTTAAAGCGTTTATTAACCCAAAAAAATAAATAAACAGATCCTGTTCCCTTAAAGCATGGGTCTCCAAACTGCGGCCCGTTGGCCAAAGGCCCTTTGAATGCCTTTATCCGGCCCTTGGGTCACTATTCCTCCCACTGACACCAACAATGGGTCACTATTTCTTCCACAGATACTAATGACTGGATACTACTCCTCCTAATAGGGGCACTACTCCGCCTCTTTGACCACCAACCCTGAGGCCATATTTATTCTCACTGATGCCAGGCTGGTGACATTTCTACCCCTGCTGGCCACACTCTCCGGCCCTCCTAAAGTCTGAAGGACAATAAACGGGCTCTTTGAAAAGTTTGGAGACCCCTGCCTTAAAGCATGTTATACAGCACTTGTGCTTTGTCATTTGGCCCCCTGTATCACCTGTAATACCTGGCTGATCCTGCCTGGCTATGCCCTCCCACTGAATGCTGACCACAATATTTCAGGGCTGCTGAGCCCTGACACAGTTGTCAGCATACATGCCTCCGTCATCCGCAGCCCTGCGTCCTCTCCTGTGTCCTCTCCTCCATCCTCTCCCCCCCCCTCTGACTGTCTGCTCGTGTCAGCAAACATCCCCCCATTCCCCCCCCCGCTCTTGCTGCTCTCATACGTAACATTAAATGCTCCCATCCCCTCTGTATTAGAACAAGAAGTTCCCCTGTGTCTGTGTTATATCATAAATATGCTTATCTGTACTGATAACACACCGTCTTCTTGGGATCATGTGACTCCTCGGCTCTGCCTCTCCTCCCTGCTCAGCCCCTCCCACTGGAACTGTCAGCCGGGCAGAGGAGAGAGGAGGCAACTGATCGCAGGAAGATGGTGTGTTATCATTGTTCTAATACAGAGGGGATGGGAGCTTTTCATACAAGTGGCTTAACAACCACTTTAAGTTAAAGCGATTTGTAAAGTCTTTTTTTTCTTTCTCGTACATCACGGGACACAGAGCGACATAGTCATTACTAATGGGTTATATAGTTACCGTCAGGTGCTGGCACTGGCAACTTCCAAAACCGGAAGTACCCTCCCCTATATAAGCCCCTCCCATCCGGGAGCACCTCAGTTTTTTGCCAGTGTCTAAGGTGTTGGCCAAGAAGAAACATGTGTTTTTCACTGAGCTTGCGTACAGGTTCTTTTGGGCCTCAGTAAGCTATTCCGGATCCGACCAAAAAAGCTTCATAGCTAAACGGTCGGTACCCGGGCCTTGCAGAGAAGAGCAAGGTTCTGCCTGTAATGCTTCTCTTAGGAGAGCTGGACCCTGGGATCCAGAGCTCTGGTCATACCCACGACCAAGATGTTTTCTGTGCAGGGTGCTATACAGGTCCAGGGGAGTGGAATCCTTGGGAACCCGGTCCCTGAAGGTTTGATTACAATGCCTGCCGTGATAGGTGAAGTTTGGGCTTTTGTGGACCAAACAAAGTCCTGCGGCGGGGAACAGGTAAGTGGGGGCCCCCAGGAACTTGGTTCTATTGGGGGACCCCCAAGCCTAATTTGTCTTTCTGTCTGTTACCTAACGGTATTCCCGCTAATATCTGTGCATGCCTGTAACTACTAAAAAAATGTAATAATTTTTAATGGTGGTCAAGAAAAAAAAAAAAAAAAAAAAAGAATGTTTTTTTATATATGTTTAGTATATTAAACTGCGGTACCTGTGTTTGTCCACTAGAGGCCGCTGTGGAATGTTTTTCTTGTCATATGGACTAGTTTCTTCTCAGAGAGCAAAGTCCAGGCAGCTGGTGAGTTCTCCTACAGGAAACTGTTTCCTCTGCCATGTTGCAGTGTTCGTCTATCCCCCGGCCTGCGGCAAAGGGGGCCCTGGCTCCTGTCCCTGGTTTCCATGTTTGAAAATTAGCGCCGAGGCGCACGTGGCCGCGCGCGTGCGCGTGCACGCGCCTCTATATATAGAGGTGGCCGGAAAAAGGGGCGGGGCCTGGGGGATGACGCTCTGTGCGCGCCGCAGCGCTTCTGCGCATGTGCGGGCGTCCCAGCAGGTTTTTAAAAAGCCACATTATTGCAGTAAGCTGGCTATGAAGTACAGAGACAGAGCTGGCAACATTTAAAGGCATACAGCAAGCGGTTGATACAGGCATCCCCTAGAAAGGCACATTAGCAGACACCAACTGTGATATAGCAGCAATTGTGCTAGACTATTCTCAGTAAAAGAGGTGTATTACGGCTGGAATACCTCAGCTTTAGGCTTAGGAATATGCCGTCCAGTAGCTCCGGAACTGAATCTTCCAGGAAGCGAAGGGGGTCTCATCGGGCTCTGAGGATCTTGGGCATACTCCTGCTGCACCAGTCTCCCCTGAAGTTCAGAGGTAAGTGACCGTAGAGACCCCGCAGGGGTACTTGGTACTGTGGCTGTCCTCAGTCACCTGCTCCTGTGTATGTAACAGAGGAGGTTTTTTCCTCAGCTCTGGGAGGATTAGAGAGAGATTGTCAAAATTTATCGCTGCCTCCCTGTCAGGGAAAGCACGCCCGATCTCCGTCTCCTCCTTCAGAGTGCCTGTTAGCAGAGCAACAGTCCCATACAGGGATCGACCTGCCTGAAGGGGATCAGGATAAGGTTGATTCTGTTATAGAGGAATCAACAGTGGGGGAACCCTTTCTCAGCATCTCAAGCTGAAAGATTATGGGTTCAGTCTCTGACTAACATGGTCCGATCAGCATTTAAAAATGCACCTTGCGGAACCATCAACCACTACTGTATCCTCGTTGGGGTCGCTAGAAGCCCCCAGACTGTTTGTTCTTTTCCACTTCACCCTTTACTGAAAGGGCTCATTTACCAGGATTGGGAACGTCCTGAGAAAATATTTATTCCCCCAAGAGATTTCCGGTGGTCTATCCCATGGAGGATAAGTTCATCAAAAAAAAAAAAAAAAAAAAATGGAAGGTCCCTACAGTGGACGCAGCCATCTCTTGTATGTATAAATCACTGACATGTCCAGTGGATAATGTCCAAATGTTCAAGAACCCAATAGATAAAAGATTGGAGTCCTTATGAAAATCTGCTTGGTGATACAACCAGCAGTAGCAGCTATTGGGGTCTGCTAAGCAGTGAAGGATCAGTTGAAACAGGTCTTGAGGGACTTTACAGATCAGCAGGCTTTGCCCTAGCTGATCTGCCTAGAGCCTTAGGCTTTGCGGTTGACGCCATAGAGGATTCAGTCCATCAGGCCTCCCGCCTTACGCTGTCTATAGTACATATGCGTAGGCTCCTATGGCTCAAAAACTGGTCTGCTGAAGCTCCCTGTAAAGAATGGCTGGTTAGCGTCCCATTTCATGGTGAACGCTTATTCAGGGAAAACCTGGACAAATATCCAGAAAATTTCCAGCGGTAAAAATACGCTCTTGCCGGTTAAAAGCAGAGTTAGAGGTCCCTCTTTAAGAGGCCTGCTTCTCCAGTCCCTGGGGCATCGGCTGTGTAACAGTTCCGACGGCCTCCTTGGTCAAATCCCGGGGGTAAAAAACAGGGACAGTAGCAGGGTAATGAGAAACCCTGGGTCAGGGGAGGTACAAAACCTCCCCCAAAGTTAAATTCATGAAGCCCCCACTCAGTCGGGTGGGGGGAGGACTCCAGTTGTTCGCAAGAGACCTGGCGGGACACGATCAAGACAGATAGGTGCTCTCCGCAGTAGGTTTGGGATACAGTTTGGAGTTAAAAGACTCTCCTCCTTCCCATTTTTGAGGTCAAACGTGCCAAGGGATCCCCGGAAGAGAGAGTCCCTCCTGTTGGCACTAGAACAACTATTGCTCCAAGGAGTAATTATGGAGGTTCCCCTGGAAGAATGAGGGTTCGGGTTTTACTCAAACCTCTTTACAGTCCCGAAGCAAACGCGGACGGGAGGCCCATATTAATTCTAAAAGGGCTATACAAATTCCTGTATATCAGGACTTTCCGATGGAGTCGATCCGATCGGTGGCCACTGCCCTACAAGGGGAGGATTGGTTAGCCACGATCGACATCAAAGATGCTTATTTGCACATTCCCATCTTTCCAGTCCACCAAAAATTTCTACGCTTTGCAGTAGAAGGGCACCATTTTCAGTTCAGAGCCTTACCCTTCGGTTTGGCCACAGCACCACGAGTGTTTACAAAAATTCTGGCCCTTTATTGGCCAATCTAAGAACACAAGGTGTAATGATAATGGCATATCTGGATGACTTGTTGCTGATAGACCACTCAGTGAGAAAACTAGACGTGGTCGTTCACAAGACGATCAAGTATCTGGAATCTCACGGTTGGATTATCAACCGAGACAAGTCAGCCCTAAAAACCAGTCAAAAGTCTGGAATACTTGGGGCTAAGGTTGGATTCAGGCCAGAGAAAAATATTCTTGCCTCGAGGAAAGGTGTTGTCTTTGAAAGATTTGATCCACTTAGTGGGTACAAAAAAGACAGCCGTCCATACGCCTGTATATGAGGCTGCTGGGAAAAATGGTGGCATCATTCGAAGCAGTACCCTACGGTCAATTCCATTCAAGGAATTTGCAAGGGGCCATACTGTCAGCCTGGAACAAAACAGTTCAGGCCCTAGACTTACAATGTCCTTGTCCCCTTCCGTTCGCAAGAGCCTCCGTTGGTGGTTGGTTCCCCAGAATCTGGAAAAAAGGAAATCCTTCAGTCCGATTTCTTGGAAGGTGGTCACTACAGATGCCAGCCTTATAGGCTGGGGAGCAGTACTGGAGCAATAGTCTCTACAGGGCAGATGGTCGGATGCAGAAAAGGCCCTGCCCATCAATCTCTTAGAGATACGAGCAGCCCGGTATGCCCTAGTAGCATGGACATCCAAACTCCAAGGGTCCCCTGTCAGAATGCAATCAGACAATGCCACAGCAGTGGCATATATCAATCATCAGGGGGGCACCAGGAGTCGTGCAGCCCAGAGGGAAGTAAATTACATCCTGAAATGGGCAGAAAAATATGTCCCAGCCATATCTGCGGTATTCATTCCAGGAGTGGAGAATTGGAAGGCGGACTTTCTAAGTCGCCAGCAATTAGGCCCAGAGGAAGGGTCCCTTCACCCCGAGGTTTTCTGGACAATATGTCAGCGGTGGGGAACATCGGATGTAGATCTTCTAGCATCCAGATTCAACACAAAGGGGGACAGGTTTGTCTCTCGGACAAGGGATCCCCTAGCTTGCAGCTCGGATGCCCTAGTGTTCCCTTGGGATCAGTTCAAGCTGATATATGCATTCACACCGCCACAATGGTTACCTCGATTACTCCGCAGAATCAGGGTAGAAAAGAAACCGGTGATTCCGGTGGCTCCAGCGTGGCCCCGAAGAGCGTGGTACGCGGAGATTGTAAAATTTCAGTGGGGAGTCCTTGGACTCTCCCACGTCGTCCGGCTTTCGCAAGGACCGATATACCACCCTTCCTTACCAGCCCTAGGTTTGACGGCCTGGCTATTGAAGCCCACATTCTAAAAAAGAGAGGGCTCTCTAATGCTGTGGTATCTACCATGATCAATGCCAGGAAGCCGGTATCCAGGCAGATCTACTATAGAATCTGGAAGGCGTACATCGCGTGGTGTGAGGCCAAGAAATGGCATCCACATAAGTACGTAATAGGTAGGATTCTGGACTTCCTACAGTGGGCTGTAGATAGGAAGCTTGCCTTGAGTACTATCAAGGGTCAGATTTCGGCCTTGTCAATATTTTTTCAAAGGCCCTTGGCTTCGCATTCACTAGTCAAAGCCTTTATACAAGGAGTGATGCGTATTAGTCCTCCGGTTAATATTCCCATATGTCCATGGGATCTAAACTTGGTTCTGTCGGTTCTACAGAAACAACCATTTGAACCATTACAGCATATTTCCTTGGTGCTTCTCACCAGGAAATTGATTTTTCTAGTAGCCATTTGTTCGGCTGAAAGAGTATCGGAATTAGCAGCTATGTCCTGTAAGGAGCCATATCTGGTTATCCATAAGGACAGAGTAGTGTTACGTCCTCATCCAGCCTTTCTTCCTAAGGTGGTATCGAGTTTTCATTTGAACCAAGATGTGGTTCTTCCTTCTTTTTTCCCCAAGCCTACTTCGGTAGAGGAAAAGTTATTGCATTCTTTGGATGTAGTAAGAGCAGTTAAAGCTTATCTAAAAGCCACTGCTCAGATTCGCAGAACGGATACTTTGTTTATTCTGCCGGAAGGCCCCAGAAAGGGTCAGGCAGCGTCAAAATCTACTTTAGCCAAGTGGATTCGACAGGTCATAATACAAGCCTATAGCTTGAGAAGTAGACCGCCTCCGTTCAAAGTTAGGGCGCACTCCACGAGAGCAGTTGGAACTTCATGGGCAGTGCATCACCAGGCCTCCCTGGCTCAAGTCTGTAACATGGTCTTCAGTACACACGTTTACTAGGTTCTACCAGGTGGACGTTAGAAGTCAGGAGGATGTCGCCTTTGGGCGCAGTGTGTTGCAGGCCGCAAAAGATCCTCATGTCTGATAGCGCTCAGCTTATATATGGTGTATCCCCCCCCTCATTTGGCATTGCTTTAGGACATCCCATTAGTAATGACTATGTCGCTCTGTGTCCCGTGATGTACGAGAAAGAAAATAGGATTTTTATAACAGCTTACCTGTAAAATCCTTTTCTTGGAGTACATCACGGGACACAGAGCTCCCGCCCCTCTTTGGGGACACTTATTGCTTTGCTACAAAACTGAGGTGCTCCCGGATGGGAGGGGCTTATATAGGGGAGGGTACTTCCGGTTTTGGAAGTTGCCAGTGCCAGCACCTGACGGTAACTATATAACCCATTAGTAATGACTATGTCGCTCTGTGTCCCGTGATGTACTCCAAGAAAAGGATTTTACAGGTAAGCTGTTATAAAAATCCTATTTTTTTTTTTTAAATAACAATTATGTTCTACTTACGTGTGCTGTGTAGTGGTTTTGCACAGAACAGCCTGGATCCTCCTCTTCTCTGGTCCCTCGCTGATGCTCCTGGCTCCTCCCTTCTACCGGGTGCCCCCACAGCAAGCAGCTTGCTATGGGGGCACTCGTGCAGGCGCGCTTCCGATCAGCAGCTCCGTGTGTCCATTCGCACATGGAGCCGTGCCGCGGCCCCGCCCCCTCCATCTTCTGATTGGCTCACTGGCTGTGATCGACAGCCAATGGCTCCCGCTGCTGCCATAAGCCAATCGGGACTGCAAGTCTTGGGAGAGGCAAGGCTGTTGTGGACGTCGCTGAATCGAGAGGGGGTTCAGGTAAGTATTTGGGGGGGGGGGGGCTGCTGCACACAAGGCTTTTTATCTTCATGCATAGAATTCATGAAGGTAAAGAACCATGTGCCTTTACAACTACTTTAAAATCCTCTCTCTCCTCTGTCCCTGCTTGAAAGTATAACTGGAACCAAAACCGTTTTAACCATTTCCTACTCAAGCCAACATAAAAAAAAATGTATTTAGATGCATGTTTATTCATATCCGTGCAGCTAGTTCTCGCTACACCTCGTCCAGATTGTAATGCAATTGGTCATCTCGGGTCTACTGTTCAGAGCCCTTAGCTATATATTTAATTTTCTAATTATTTTCTATTTAACTGTAAATCTCTTCTGTCATTTATATAAAGTTCATAAATACTGTGTGTGTGTGTGTGTGTGTGTGTGTGTGTGTGTGTGTATATGTATATATATATATATATATATATATATATATATATATATATATATATATATATATATAAATAAATAATAATTTTTTTTTTATTATTATTTAAAAAAAAATAATAATTCTCCTAACAGAACATGTATCTTAATTTTGGAGAAATCGGAACCAACATTAAAAATCTGATGGAAGATTTTCAGAAGAAAAAGCCTAAGGAGCAGCAGAAACTGGAATCTATTGCAGACATGAAGGTACACGTGCACATAATTGTTATATAGTGTTGTCAGCACAGCAGCTAGTCACATTTTCGATCCATGAAAGCTTGTATCTCATTGGCCACTCTGTCTCTCTGACTCCTGGTCCATGAGAAATGTGTAGGTATCCATTTCTGTCCATCTGTTGAAAATGGAAGTTGCCTGACATTCATGTTGATCTTGTGGCTTGAATACTTTGGGGGATATTTACTAAACCTGGAGCACTCAGAATCTGGTGCAGCTGTGCTTGGTAAGCTATCAGCTTCTAACTTCAGCTTGTTCAATGAAGCTTTGACAATGAAAACTAGAAGCTGATTGGTTTCTTTGCAGAGCTGCACCAGATTTTGCACTCTTTTAATCTCCTCCTTTTTGAGTCTCTGACTCGACAAAAGTATGTAGATCAGCAGTTCTGGGTTTAGCTGGGGAGGATCAGCATGACAGCCAGGGAACAAGCATTTTTAAGAGGTAATTAGCGGTCACCCGTACATCGCTCTCATTTGATTCTTTGTCTCTGGTCCAGGCATTTGTAGAAAATTACCCGCAGTTCAAGAAAATGTCCGGAGCGGTGTCCAAGCACGTTACGGTGGTGGGGGAGCTGTCACGGCTGGTCAGTGAGCGCCATCTAATGGAAGTCTCTGAGGTGGAGCAAGAATTGGCCTGTCAGAATGACCACTCCAATGCCCTACAGGTAATCTAATTCATTAAATTGTAAGCACCAATGAGCAGGGCCCTCTGATTCCTCCTGTATTGAATTGTATTGTAACTGTACTGTTTGCCCCAACGTGAAGCGCTGCGCAAACTGTAGGCTCTATATAAATCCTGTATGATAATAATTAAAGGCGAAATTGATATAATTGGTATGCATGCTTTAGGCTCCGTTCACACAGGGGCGACCTGTCGGGCGATTTAGCCGCCTGACAAGTGGAGCTCCATTCAGTGCAATGGAACCGTTTTAATCGGAGTGACTCAACTTAGAAAAAGCTTCCTGTACTACTTGGGGGTGACTTCAGAGCGGCTTGCATTGACTTCTATTACAGAAGTTGTTTGCAAGTCGCACTGAAGTCCCGCTGTGCAGGGCGGCTTCAGAGTTGGGCGTCTTTGAATCCGCCCCAGTGTGAACCGAGACTTAGTGCTCACTGATGTGTTTATCTCTGTGCACTCTCCTACAGTCGGCAAACTACATTTGGTAGGCCCCTTTCACACTTGGCATTCCGATCAGGTCCACCTGTCTGTTTTTCAGAAAGACCTGATCAGAAGTTTCATGCAGCCCTATAGACAGGCGGGTATAAATGGACTTGGGGTCCATTTTACACCCACCTACCTCCGGGCATGTCCAGGTCCGGTAAAAAAAAATGAAAAGGGCTACTTTCTTTTTTCTGTTTTTCCAGACTGTATCGAAACATCCCACACTCCGCTTGAGTGCTTTTGTCATATACCGCTTCCTCCCAGTGAATATAGATATCAGATATTGCAGCCCATATATTGTAAGAACCAAGCGAGGCTAGCTCCGTTACAAAACTGCAACATGGAACTGTTTATTGAAACGCAGGTACACAGAGATATATTCAAACTTATCCTCAGTAGAGTGTCCAATCAGCAGGGAGAGCTGTTGGAGGAATTCGCCTCTTCCCCTCTCACAGCTAATCTACATACACATCCCATAATACCCAAGGCAGACAGACACAATAGAACAATGGAATACAGCCACACCCCAAATGACCCAACACAGCACACCATAGTATTATTTATATATATATATATATATATATATATATATATATATATGAGAGAGAGAGAGAATATTTATCTCTGTGTGTGTGTGTGTGTGTGTGTATATACATACATACATACATACATACATACATACATACATACATACATACATACATACATACATTCATACATAGAGATATAGATATATATATGTATATACATCTATGTGTATGTGTGAGATATATATATATATACACACACACACACACACACACACAATGTGTGTGTGCATACATAGAGATATATATATATATATATATATATATATATATATATATATATATTGTGAGGGGGTTAGCTCGGCAGCGGGTATGTGTGACCCCCGGGATGGGCTCCCCACCCAAAAACAGGCCCAGCAGACGGAGGTTGTGGTTTTCAAAATCAAAAAGGTGCGGTTTATTTTCTATTTACAGTGACAAAAACACAGCAAGGCAAAAAAAACATAAACAAAATAAATCCTGGTCAACTTGACCTCTGACTAAACATACAGGTTTCCTAACTAACAACTGGGATCAGCCTAGTGCTGTCCTAGTCCCTAAGTCCCTGGTTTTAAATGTCCAAGCAAAATATAGCCACACAGGCTTTCTCTCACCGCACAGGGGTTCACTCTCCCTAGACAGTCCACACAGGTCTGGTTCCAGGCATGAGCTAACATCTAATGAAGCTGGGCTTTCTTATAGAGGCCTAAATGAGCTGACAAGGTTCAGCTGGTCTCATCAACTCCCTGTCTGCACGACGCCCAGCCCTCTCCCTAGAGGTATGAGTCATCCATGAGCACACTAGCCTTATACAACTCTCCACCTAGTTGTACAAATCGGCGTAAAGCCTGAATCTGGGCGAAATATATCTACCCCCCTGGATGCAACCAGGTGACTTTACCTTCCTGCTGTCACATACCCCCCCCTCTTGTTTTAACCTCGGGGTTGGAACACCAGCAATCAGGCATTCATGTACTCGAGACAAAGCATCCACATTCCCCATTTGAACGCCAGGGCGATGCTTTACTGTGAAGTTGAATTCCTGGAGGGCCAGGAACCACCTATTCACTCTTCTATTTGTTTCCTTGTTTTGAGCCATCCACTTTAACGGAGCGTGATCCGTAACCATGTCAAAGTGCCTACCTAGCAGGTAGTACCGAAGGGAATCTAGAGCCCACTTCACCGCTAAACACTCCTTTTCAACGGTGGCGTAATTTACCTCATGGGACTTCAACTTCCTGCTGAGGTAAATGACTGGGTGCTCTTCCCCGTTCCAGACCTGGGACAATACTGCTCCTAACCCCACATCTGACGCATCACTTTGTACGACAAAGTCTCTAGAGAAGTCGGGTGAGTACAACACTGGCTGGCTACATAAGGCTTGTTTCAAGAATTGGAATGCTGCCTCAGCCTCGGGGGTCCATTTAATCATGACCGACCCTTTCCCCTTCGTCAGGTTGGTTAGGGGCACAGCCTTAGAAGCAAAGTGGGGAATGAATCGCCGATAATACCCAGCGATTCCCAGAAAGGCTCGTACCTGCTTCTTGCTGTTGGGACGTGGCCAACTCTGGATGGCCTCGACTTTGTTGAGTTGGGGTTTTATTACTCCCCTCCCAATGGTGTACCCAAGATATTTGGCCTCCTCCTGCCCAATGGTACACTTCTTGGGGTTAGCCGTAAACCCTGCTTCCCGAACAGAGTCCAGGACTGCTTGCACTTTTGGCAGATGTGAGGCCCAATCTGTGCTATGGACAATTATGTCATCCAGGTAAGCCGCAGCATACTTCCGATGGGGCCTCAGCATCTGGTCCATTTTCCGCTGGAATGTGGCCGGCGCATTCTGTAACCCGAACGGCATTCTTTTATATTGGAACGCCCCGTCTGGGGTTACAAATGCGGTTTTCTCTTTGGCCGACTTGGCCAGGGGGATTTGCCAATACCCTTTTGTGAGGTCAAGAGTCGTCATGTATCGGGCTGTTCCCAGCCGGTCGATCAACTCATCTATACGTGGCATGGGGTAGGTGTCAAATTTTGTAACTTTGTTCAACTGACGAAAATCGTTACAAAATCGCCAGCTCCCATCCGGTTTAGGCACCAACACGATGGGACTAGACCAATCACTTTGGGACTCCTCTATCACCCCTAAGTTCAGCATTTTCTGTACTTCCTCCCGTATTGCCTCCCGTCGGGCCTCTGGGATCCGATAGGGTTTTAACTTCACCCTTTCACCGGGCGGGGTAATAATGTCATGCTCTACCCCAGATGTTTGTCCCGGCAGCTCAGAGAATACCTCCTTGTTGCGAAGCACAAACTCCTTAACCTCCTGTTGTTGGGGTTGTGACAAGGTGGCTGCGATTCCAACCTCAGGAATCACGCAACCAGTTTGAGCTGGTGACCAAGTGTCTGCGACTAGGGACTCCCTATCCCTCCAGGCTTTCAACAGATTAACGTGATAGATCTGTTCGGGCTTTCGCCTTCCTGGTTGTCTGACCTTGTAATTCACTTCGCTCACTTTTTCCATTATCTCGTAGGGGCCTTGCCATTTGGCAAGGAATTTACTTTCAACCGTAGGGACAAGTACCAATATCCTATCCCCCGGGGAAAAGGTACGGGTCTTGGCTCCACGGTTGTACACTCTCTGCTGTGCCAACTGCGCTTGGGCCAAATGTTCCTTCACGATGGGCATTACCTGTGCAATTCGATCTTGCATCAGGGCGACATGCTCAATCACACTCCTGTGGGGAGAACTCTCACTTTCCCAAGTTTCCTTGGCAATATCCAACAGCCCTCTTGGGTGTCTCCCATACAGTAACTCAAAGGGGAAGAATCCCGTAGAGGATTGGGGCACCTCCCTAATAGCAAACATCAAATAAGGAAGTAGACAGTCCCAATCCCTTCCATCTCTATCCACCACTTTCTTCAACATTTGTTTTAGGGTTTTGTTGAATCTTTCAACCAGCCCATCGGTTTGGGGGTGATACACAGATGTACGCAATTGCGTCACTTTGAACAATTTACACAGCTCTTTCATAACCCGGGACATAAAGGGTGTACCTTGGTCCGTAAGCAGTTCTTTACAAATACCCACCCGGCTAAAAACAAGAGATAGCTCTTTGGCTATGGTTTTGGCCGAGGTATTTCTGAGAGGGATCGCTTCTGGATAACGGGTGGCATAGTCCATTATAACCAATATGTACTGGTGCCCCCTAGCGGACTTGATTATAGGACCTACCAAATCCATTGCGATTCTCTCAAACGGGACCTCAATGATGGGTAGAGGGACCAGCGGGCTACGGAAATGTGGCATCGGGGCCGACCTCTGACACACAGGGCAGGAGGAACAATAATTTTCTATGTCCTTCATCACCCCAGGCCAATAGAATCTCTGTAATACCCTCTCTCGGGTTTTCTCTGTCCCCAGATGACCTCCAAGAATGTGCCCATGGGCCAACTCCAACACCAACTTCCTGTAAGGTTTGGGCACCACAAGCTGCTCAACGGTTTCTTCTGCCCTTTTTGCCACCCGATACAGTAGGTCCTTCTCTACGCTGAAGTATGGGTAAGTGCCGGTATTATCTGGGTTCACTAACTCGCCATCTATTTTCACTACGTTTTCCCGTGCCTTTATTAGGGCGGGGTCTTTCAACTGTTCTGTGGCAAAGTTTTCCCTGTGAACCTCAAGATCAGAAAACTCCACAGACGGTAGGTTTTCGTCTGAGGAGGTGGGCTCCTCTCCAGTTTCTTGAGTCTCCCCTGCCAATACTGACAAGGGAAATTCCGGAGAGTCCTCACCACTCTCAGGGGAGTTCTGGCTATCACATTCCTGGTACATAGGGGCACCAGTGGGGGGCTCAGGATCATCCCACAGTTCCCAGAACTTCGGAAAATCCCTTCCCACAATGGCGTCATGCGGTAACTGAGATACTAAGCCCACTGGATGAGAGAGGGTACCTTTGGGGGTCTCGAAACACACTGTAGTCACTGGATACTCTCGGGTGTCCCCATGCACACAAATAACGGCTACCTTGCTATTCCCAGAGACCTCTGTTTTAACTAACTCAGCCTTTATCAGGGTCACAAGGCTACCTGAATCCAGCAATACCACAACATTTCTACCATTAATACACATTTTGCATAAATGTTTCTCAGTTCCCCGAATGGCAGTGCATGCGACTGTCGCACACAGCGACTGACGTCTGCCCGTCAGAAAGTCACACTGCATGGGTTCCTCCACAACCGGGCAATTTGCTGCAATATGTCCCGCTTGCCGGCAGCGGTAGCAAACGATCCTTCTTGCGGCCTCTTGAGCCGCTGATTTCCCAGGCTGTTCTCGCCAAACTTGGGGTAGAGCTCCCACCCTCTCACTCTCTCCACCCTCACCCCTTGGAATCCTCTTATCCGCCCCTGGGGATGGTCTGGTCTTAGGGTGGAAAGTCCGAGTGTCTCTGGAAGAGGCCGTCAGGTTCTCTGTAGCCAAGTATTTCTCCACACGATCCACAAGACCATCGGCCGTCTCTGGGTCTCCATGGCTTACCCACTTTTGGATGGCAGTAGGAAGAGCTCTCAAAAACCGATCCATTACAACACGTTCCACAATCTTTGGTGCGGACAAAGTCTCTGGCTGTAGCCACTTTCTGCTCAGGTGAATGAGATCATACATTTGAGACCTGGGGGGTTTTCCAAGCTGGAAAGTCCAGTTATGCACACGCTGAGCCCGGACAGCCAGGGTGACACCCAGCCTTGCCAATATTTCAGCTTTTAGCATCACATAGTCTTTTGCTTGGTTAGGCTCTAGGTCATAGTAAGCTTTCTGCGATTCACCAGTTAACAGAGGAGCCACTAGTCCAGCCCACTGCTCCTCAGGCCACTTTTCTCTTTCAGCGGTCCTTTCAAATGTGGTCAAAAATACCTCTGGATCATCCTCTCCAGTCATTTTTGTCAATAAACGACTCACCCCAAAGGACGCGGTATTAGTGGGACGGCTTTCCTCACTGGTCTGCGGACGTTGCTGCATTACTGCTTCCATCTGTTGTTGTAGTCTCTGCTCTTGCTTCTGCAACAGGTCTATGAAGCGGGCCTCAGATTGCTGTTGGGCTTGTTGCTGAGCCTCCAGACTCTGTTGTAAAGTTGCAAGGCTCTGTTGATGAGCTTGCTGCTGGGCTGCAAGGCTCCTTTGCAAACCTGCATTTGTCTGCTGTTGATTGGCATTTGCTAGAGCCAGCTGTTTCAGTATCTCCTCCATGCTGGCTTAAAAAAAAACTGCCCGCATTCTCCACCAACTGTGAGGGGGTTAGCTCGGCAGCGGGTATGTGTGACCCCCGGGATGGGCTCCCCACCCAAAAACAGGCCCAGCAGACGGAGGTTGTGGTTTTCAAAAATCAAAAAGGTGCGGTTTATTTTCTATTTACAGTGACAAAAACACAGCAAGGCAAAAAAAACATAAACAAAATAAATCCTGGTCAACTTGACCTCTGACTAAACATACAGGTTTCCTAACTAACAACTGGGATCAGCCTAGTGCTGTCCTAGTCCCTAAGTCCCTGGTTTTAAATGTCCAAGCAAAATATAGCCACACAGGCTTTCTCTCACCGCACAGGGGTTCACTCTCCCTAGACAGTCCACACAGGTCTGGTTCCAGGCATGAGCTAACATCTAATGAAGCTGGGCTTTCTTATAGAGGCCTAAATGAGCTGACAAGGTTCAGCTGGTCTCATCAACTCCCTGTCTGCACGACGCCCAGCCCTCTCCCTAGAGGTATGAGTCATCCATGAGCACACTAGCCTTATACAACTCTCCACCTAGTTGTACAAATCGGCGTAAAGCCTGAATCTGGGCGAAATATATCTACCCCCCTGGATGCAACCAGGTGACTTTACCTTCCTGCTGTCACAATATATATATAATCTCTCTATCTCTATTAGGGCTGTGGAAATTAACTATTAATTCCTCGATTAATCGATTAATTGTTTTTTGATCGATCAAAATTCTTTTGATCGGTACTCACCTCTCCGCCGGCTTCCGGGTCTTCAGGGAGATCCGGTGACGTCACGGACACCGGCGGGGCTTGCCGTGTCCATCTGAAGGGCTCCTTTGCTGTGCCTTCATATCTGCATGCCGGCGGGACCTTACTATCTGCCACACGCAAGGGCTGTTACACTTCCCTCTATCACTTCCCTCTATCAACCTGGGATTCTACAGCCATCCACTGGGAGTTGTGATAGTTCCCTTCACCGAATATCTACATGCCGACGGACTGATGTTAACCCCTCCTCATCTGGATTCAGCAGTGGTATCATTGTACACATTTTTATACCAGTATCATACTTGGCTACATGTTTTTATGACTGCTTTTGCTACCGTTTGGTATTACTCGCACCATTTTTACAGTTTATGTAGCTACATTGATTTTATCTCCAGTGCAATATTTATTTTGTTACCTACTTGAAGACTATAAAAGTTTTAATGCTATTCCCATCGAGCGCTGCCTTTGTGTGTTTTTTGTATCCTGCTATCCATTTTTCCAGTGGTTGGTAGCTGCACTGGGAATCGGCCTGAAAGGAGATCAGCTAAAAGTAGTTGGACCAGTATGTGCGTTATAATTAATCGAAATTAGTCGATCGATTTTTAAAAAAAACGATTAATCGAACACGAAAATTTTAATCAGTAACAGCCCATTATTTATTTATTTATATATATATATATATAATCACAATTTTTTTTTTTTTTTTATCAACACACATTTAGCAGAATACATTTTGGCCAAAATTTATGCTGAAAGTATGATTCTTTTTTTTTTATAGCAAAGTAAAAAAAAAATGTTTTTTTTTTTTTTTTTCATCAAAATTGACGGTCTTTTTTTTGTTTATATAAAAAATAAAATAAACACTGGTGATTCAATAACACTAAAAGAAAGCTCTATTTTGTGTTTAAAACATTCATATACATTTTGTTTGCGTACAGTGTTGCATGACCTTGTAATTTTTTTCAGCATGCAATTTTATCACGTTATAAAAAGCTGGCAACATTGACAAACAGCCGTCTGTGACAGGCAAGGCTTTTAAAATAAACAAAGAAGCTGGCCGCAGGCCAATGACATTGGACTTCACAAAACTTTATTGCTCCAGAACAAGATCACAGAAAAGTTTGCCCATACAAGCTTTACCCTGACATGTTTTAGGAGGAGGAAAAAGAGGGGGGGACAGAGAAGGGAAGGCGGAAAAGGAATCTGAAAATCCAAAGACATACTGGTAGGTTAATTGGATTTGGTCTAAATTGGCCCTGATATGTGTATTTATGAATGTGAGTTATGCTGGCCATACACTATACGAAAAATCGGCCTGAAATTCGGTCATTTGGCCAGTTCATTCGTTTTTCGGCCAGTTAATGGGCACAAAATCGATAATCGTTGGGACAGTTTTGAGCTGAAAAAACGAAAGACAAGTTTTGGAAATTTTCTAACGAACGATAAATTGAAAGGTTAATGTGTTTCCCGTCCGAACTGTCTGCACTAGGTATATGTAAAAAAAAAAAAAATGGATTCATTTATGTCCACTTTTATCGGTCATTACATGATGGCACTATCGTTTGCTCTCACGACCGAATGTTCATTTTTCGAAAATGGATTTGGCTGATTTTTCGTATAGTGTATGGCCAGCATAAGGGAAATTAGGTTGTAAGCTTCTTGAGGGCAGGGACTGATGTGAATGTCCAATAGATAGGTAAAACACTGCATAACTAAACAGCACTATCTAAGTACGGTACCTGAAATGAATACATTTTTCATATCCTTGTAGTGCGAGTAGCAACAGGCAGTGCCTCGATATGTACTTTCCCTTTCTACCCCTAGGGGGCACCACCTGAAACAAAACAGAAATTCTCTCGATAAAAATCAGCTTTGCATTCTCTGGAAGTACGTGAATTAAAAATTCTAGGAATGAAAGTTCTGAATTCCAATTTAAAATAAATGCATTTTCATTACCATGTCCCTTTTTTAAATGCATGTGACAATGACTTACAGAAGGTCACCAGGCCCCCTTCTCCAGCAACTTCAAAGGCCGTATGCTAAAGTTCTAAATCGCACTCATTGTACAAGTCCTTCAAGTGGTCCGTTTTTGCGTACAAAGCTCCAATTAACAGGCTGTGTGCCCCGATGTGGTGAGGTCACCCTAGGCTGTCCTGTTCTGGGGGGGGGGGGGTGGGTACAATGACACAGCCTTGTGTAGTAGGTCAGGGATGCTGAATGACTCTCAGGCTCTGTCACTGTGAAGCCGGCCTATGAATAGGAAGCCTGAGACTTGGTAAGATACGGACGGACAATAGCCCGGCTGTGTAGTGCACACAAATAAACGTCACTAGCACACTGCGCCTTTTCCATCAACTTTTAATGTCTCTTCTGCTTTGTGACCGCATGCAGAAGGTTACATACCAAATGCATGAGGACGATTAACCCTGTGTGTGCCGTATGTTTCCAGACATCGCTTTTGTGTTTTATGGGGAAAACTAATTTGGTTTGCATTACCAGGATTAGTATTCCTGCTTGGCTTTCTGAGCCACAGAAATACTAAATCTCGTTTGATAGGGGTATAACCATGATGATTCTAGGATGTTGATTAACCATTTAAAGGAGTTGTAAACCTTCGTGTTTTTTCACCTTAATGCATCCTATGCATTAAGGTGAAAAAACACCTTGCAGTGTCCGGCGTCTATGGACGCCGAGTGTATGACATGGGAGCGCGCCCGCAAGGTAACCCCCTCGGGAGAGAGCTTCCCAGAGGGGGTTATCTAATGCGGGGAGGAGCTGTGAGAGGACCCGGGGGCCCTCAGAAGAGGAGGTTCGGGGCCACTCTGTGCAAAACGAACCGCACAGTGGAGGTAGGTTATTTTTTTTTAAACGAGAAGCTCTAAGGATCCGCCGCCGCAGTTGTACTGTGGCAGGTTGGCTTTCCTGGGCGAATTGCCATCATTGTACATCGGGCGCTTTTTAAAGTGATTTGTAAAGCTTTCTTTTTTTTAAAAAAAAAACTAAAAATAACAAACATGTCATACTTACCTCCACTGTGCAGCTCGTTTTTCACAGAGTGGCCCCCGATCCTCGACTTCTGGGTTCCCTCGGCAGCTCTCGCGGCTCCTTCCTGTATCATATAACCCCCACCTAGGAGAAGTACTCTCCCGGGGGGTTACCTTGCGGGCGCGCTCCCGAGTCCAGCGCTTGAGTCCATAGACACGAATGCCGGACTCAGCCCCGACCCTCGGCGCCCACGTCATTAGATTTGATTTGACAGCAGCGGGAGCCAATGGCTGCGCTGCTATCAATCTATCCAATCCATGCAGAGAGGGACAGCGCATCTCCGCTGAGGGAAATACGGGGCTCAGGTAAGTAAAACGGAGGGGGCTGGGGGGCCGGTCACTACCAGAAGTTTTTTCACCTTAATGCTTAGGATGCATTAAGGTGAAGGAACATGAGGGTTTACAACCCCTTTTAAGAGCTCTAGAGGGCGCGCGCCACCGATGCACATGGCCGCTTGCTACCCGCAATCGTTCCACAGAGAGCCAGAACGGGGATCTGTCAATGTAAACAGACAGATCCCCGTTCTGACAGGGAAGGAGACCGAGATCTGCTATTCCTAGTGATTAGGAACAGTCAGTCCCCTCCCCACAGTTAGAAACTTCTCCCAGAGAACACATTTAACCCCTTGATCGCCCCCTAGTGTTAACCCCTTCCCTGCCAGCACAGTGGGGCAGCACAGAGGTGTAGTGGTTAGCACTTTCACCTAGCAGCAAAAGGGTCGCTGGTTCAAATCCCGACCACGACACCATCTGCCTGGAGTTTGCATGTTCTCCCTGTGTCTGCGTGGGTTTCCTCCTGGTACTCCGGTTTCCTCCCACCCTCCAAAAACATGCTGGTAGGTTAATTGGATCGTGTCCAAATTGGCCCAGTATATATGTGTGTACGACTGTGTGTCCCAAGCGTGTCGAGATCCTACGGGGTAAAATGACCGCACCAGCCACGCAGACACTGGCTGCAAAAAGCGCCTAGAGGTGATTCAATTCGCATTTGTAGCGCTATACAAGTCATTCATTCATTCATGCCAGTGACATTTATACAGTAATCTGTGCATTTTTATAACACTGATTGCTGTAAAAAAATGTCAATGGTCCCAAAAAAGTGTCCGATCTGTCCGCAATGTCGCAGTCGCGCTAAAAAACGTAGATCACCGCCATTACTAGTATAAAAAAAATAATAGGAATGTAAAAAATCTATTCCCTATTTTGTAGATGCTATAACTTTTGCGCAAACCAATCAATGTATGCTTATTTTCGGGCTGAAATTGGACCTGAAACGGTGAACCAGGACGCACCGGACCCCTGCTGGGAGCCGCATGCATCGATGGTGTGAACCGAGCCCAAAAGGAGTTGTAAAGGCAGAAGGTTTCTCATCTTAATGCAGTCTATGCATTAAGATAAAAAGACTTCTGTGTGCAGCAGCCGCCCAAGCACCCCCTAATACTTACCTGAGCCCCTTCTCTATCCAGCGATGTTCACAAGTGTCTCAGCCGTTCGAGACTCTCCCTCCTGATTGGCTAAGACACAGCAGTGGCGCCATTGGCTCCCGCTGCTGTCAATCAAAGTCAGTCAGACAATCTGGAGAGGGCGGAGGTGGGTCCGGGCCGCAGCCTCGTGTCTAAGAGGACACAGGGAGCTGTGCCTTTTGCTTTTGTGCCCTCACAGCAAGCTGCTTGCTGTGGGGGCACTCACCAGGAGGAAGGGGCCAGGAGCACAGAAGGACCCGAGAAGGCGCCTTGCCGTCCTATTGTCCCTCCCCTACATGTTACGCCACAGTGTCACGTGGCTTACTCAGGGGGACTTTTAGAGGTGGTTCGGGGCTGCTCTGTGAAAATCCACTGCACAGACCAGGTAAGTATAATATGTTTTTTTTTTTTTTTATTGAAAAAACAAAACAAACACAAGACTTTACAATCACTTTAAGAGGAGTTATACCCCTTTGTGTGCTAACCATATTTGCAATACCAGCAAGAGGCTGGTGAGTGTAGTAGGTCTAACTGGTTCCTGTCTGATTATCCAGTTGTATTTAGACATCCGACACGACTTGTAACAGAACAGTGTAGGTGAAGTGAGAAAATGGAGGTCGTTGGAACAATATTACACTGTACAGGCGGTCCACTACTTACAAACATCCGACTTACAAACGACTCCTACTTACAAACGGAGGGAGACGACAGGAAGTGAGAGGAAATCTACCCCTAGGAAGGGAAATTCTCTCCTGTAAGAGTTATTATGGGGAAAAAGGTGTCTCCACTGATACTTTATCACCAATTCTTGTTTCACTAAAAAAAAACAAATTTTCAAAATACAATTGTCATTGGGATGGAAAGTGAGCTGAAATCTTCTGAACAGGGGCACAGACAGCAAAACAAATGTTACAGGG
The DNA here is from genome assembly GCA_029206835.1 of Rana muscosa. Taxonomy (NCBI): domain Eukaryota; kingdom Metazoa; phylum Chordata; class Amphibia; order Anura; family Ranidae; genus Rana; species Rana muscosa. The sequence continues at coordinate 37,565,514 of CM055126.1, forward strand.
GTGATAACCCTTCCCTATGTTTTCCAAAAAGCTTAATAATAGATTTTTTGGCTGGAGCTACACTTAAAAAATTTACCTGTTTTAACTTACAAACAGATTCAACTTAAAGCGGAGTTCCACCCAAAAGTGGAACTTCCGCTTAAACCACTCCTCGCCCCCTTACATGCCACATTTGGCATGTAATTTTTTTTGGGGGGGGGGAGTTGGGGCTTCAGAAGGAGTGGGACTTCTTGTCCCACTTCCTCCTTCCGCCCAGGGACCGCTTAGGCGACTCATCATATCGCCTTTTGGCGGCCCTTCCCTGTAGGCGATCACCTGGGACACGTGACAGGTCCCAGGCGATCGCCTGTCCACTCAGGGAGAGCAGTGCCACATGCGCAGTGAGTGCCCAGCCGTGAAGCCGAAAGCTGTCACGGCCAGGTGCCCACAGTTAGAATGGAGGCGCCGACGGAGAGGAGGGATAGGAGCGAAGCTCCGGGTGCCCGCGTCGCTGGACAGTGGAACAGGTAAGTGTCTGTTTATTAAAAGCCAGCATCTACACTTTTTGTAGCTGCTGACTTTTAATAAACATAAAAAAAAGCTGGAACTCCCCTTTTAAGAACAAACCTCCTACAGTCCCTATCTTGTTTGTAACCCGGGGACCGCCTGTATATCTATTTCTTTGACTTCAATCCTGCTTTTAAAAAGTGCACCCAATCAGTATTGTTCCTCCTCTGATAAGCTGGATCCACTATGCCCACCTCCCTCTCCATATAAAGTACTGTCACAATTGTTCATTCTCTAAAGCAGTGGTCATCAACCCTGTCCTCAGGGCCCACTAACAGGCCAGGTTTTAAGTATTATCTTGGGGAGATGCAGACTAGAATACTGCAATCACTGAGCAGCAAATGATATCACCTGTGATGTATTTCAGTTATCTTACAAACCTGGCCTGTTAGTGGGCCCTGAGGACAGGGTTGATGACCACTGATAAAGTTTATAAGTAACATAAGAGGAAAGATTGACAGAATCAAGACATGTGGAAGGTGACGGTGGTGTGTCTTTTCAGAGAGCTGAGATGCGATCATCCCTTCCTTCATCAGTAGGTAAACCAGGATGATAATTATTTTCTTTTTTTTTTTTTTCCCCCCTCTGTACAGAACGTTAAACGTCTGCTGCAGAACCAGCGCCTAGCAGAGTTGGACGCCGTCCGTCTGGTGATGCTCTACGCTTTGCATTACGAGCGACACAGCAACAGCGCCCTACAGAGTTTGCTGGCTGACCTCCGCAGCCGCGGTGTGCCTGAGAAGTACCGCAGGGTGAGTACCAGCCAGATCAACGCAATGTAGTAGGGCTCAGCATTTTGTATGTTAACAAGACAGCGGCTATTAGGCCCCTTTCACACTAGCGGACCGTATGTCCGCTTTTTCATCCATCCGTTTACCGATGAAAAAGGGACATACATTTGTCCCTATGAGATCGCGGGTGTCAGCGGATGAACATGATCTCCTCCGTGTCCGCAATCCCCCGATTATGCAGACGGAGGAAAATACTATTTATTTTTCATACATCACGGGACACAGAGCGACATGTGGGTTATATAGATTACCTTCAGGTGCTGGCACTGGCAACTTCCAAAACAGGAAGTACCCTCCCCTATATAAGCCCCTCCCATCCGGGAGTACCTCAGTTTTTTGCCAGTGTCTAAGGTGTTGGCTAAGGTTAACATGTATTCATCTGGGCTTGTGTACAGGTTCTTTTGGGCCTTAGCAAGCTATTCCGGATCCGACCAAAAAAGCTTCATAGCTAAACGGTCGGTACCCGGGCCTTGCAGAGAAGAGCAAGGTTTTGCCTGTAATGCCTCTCTTAGGAGGGCTGGACCCTGGGATCCAGAGCTCTGGTCATACCCACGACCAAGATGTTATCTGTGCAGGGTGCTATACAGGTCCAGGGGAGTGGAATCCTTGGGAACCCGGTCCCTGAAGGTCTACGTACATTGCCTGCCGTGAAAGGCGAAGTTTGGGCTTCTGTGCCAAACAGAGTCCTGCGGCGGGGAAAAGGTAAGTGGGGGCCCCTCAGGAACTTGGTTCTATTGGGGGACCCTCAAGCCTAATATGTCTTTCTGCCTGTTAGCTAAACGGTATTCCCGCTAAATAATCTGTAATGCCTAAAACTGCTAATCTTAGAAAATGGTTTTCTCATATAGTAGTTGTAAAAAAAAAAAAAAGGCAAGGTGCGGTACCTGTATTTATCCACTAGAGGCCGCTGTAGAACGTCTTTTTCTGTGGACTATTCCTTCCAGGGTGAAAGTCCAGGCAGATGGTGAGTTCTCTTGTAAGGGAAGCTATTTTCCTCTGTCTTGCTGCCATGTGCTCTTTTTCATCCCCGGGCCCTGCTGCAAACAGGGACCCTGGCTCCTCTCCCTGTGTTTCCATGGGTGAACGTCGAGGGCGCACACGTGCCCGCGCGCGCGCTTCTAATATAGGAGACGGGCTTAAAAAGGGGGCGGAGCTTGGCGGATGACGCTCTGTGCGCGCCGCAGCGCTTCTGAGCATGTGCGGGCGTCCCAGCATGTTAAAAACACAGTTTTTTTCTGTGAACTGGCTGTGGAGAGACAGAGCAAGGGGCTGGTAGCATATAAAGCAGGCAAACAGCAGGCGGTTGATGCAGGCATCCCCTAGAGAGGCACATTAGTGGACACCAAGTGATTTATATAGCAGCAAGTTTGCTAGACTATTATCAGTAAGTGGTGTATTGCGGCTGGAATACCTCAGCTTTGGGCTTAGGAATATGCCGCCTAAAGTCTCCGGGTCTAAATTGCCCAGGAAGCAAAAGGGTCTCCGTCGGGCTCTGAGGATCTTGGGCATGCTTTGGCTGCACCAGTCTCCCCTGAAAAATCAGAGGTTGGGGCCCGTAGGGAACCCTCAGGAGTGCCTGGTACTGTGGCTGTCCTCAGTTCACCTGCTCCGGCGTATGTAACAGAAGAGGCTTTTGCCTCAGCTCTGGGAGGACTGGAGCAAAGATTGGCAGCATTGATCGCTTCTTCCCTACCAGAGAGAAAGCGTGCCCGATCTCCGTCCCCTCCATCAGAGTACCTGTTAGCAGAGCAACAATACCATGAAGGGATTGACTTACCTGAAGGGGATCAGGATGAGGATGACTCTGTTTTAGAGGAGTCGACAGTGGAAGAACCATTCTCGGCATCACAAGCTGAAAGATTGTGGGTTCAGTCCCTAATTGACATGGTTCGATCAGCATTTAAAATGCCCCTTGGGGAACCATCAACCACGTCTGTCTCCTCGTTGGGGTCGTTAAAAGCTCCCCAGACTATTTGTTCCTTTCCAATCCATCCATTACTGGAAGGACTTATATACCAGGATTGGGAACATCCTGATAAAATATTTACTCCCCCTAAGAGATTTCCGGTGATCTATCCCATGGAGGATAAGTTCATCCAAAAATGGAGTTTGCCTACAGTGGACGCAGCCATCTCTTGTGTAAACAAATCACTGACATGTCCAGTAGACAATGTTCAAATGTTCAAGGACCCAATAGACAAAAAATTGGAGTCCTTATTAAAGTCGGCTTTTTCTACAGCAGGCGTGGTTACACAACCAGCAGTGGCAGCTATTGGGGTTTGCCAAGCGGTGAAGGATCAGTTAAAACAGGTCTTAAGGGACTTGCCGGATCAGCAGGCCCATGCCCTGGCTGATCTGCCTAGAGCATTATGCTTTGCGGTTGACGCCATCAAGGATTCAATCCATCAGGCCTCCCGCCTTACGCTGTCTTTAGTACATATGCGTAGACTTCTGTGGCTCAAGAACTGGTCTGCTGAGGCTCCCTGTAAAAAGTTGCTAGTTAGTTTCCCATTTCATGGTGAACGCTTATTCGGCGAGGACCTGGATAAATATATCCAGAAGATTTCCAGTGGTAAAAGTACTCCCTTACCGGTTAAAAAGAGGTTTAGAGGCCCCTCGTTTAAGAGGCCTACCTCTCCAATCCCTGGGACATCTGCTTCTAAGCAGTTCCGACGGCCTCCTCGCTCAAATCCCGGAGGTAAAAATCAGGGACAATCACAGGGTAACAAAAAACCCTGGGTTCGAAGAGGTACAAAACCACCCTCCAAGTCAAATTTATGAAGGGCTGCCCCCACTCAAACGGGTGGGGGGAAGACTTCAGTTGTTCGCAGAGACCTTGCGGGAGACGATCAGAGACAGAAGGGTGCTCTCCGCAGTAACTCAGGGATACAAGCTGGAGTTAAAAGACTCTCCTCCTTCCCATTTTATGTGGTCAAGCGTGCCAAAAGATCCCCTGAAGAGAGGATCCCTCTTGTTGGCATTAAAACGACTATTGCTCCAAGGAGTAATTATGGAAGTGCCTCTGGAAGAGTGGGGGTTGGGTTTTTACTCAAACCTCTTCACAGTCCCGAAACCAAACGGGGACGTAAGGCCCATATTAAATCTAAAGGGGCTAAACAAATTCCTAAATATCCAGACTTTTCGGATGGAGTCGATCCGGTCAGTAGCCGCTGTCCTACAAGGAGAGGAATGGTTAGCATCGATCGACATCAGATGCTTATTTGCACGTTCCCATCTTTCCAGTCCATCAAAAATTTCTACGCTTTGCAGTAGAAGGGCGCCATTTTCAGTTCAGAGCCTTACCTTTCGGTCTGGCCACAGCACCACGGGTGTTCACAAAAATTCTGACCCCACTATTGGCCAATCTAAGAACACGAGGTGTGACAATAATGGCATATCTAGACGACTTGTTGTTGATGGACCACTCAGTGGCAAAACTAGAAGTGGTTGTTCACGATACGATTAAGTATCTGGAATCGCACGGTTGGATTATCAACCGAGACAAGTCAGCCCTACAACCAGTCAGAAGTCTGGAATACTTGGGGCTACGGCTGGATTTAGAACAGAGAAAGATTTTCATGCCTCAAGAAAAAGTATCCTCTTTGAGGGATTTGGTCCACCTGGTGGATGCAAAAAGAAAGCCGTCCATACGCCTGTGCATGAGGCTGCTGGGGAAGATGGTGGCATCATTCGAAGCTGTGCCATACGGCCAGTTCCACTCAAGGAATTTGCAAAGGGCCATACTGTCAGCCTGGAACAAAAAAGTTCAGGCTCTAGACTTCCCAATGTCTTTATCCCCTTCCGTTCGCAAAAGCCTCTGTTGGTGGTTGGTTCCCCAGAATCTGCAAAAGGGGAAATCCTTCAGTCCGATTTCTTGGAAGGTGGTCACTACAGATGCCAGCCTCATAGGCTGGGGGGCAGTACTGGAGCAATGGTCTCTCCAGGGCAGGTGGTCGGATGCAGAGAAGGCCCTGCCCATCAATCTCTTAGAGATACGAGCAGCCCGGTATGCCCAAAAGGCATGGACATCCAAACTTCAAAGTTCCCCTGTCAGAATTCAATCCGACAATGCCACGACTGTGGCATATATCAATCATCAGGGGGGCACCAGGAGTCGCGCAGCCCAGAGGGAAGTAAATCACATCCTCAAATGGGCAGAAAAATATGTCCCATGCATATCCGCGGTCTTCATTCCAGGGGTGGAGAATTGGAAGGCGGACTTTCTAAGTCGCCAACAATTATGTCCAGGGGAATGGTCCCTTCATCCCGAAGTTTTCCGAGCAATATGTCAGCGGTGGGGAGCACCGGATGTAGATCTGCTAGCATCCAGATTCAACGCAAAGGTGGACAGATTTGTCTCTCGGACAAGGGATCCTCTAGCTTGCGGCTCGGATGCTCTGGTGTTCCCTTGGGATCAGTTCAAACTGATATATGCATTCCCACCGCCACAATTGTTGCCTCGACTACTCCGCAGAATCAGGATAGAAAAGAAGCCGGTGATCCTGGTGGCTCCAGCGTGGCCCCGAAGAGCGTGGTACGCAGAGATTGTAAAAATGTCTGTGGGGAGTCCTTGGACCCTCCCACGTCGCCTGGACCTGCTTTCGCAAGGACCGATATACCACCCTTCCTCACTAGCTCTAGGTTTAACGGCCTGGCTATTGAAGCCCACATCCTAAAAAAGAGAGGCCTCTCTAACCCTGTGGTATCTACCATGATCAATGCCAGGAAGCCGGTATCCAGGCAGATTTACTATAGAATCTGGAAAGCGTACATCGCGTGGTGTGAGGCCAGAAAATGGCATCCACGTAAGTACGTGATAGGTAGGATTCTGGACTTCCTACAGTGGGCTGTAGATAGGAAGCTTGCCTTGAGTACTATCAAGGGTCAGATTTCGGCCTTGTCAATATTATTTCAAAGGCCCCTGGCTTCGCATTCACTAGTCAAATCTTTTATACAAGGGGTGATGCGTATTAGCCCTCCGGTTAAAATTCCCATATGTCCATGGGACCTAAACCTGGTTCTATCGGTTCTACAAAAACAACCATTTGAACCATTACAGCACATTTCCTTGGTCCTACTCACCAGGAAATTGATCTTTTTAGTAGCCATATGTTCGGCTAAAAGAGTGTCGGAATTAGCCGCTATGTCCTGTAAGGAGCCATATCTGGTTATTCATAAGGACAGAGTAGTGTTACGTCCTCATCCAGCTTTTCTTCCTAAGGTGGTATCGAGGTTTCATTTCAACCAAGATGTGGTTCTCCCTTCCTTTTTTTCCAAACCTAGCTCGGTAGAGGAAAAATTATTACATTCCTTGGATGTAGTAAGAGCAGTTAAAGCTTATCTTAAAGCCACTGCTCAAATTCGAAGAACGGATACTTTGTTTATTCTGCCAGAAGGCCCCAGAAAGGGTCAGGCAGCGTCAAAATCCACTTTAGCCAAGTGGATTCGACAGGTCATAATGCAAGCCTATGGCTTGAAGAGAAGACCGCCTCCGTTCAAAGTTAGGGCGCACTCCACGAGAGCAGTGGGAACTTCATGGGCAGTGCATCACCAGGCCTCCCTGGCCCAGATCTGTAAGGCCGCAACATGGTCTTCAGTACACACGTTTACTAGGTTCTATCAAGTGGACGTTAGGAGTCAGGAGGATGTCGCCTTTGGGCGCAGTGTGTTGCAGGCTGCAAAAGATCCTCATGTCTGATAGCGCCCAGCTTATGTATGGTGTATCCCCCCCCCCTCATTTGGCATTGCTTTGGGACGTCCCACATAGTAATGACTATGTCGCTCTGTGTCCCGTGATGTACGAGAAAGAAAATAGGATTTTTATAACAGCTTACCTGTAAAATCCTTTTCTTGGAGTACATCACGGGACACAGAGCTCCCACCCCTCTTTTGGGGACACTTGTAGCTTTGCTACAAAACTGAGGTACTCCCGGATGGGAGGGGCTTATATAGGGGAGGGTACTTCCTGTTTTGGAAGTTGCCAGTGCCAGCACCTGAAGGTAATCTATATAACCCACATAGTAATGGCTATGTCGCTCTGTGTCCCGTGATGTACTCCAAGAAAAGGATTTTACAGGTAAGCTGTTATAAAAATCCTATTTTTTCAATCCGTCTGCAGAGCGGATCGGGTGAACGCGGACAGACGGTCCGTGTTCATCCGATCCCCCCATAGGGGAGAGCGGAGATCTGACAGGGCGGTCCCTGCACAGTGTGCAGTGACCGCCCTGTCATCTGCCGGCTCAGCGGGGATCAGCGGAGCGATCCCCGCAGAGCAAGCGGAGGTTCACGGGGCGGATCTTCAAGGATCCGTCCCAAGTGAAAGGGGCCTTAGACTTTAGGTGACCTGTGACCCCCACAGACTCAAGCCGAGTTGTCAGGGCTTAGATAAAATAACGCTTTGTAAGGGAGCTAGTGCACATCTGTCATAGGCAAGCCTGCATAACTGCTACAATTTAACCATAGACATTTAGGGCCTTGCAGGCTGGATCTGTTTAAAGGGGGGGGGGGTCCCCAACTCCCTGTCTGTGGCCAGTTAGGAACCAGGCCGCACACATTCACATGGGAACCGAGAGCTGCCATAGCACTTTACTGCTCCCACAGCTATCCATTCCCGGCTGCGTTGGGGGGCAGTGTGGTGCGCGTTTCAGTGCATCACACAGCTTTCTTTTTTTTTTTTTGTTTTGTACAAACTTTATTTGAAGTGTCAAGAGACAAATGGTAAAAAAATAAAATAAAAATTGTTTCAGCGATGCAGCCCTCCTTAGACTGGGCAATCTTCAGAAAACTGTAAAAACATGTACAAGAGGGCGCAAACGCCTAGTGCATTACCTCCAAAATCGTTTATTATGAAATCATAAAGTGGTAATATACTCACAAAGACGGAATAAAATCCAGATAGACAATAGCACCAATCCAGCAAGTGAGATGGACATCCCCACCGACGACACTCGATAGAGAAGCTTACGGGTTTCGGGGGGCAGGCCCCCCTTCCTCAGCTATCCCATTCCCAACCAATGTATCACCAGTTATGTTTGCACATGGAGCACACATCACCCCCAGGTGTCCTCCATGTGCAAACATATAAATGGTGATACATTGGTTGGGATAGCTCTGAGGAAGGGGGTCTGTCCCTCGAAACCCGTAAGCATCTCTATAGTGTGGCGTCGGTGGGGATGCCCATCTCACTTGCTGGATTTTATACCGTCTTTGTGAGTATATTACCATTTTATGATTTTATAATAAACGGTTTTGGAGGTAATGCATTAGACGTTTGCGCCCTCTTGTACATATTTTTACAGTTGTATTTGAAGTGTACAAAACGTACATGTTGTTATTTATAGCAATGTACAGCAGCACGATGCACTGCGCTGCTGTACATTGCCATGCGATTCGGCGCGGTGTGCTATCAAAAAAAAAAGCATGTCTGCATTTTATCGCAGAACACTGCAGCGCAGTGTGAATGGGACACACAGGAAACTATTGTGTCCTTGTGGTGACAGACAATTTACAATGCGGTAAATAGTCTGTCACTGCACGCTGAATGAGGCTGAATTCACACTGACTTGCGATAAAATGGATGTACATTACCATCCACTTTATGCACGTTTTAACACACGTTGACTCACATTGACTCAACTTGGCATTGTAGTGTGAACAGGGCATATAAAAAACAAGTGTTACAAAAGTCAACGTGTTAAAATGGATAGCAAAGTACATACATTTTTACTGCATTTTATCGCAAGCCGTTGTGAATCCAGACTTTAGCTGGTGGCAGGCTATATCTATCCCCCACCGGTCCATGGAAAAACTTGTCTTCCACAAAACCGGGCCCTGGTGCCAAAAAAGTTGGACCACTTTTTTAACCAATTCCATACCGCAGGTCGTCATGACGTCCTGGACTTTCAGTTGTGATATCTGGATGATGCCTGCAGGCATCATCCAGATGTCGTATTTTTTTATTTTTTTTCAGCCGGCGATTCCCTACACCATAAAAAAAATCATAGCGGCTTTACCGTTCTTACCGGCGATGGGAGGGGACGTTAAACCCCCCCTCCCGCCGCCCTCCGGTGCTTCTCCAGGCTTTCCCGTGCGATCGGGGACCCAGCAAGGGAGTCTGCCGGAAGGAAGCCATAGAGAAAACCGAGGGACAGATGGTCCCCGGCAATCTCTATGACTCTCGGAGGCCCGGGCGCGACGTTATGATGTCAGGTCCGGGCCGCTGGAAGTAAACAGAGCCTGGAACTTGGCCGGAAAGCATCAGATTGGTAATTTTTTTATTTTTTTTTGATCTGATGCTTTCCTGCCTGGAGGAGAGATGTGGGGTCTTGTAGACCCCACATTTCTTTATAAAGAGGACCTGTCACACACTATTCCTATTACAATGGATGTTTACATTCCTTGTAATAGGAATAAAGGTGAAAAAAATGAAAAATTATTAAAAGGGTAAGTGTAAAAAAAAAGAAAAGAAAATGTAAGCGTCCCAACGAGTTTGCACGCAGAAGCGAGCGCATACGTAGGTCGCGCCCGCATATGTAAACAACATTTAAACCACACGTGAGGTATCACCACGAACGTAAGAGCGAGAGCAATAATTCTAGCACAAGACCTCCTCTGTAACTCTAAACATGTAACCTATAAAGAATGTTAAAACGTGACCTATGGAGATTTTTAAGTACCGAAGTTTGGCGCCCTATCACGAGTGTGCGCAATTTTTTAAAGTGTGTTATGTTAGGTAACTATTTACTCAGTGTAACATCATCTGTCACATTATATCTGTCAAGTATACAGCGCTCCCGCACCGCCCCAAAGATGCTGCTTGCAGGACTTTTTTTCTGCTCTGCACTCTAGCTTTCACACTGGGGAGGCATGAACGAGGCTTTTCAGGCGCTATTTTTTAGCGCCAAAACGCCTGATAAGCGCCCCAGTGTGAAAGGGGTCTTGGCCTTAAACTACTTTGAGGAAGTGATTTAATTCTGGTAACCCTGACATGTTTGTCTTCCCATCCTGATGACAGCTGGTGTCGGCGGTGTTGGAGTTTGGCGGGAAGCGGGTCAGAGACAGCGACCTCTTCAGCCCGAAAGATGCGGTGGCCATTACCAAACAGTTCTTCAAGGGTCTCAAGGTTGGTGAAATCCTGATTTCCATACTTTTATCCTTGGCTGTAGGTTTAATGGAAGTAGATATGGTGGTTGATGCTGGTGGCTTGGATCACCCACTGGCATTGGCTGTCTGTAAAGGTGAACCCAGCTCTGCCTACATGCTGCAGTGATTACATGGAGATCTGGCTCTCAGCATTGGATCCTGTTTAAAATTTTCCATTGTACACAATGCAGCTGGTCCAAATGCAGTAGGTTTATAGCTGGTAGCTGCAGCGAGCTGATGCCAGGCCAGTTGCTGGCTCAGTCCTCCATCTGCCCGGATGTAACAGACCAGTTTTGGTTGAGACTGTCCATCGAACCATCAAAGCTGAATACCAGGTATGGATATTCCCCCATAGATACTTTGTTCCAGCTTGAACCTAGTTAAGTATACATATTCCATATCTGGCTGATGCCTGTGGAAGCGCAGAATCACTGTAGTAACCACTGCTAATGCAGTGATTCTTGCTGTCGGGTACGGGTGCCATTCAAAGAACGATTTTCATTTTTACAATGAATGCAAAGTGTTCTCCGAACAAGGAGATCATGACAATATCTCCCCACCTCTCCACCTCTTCCAAACAGAGATCGCTTTGCATTCATAGAGAAAATGCAAAGCGTTCTCTGGATGTTGGAAAGGGATTGTTGGCACTCAGGAGGACATCCAAAATGGTATTTCTTTATTAAATACATGTACAAAGCTGTAAAACGGCCTAGACGTTTCGGACGTTAGTTCTTAGTCATGGCTAAGGACTAACGTCCGAAACGCACAGGCTGTTTTACAGCTTTGTACATGTATTTAATAAAGAAATACCATTTTGGATGTCCTCCTGAGTGCCGACCATTCCTTTCCTTATTCTGGTACGTTGGAGGTGTCAGCAGCCTCATGCCGCGTACACACGATCATTATTCATGGCGGTTAAAAAACCGCTGTGAATAATGACATTAAAAACGAGGGAACGGCTTGTTCCCCACACACGATCGTTTTTCACGACATTTTTTCTCTTGTCGAGAAAAACGACCGTCTGTGGGCTCCGCGGCAGTGTTTCCCTATGGGAAAACTGCCGCGGAAAAAATGTCGGGAAAAACGACGAGAAAAATTAGAACATGTTCTAATTTTTCTCATCGTTTTTAATGCCGTTTTTCTCGTCGAGAAAAACGACAAAATGCCCGCAGACTATCGTTTTTCTCGTCAAATGGAAAAAATGTCGTTTTTCTCAACGAGAAAAACGGTCGTGTGTACGCGGCATCAGAGTCTGAGCACCGGGCAGAGCTTTTATGAGGTAAGGTTGCAGCCCCTATACACCTGTTTTCCTTGGTTACCTGGATGTTACCTGTGCCTGACCCCCCCTGTGTTTACTTTGTAGCAGGGTCAGTCGCTCGGCACAGGACCAAGAAGGCTGCGAGGATCACTGTAGTAACGGTGGCTGCTACAGTAATCCTCCATGTAAACCAGTGGTCATCAACCCTGCCCTTAGGGCCCACTAACAGGCCAGGTTTTATGTATTACCTTGGAGAGGTGCAGACTGCAATCATTCAGCAGCAAATGTGATGTATTTCTGTTATCTTGCAAACCTGGCCTGTTAGTGGGCCCTGACGACAGGGTGAATGACCACTGGTGTAAACAGTCATCAGTCAGGTATGGAATATGAATTGGGGTTGCACAGATACCGTTGGTGTAACAGAAATGTGGTGTGATTCCTGCCTGAATGGCATTCAGTTTCCCGCACTGCTCCTGTGTGAACCGAGGCTGAAGTCACTATGACAAGCCTGGGCTCACACAGAAGAGGTGGAGGAAACTGCATGCAATTCTGACCGGAATCGCACCACAATCCTGTTCAAATCACATGCGATTCTGTGCTGTGCGCTTTGAGCCCATTAATTTTGTATGGGTTCAAATCGCACCGCAAAGGTATCGATACTCCGTATTAGCGAGTACTTGACCAAAAGTTTCGCCACTCGTACCCGCCGGTAAAAAAAAACAAAAACAGTATCTGTGCAATCCTAAGTCATATTCCATACCTGACTGATGACTGTTTACACAGAGGATTACTGTAGTAGCCACCGCTACTACAATGATCCTCGCCGCCTTCTTGATCCTGTGCCCTGCTACAGAGTGAACACAGGGGGTCGCTCCCTTGGCACAGGCAACATCCAGAGAACGCGTTGCATTTTCTCAATGTTTGGAAGAGGTGGGGCGATATTGTCCATGATCTTCACCTTGTTCAGAGAACACTTTGCATTCATTGTAAAAATGCAGATTACTCTGCAGATCAATATTGCAGATCGGACAATATTGTCATGATCTCCATGCAAAAGTATTGGTTTCAGGTATCGGAGCATTTGCTCTTCTATGAAGGATGCTGAAGTAATTTTTCTCTGCTGCAGTTAAGTAACGCTCACAGATCTTGCCCCTCCCACAGTCTGTGATTGGACAGTGGTCCATTATTTAGCTCATCTCTGTCAGCCGGCTCTCTCCTCCTATCAGTATGCTACCTTGTTAGACATGAGCTCTGCAGTACAAAATGATTGGCTCTTTGTGCTGCTTCTCCCTCTCCCGGTCTGAGCTTGTGCTGTACAGGGGATTTGAAAAGGGCAATTCCAAGTAAATTTTTGCATCCTTTGCATTTAAAAAAATACATATACTAATTTATTAATGCATACACAGCTACATTAGTTTGTTTCTTTAGGGCCGGTTTCCACTGGTGCAATGTCCGACATTGCATGTGATTCGCACTGCAGTGCAAATCGCATGCGATCTCTGTGCGATGCGATTTTCAGCCATACAGATAGTGTGACGGGAATCACTTTCGGCGGGGGAACCCAGAATCCCTTGGAGAGGTTGGGAAACCCTTGCTCGAGCTCCCCATGCACCTCCTATGTTTAAGTCACCACGTGTCTATTCGGGGCCCAGGGGGACCGAGAACCCCAGTCTGCTCTGTACTAATCGGACTCACTGTCCAACCACACTGGTGTGTGTGTGTGTGTGTAAGTTTTCCCAGTTTTTTGTGGTAAAATTAGGTGCCTCGGCTTATATTCGGGTCGGCTTATACTCAAGTATATACGGTATATGTGTGTATATATATATATATATATATATATATATATATATTCTTCATACACACACACACACACACACACACACACACACACACACACACAAATATATATATACACCGTATATACTCGAGTATAAGCCGACCCGAATATAAGCCGAGGCACCTAATTTTACCACAAAAAACTGGGAAAACGTATTGACTCGAGTTTAAGCCTAGGGTGTCCATCTGCATGCCTCACTGTGCCCATGCCTCACTGTGCCCATGCCTAGACTTACTGTACATTTAATATGGAAGGGGTGCCTGTGTTTGAAAAATTGTTGCTCCCCGGCGGTAGGTCCCCCAGACAGAAAACTTTGCACACTTGTAGAGGAGAACTGGGGCTACATGTGTGCCAAGTTTCGGGTCCAGAAAACCTACAGATGGCCGGTACTGGGTCCCCAAAGTTACCGTAGAAATGACCGTTTGAGTCTATGGAAGGGGTGCCCGACTTTGAAAAATCAGTGCTCCCCGGCTGTAGGTCCTCCAGACAACAAACTTTGCACACTTGTAGAGGAAGAGTGGGGCTACAGTCGGCCGGTACCAGGTCCCTAAAGTCAGCACAAAAAAATGTGCTGAAAAACTCGGCTTATACTCGAGTATATACGGTGTCTCTCTCTCTCTCTCTCTCTCTCTCTCTCTCTCTCTCTCGATTGGGCAGTCTACCTCTCCCTGAATGCAAAGGGGCACTCAAGCGTAGTGTGGGACGTTTCCTTACAGATAGTATGGCTGAATTCGCATTGCATTCGGACCAAACTCGCACAGGACCCTATTCTTGGTCCGCAGCAGAATGGGATCGCATTGGCTGTTCACCTCCATGCGAGCCGATTCCTGTGCAAGTTTGCAGGTTGCGCTGCGATATGTGAATTGATTTGGGGGTGTCATTAACTTTTAATTGACACTCCCAGCAGTGTGTACTGCCGCCGGGAGACATGTGATGCGGGACCCCACACTGGATTCGCAGGGTTCCCGCTTCCTAGCAATGTGAACCGGCCCTTTAGTATCTGCCTGGAATTCAGCTATGAGTTGATTGTTGATGTACCTATTTGTTGTTCCATAGGGGGTGGAGAATGTGTACACCCAACATCATCCGCTCCTCCTAGAAACCCTGGACAAGCTGATCAAAGGCAAACTAAAAGACAACATGTACCCTTATGTGGGGCCCAGCACACTGAGAGACAGGTAAGACTCCTGAGAAACACAATAAAACCTGTTTAGTGGTATTGCTGGGACAAGATGTGAAGGCAAATCTCTCCAACCAAAACACAAACTGCAGTTTTATTAATACTGCATGGAAGAATTCGATCCCCTGTTGGGTTTTTATTGTAATCGTTGTCTCCACTGGGGAGGTTTCCCTTCACTTCTAGTTTTAGGGCCATTCCACACCAGACTCGCATAGGAATGAATGTCGCGTTCCTGTGCGGTGCGATTTTTCAACCCATTCATCCTAATGGGCTGCAAATCACTCCAGAACACGAAAAAAAGCAGTGCATTCGCTACTTTAGAAAACTCACCGCACTAATTCACATTGTGTATTTGCGATCTGTGTTTGGGGTGCCTTTTTAAATGTTACATTTGTCATCTGGAAAACAAGGACATCAATAATATTTGACCAGTGTGCCGAGTAGATCTGCTGATACACCATTCAAAATATGTTGTAATTATTACGACTCAGCCACAGAAGCCCTGATGAAGGGGTGCTAGTAAGCCTCCGAAATGCGTTTTTACTTTCTTTTTGTGCCCTTTTGTCACATGCAATTAAGTCTCACTGGGGGCTCTCCCAGCCTTCTCACATTCTTTAGCAGTAAAAGCATATCAGGTTGTAACCCGGGGTTGTCCACATAGAGCCTACAGCCCTCTTCGATCACCCTTTTTCACCACCTGGTCAACAGCAAAGCAGATAAGGCAGCTTCCAGTTATTGCATCATGCGACTTCTGCCATGGGCAGCAACACTAGAATTTCCAAGACCTAGTACCAGTCAGGAGGCAAGCTCTACCAACTAGTAGTTAGGAGGTTTATGGGATTTTTAAGGTGCATATTAAATCAACTTGAAAATTATATTTAAAAAAACAACGCAATTTAATTAAAGAAGATCCATACAGTACAGTCCTTTTTAAGGTACAGCACGATGATGTGGTTTTCAACATGTTTCGTTTTATAATGGGGCTTCCTCAGGGGATGCTGTCCAGTCAATATCAGAGCCTTCTAACAAGAAACCTAGTACATACATTACCGTGATTTGATAGTTAAAATATATATTTTTTTATTCAATATTTATCGTGTGTGTGTGTGTGGGTGTGTGTGTGTGTGTGTGTGTGTGTGTGTGTGTATACACATGTCTCAAAAATGTTCCCACTTACCCCAGAATATGGGAGAATTTTTGAGCCTTGTATGCACACACACAACAAATATTGAATAAAAAATATATTTCTCTTATCATCCATGGACTGACACGGTGTCTCTTTACACTTTACACGTGGGTTATGTCCCTGCTTGCAGGAGAAGACCTAGGCAGAATGTGAGATGTTATACATACATTCTAAAAGCCAGAGCTGAACAGCCCCACCCAGGGGGCGGTCCCTCCGGGCATAACCCTCCCACTACAGTCAGCAGACTTCAGTTTTTTTCTGCCTAGCAGAAGGAGAAGACGTGGCTCTCTCAGGAGCCAGTCTCCTGACCTATTTTATTCCTTTTCTGGAATTCTTTTTTATTTTATTTTTGAGAATCTTCTATCAACTGTCGGCTGGGCAACAGGTTGGGTACAAGATATCCTCGTAGTCTTCCCTGTCCGACCATCGAGCGTGCTGATCCTCGCCTTCTGTGCGTGAGACTCAGTTCACGACAGGCCCCATGACTCCAGGGGTGGCCGGGTTTGCTTTCATGCTCCCACGGTCCTCTCAAGACTGAACAGCTCCTGACTGACTGTATCTTTCGCGGTGGACCGGGCCGACAGCTACTCAGTACTGCACTGTGATAGTCCTGTCAGAAACACCAGTGTGTCCCTCAGGGGACGGGTAAGTAGTCTCTCCTGCCTGCAGGTGAGTACAAAGGGCTGTGTGTTTCTCTGTGGGGGATTTTCCCTGTCTCCCCCTGTATTTTATTGTCGCTCTCTGTCACCATTACTGGCGCTGACTGTGTGGGGTGCTTGGGGGTCACACTGTTCTTGGGGGGCTCATGCTGGTCTGCAATGTATGCCTTGGGGCTTTTTTGTGTGTTTTTTTTTTTTTTGGGGCCTGAGCGCCGAGTGGCGCTGTGCGTGTGTGCTGTTTCATTTTAACTGCGTCATGGCGGCCATCTTGCCGCGGATCGCCTCAGTGAAATGCGGCGGCCATTTTCTTGTAGCCCGCGCGCTTTTCAGCACTAGTTTGGCCTCTAGCGCTGCTATAGCAGCGCAAATCTCCTCACAGTCTCCTCACAGCTTACTAGCGCTGACACAGCGCGGTACAGACAGCGTAACTAAGCAGTCCCTGGTCCGGTTTGGTGAGTCCCCTGGGCGCCCCCTCCTCAGTCAGCACAGCCTGTGGGTGGACTTTTTATCTGAGAGAGTCTCAGAGAGGGACAATATGGAGTCTGTGTCACCAGCTTCCCCTAAAAATGTCAGTGGCAACAGGCAGTGCTTCAGCACTGCGGTCCCTATGGACCTGTTGTGGGCAGCCCTGGAATCAATTTCTGACCAGGATGGGAGCTGTGTGCAAGCGCAAGGTGCAAAAAGGCGCCCTCTCCCCACTTTATCTACTCGAGGGCAGTGCGCTGATTCAGATATGGGCCTAGCCGCTATCGCTCAGGACCCTAGTTCTGAATGTATGGATGGTTTTGAACAGGACATTCCTTATGAGGGAAACTCCAGTTCTGAGTCAGTAAATGACAGGGCGCTTGTTAGTGTGCTCATGACTGCGGTGAGGGACACTCTCAAGCTCAAATGCTGCGGATGCAGAACCTCAGGCGGATACTGTCTCCTTTGGTTCTTTTAAGGCCAGGCCTTCTAAAGGGGTTTTTTCCATTGTACTTTCTTTGACCAGCTCATTGATAAGGTCTGGGAAAAGCCGCAGAAGAATTTTTTTTTTTTATGGTCCCGCGGCGTTTGTCTATCAGATACCCCTTGAAGATGCCCTACTTAAAAAGTGGGCTTCTCCCCCAGTGGTCGACCCTCCAGTCGCCCGGTTGAACAAGGCCATCACTCTCCCGATGGAGGGGACTCCTGCATTTGAGGACCCCACTGACAGGAGGTCAGAAGTGGTGAGCAGAACCATGTTTGCCTTGTTGGGATCCGCCCTACGACCTGTGGTAGCGGCGACCCTTGTGTCTAAAACACTTACAGGTTGGGCAAAAATGTTGCACCTAGCTGTACAGGAGCATATTCTTCCTCCAGACACAGTTGCTCTGGCCCACCAACTGGTTCAGGGCCTGGTTTCTGTGTGCGACGCCACGTTGGACGCGGCCCCTTTAATATCCAGGGCCTCTGTCTCGGCGGTGGTATTGCGTCGTCTTTTCTGGTTGAAATGCTGGTCTGCTGACCTAGCCTTAGGAAGCTCCTGACGGATCTACTATTTTAAAGGCGGTAGACCTTTCGGTGCTGCTCTGGATGACATCGTCATGGATGTCACGGGAGGTAAACGCACTCTTCTTCCTTAGACTAGCAAGGGTGAGGAGGCCCGCCGCAAACAGGGGCCTTCCTTTCCAGCAAAACGGGTTTTTTCGTCAGTCAGAGTCCACAGGTAGGCCCTCTCAGACTGACGGCAGTGCGGCTGGTGGGCACAAGTGCCCCTGGGTGCGTAAGCCAAACAAGCGGCTCCCAAGCCCGCCTCCGCGTGAAGTCTTGCCTCCGCCCGACTCTGGGGTGGGGGGACGACTTCGCAGGTTCACGGATCGGTGGACCTCCCGAATCTCCGACTGGTGGGTGTGCGAGGTGGTCACCTCAGGTTATAGGATAGTATTCCGATCCTGGCCCCCACACAGATTCTTTCCCTTGAATCTTCCTCTCCTTCCTACCTGTCGGGCAGCCCTCTTGGGGGCTGTACAGGATTTGATCAGGTCCGGAGTGATTGTGCCGGTTCCGTCACAGGAGAGTTTTCAGGGATTCTGCTCGAATCTGTTTGTCGTCCCAAAAATAGGACGTGGTTCGACCTATCCTGGACCTCAAGGCCCTGAATGCCTTCGAGAAGGTGCAGAAATTCCGCATGGGATCCATTCGCACGGTGATCGCTACACTCCACCAAAGGGATTTTCTTCTGGCGTCCTTGGACTTCAAGGACGCCTACTTGCATGTTCCGATCTGCGCAAGTCACCAGAAGTTTCTGCGCCTTGCGATCAGCGAAGTCCACTCTCGATTGTGGCTCTTCCTTTCGGCCTTGCCTCGGCACCAAGGGTGTTCACCAAGGTGCTTGCTCCGGTTCTAGCCTTCTGTTACAGCGAGGTATTGCTGTCGTGGGCTATCTGGACGGTCTTCTGCTATGAGCAGAAAGTGGCTCAGACTTAGAGGAAAGGTGACTATCGTCAATTAGACCCTCAGGGACTTCGGGTGGTTCCTGAACATTCAGGAGTCAGTCCTGGTCCCGACTCAGTGTCTGGAGTATCTAGTTCTGGACTCCTTGGAGGCAAAGGTATCCTACCTCTGGAGAAGTTGCTGACACTTCAGTCTGCGGTGCGGGTGCTGACATCCCGAACATGGTTGTCAATCCGTTGTTTGCATGAGAGTCCCGGGACTCCTGGTGGCCTCCTTCGCGGCCATTCCGTATGCCCAATCACACACCAGGGCATTGCAGAAGGAGATCTTGTCCACCTGGGACAAATCCCCGTTGTCCTTGGATCTTCGGATCCAGGTGATTCACCTGGTCAGGGCGTCCCTGACAGGGTGGTTGGGACCCTCGGCTCTTCGGTCCGGAAAGTCGTTCCCCTCCCATCCAATGGACGGTACTCACGACGGACGCCAGCCTGACGGGCTGGGGTGGAGTCTGGGGAGTCCTGTCGGCTCAAGGCCTTGGACTCCGGACGAGCCCGTTTACCAATCACTGTTCTGGAAATGCGGGCCATCAGACTGTGTCTCTCCTCAGGTCGGAGAGAGTACGGGGTCGCTCCATCAGGATCCAGTCAGACACCGCCACGGCGGTGGCGTATGTAAACCATCAAGGGGGAACTCAGAGCTCAGCTGCGGCTTCCGAGGTAATCCGTATCCTGAAGTGGGCCGGAAGAAACGTGCCGGCTCTGTAGGGGCGGACTATCTGAGTCGCCAATCGCCAGACGCCGGACCAGGAAGAGTGGTCCTTGCATATTTCAACTCCTTTGCCGACGGGGGGGCACGTCGGATGTGGACCTGATGGCCTCTCGACTCAGTCGCAAGGGTCGAGGTTGTGGCCAGATCCAGGGATCCTTGGGCGATGACTCGGTTGCATTGGTGGCCCCATAGGGTCCTTATCGCCTGATATAAACTCCGGTGATCCTAATTGTTCCGGATTGGCCTCAGCGTCACTGGTACGCTGATCTGGTACGTCTCGTTGCGGACGTTCCCTGGTGGTTGCCGATGAGGGAGGACCTTCAGTCTCAAGGTCCTATGTTTCATCCGGCTTACAGTCTCTGGCTTTAACAGCAGAGCTGTTAAAAGCCAGGTGTTGAGGGACCGAGGTCTCTCGGACTCTGTCATTTTGACCATGTTAAGGACACGGAAGTCTTCCTCCAGGCAGATCTATCACCGTGCCTGGAAAGTTTATATCGCCATATGCAAAGCGCTGGACTGGCGTCCTCGGACGTATTCCGTCCCCAGAATCCTGCGTCCTCTACAGTGTGGAGTGACCCAAAAGCTTGCTTTGAGTACCATCAAGGATCAGATTTCGGCCTTGGCCGTCTTCTTTCAGCGACCTCTAGCGGGTCATTTCTTGGTTAGCACCTTGTGTTGGGGGTTCGCCATGTGCTCCCTCCTGTCAAGCCTTCTCTCCCACCGTGGGATCTGAATTTGGTGCTCTAGGTCCTCCAGGAACCTCCTTTTTGGGAATATCCGGGATATTCCTCGTCTTGTCTCAGAAGGTGGCCTTTTAGTGGCAATCACTTCTGTTTGACGAGTGTCTGAGTTGGCGGCTTTGTCCTGCAAGTCGCCATATTTAGTCATCCATAAGGATAAGGCGGTGTTGCATCCGCGACCTTCCCTTTTGTCAAGGGTGGTGTCTACCTTTCACCTACATGAGGACATTGCTCTCCCATCCTTGTGTCCTCACCCATCGCATCCCAGTGAGTTTGCGCTGCACATATTGGATGTGGTACGAGCCTTACGGGTGTACCTGTCTGCTACTGCTTCTATTCGGAAGTCCGAATCACTGTTTGTGACTGCCCCTGGTCCATAACAGGGCCAAGCGGTTTAGTCTGCCATCATTTTTAGGGGAATCAGACAAACCGTCATTCAAGCCTATGCTCTCAAAGGGCGGGCGCCTCCCTTTCCAGTTACGGCGCATTCAACCAGGGCAATTGGTGCTTCCTGGGGTTTTCCGACATCAAGCGTCGGTTGCACAAGTGTGCAAGGCGGCGACCTGGTCGTCTGTTCATGCCTTTTAAGTTTTTTATAAGGTTGATGTGGCTGCATCTTCGGATGCTTCCTTCGGCCGCAGGGTGCTGCAGGCCGCTGTTTAAAGTTGCGACTCCTCCGTTGAGGAGCTCTGCCTTCTTGGAGTGAAAGTTTTTGGTTTTTCCATTTATACTGCTCCCATCCCTCTTGACACTGCTTTGGGACATCCATCGTGTAAAGTGTAAAGAGACACCGTGTCAGTCCATGGATGATAAGAGAAAATAGGATTTTTTGTACTCACCGTAAAATCCTTTTCTCTGACATCCATGGACTGACACGGCACCCACCCTTCCTTTTTAAGTTTGTACTGCTTTGTTACGAACTGAAGTCTGCTGACTGTAGTGGGAGGGTTATGCCCGGAGGGACCGCCCCCTGGGTGGGGCTGTTCAGCTCTGGCTTTTAGAATGTATGTATAACATCTCACATTCTGCCTAGGTCTTCTCCTGCAAGCAGGGACATAACCCACGTGTAAAGTGTAAAGAGACACCGTGTCAGTCCATGGATGTCAGAGAAAAGGATTTTACGGCGAGTACAAAAAATCCTATTTTTAACTATCAAATCATGATAATGTATGTACTATGTTTCTTGTTAAAAGGCTCTGTTAGAAGTGTTCTCACTGGACAGCATCCCCTGAGGAAGCCCCATTATAGGGCGAAACATGTTGGGAACCACATCATCGTTGTATTTATGTAGTAATAAAATTGTCATTTTTTTTTTTCTAGTTGATTTAATATGCACTTTAAAAGGCCCATAAACCTCTGATCTACCAATTAACCAAGGAATGTGGTGATATACTGTTGGTATATTGTCCAAAATCTTTTTTTTTTTTTTTTTTTTTTTTTTAAAAGCTCTACCAACTAATCAAAGCTCTGCTAGCCAATCAAAGCTCTAACCTTTTTTTCTTTTGTTTCATTTTGATTTTATTTTTTTTATTTTTTTTTTCAAACCCCCCCCCCCCTTTTATTTTTTTTATTTTTTATGTTATCGTTTGTTTTTCCAGCAGATTGGCTTTGGGGAAGGAAAAGCACATGGAAGGCCATCTCCAATCCAAAACATTGGGGGCTTCTATGATCTGCCCAACAAATTTTAGCATTGCCCTGGCCATAGTGAACACGACTTACTACTTAGTACTTATTACTGATGCTTATTTGGCTATGCCTTCTTTCACAGTGTAGATTGCACCCTCAATTTGCCACCTTTCCATCACTATAGCCGTACCCAGGTTTACTGCAACTTGCTACAAGTACATGGGGGGGGGGGGCAATTTGGTATTCTCATCTTGTTAGTACAGATAGCTGCCTGCCAAAGTCTCACACATAGAGTATTTTCAAGCTAGTGTACATAGTGGTCATAATAACGGCACAGAGAAATACCACTCTGAACTATGATATCCAGATAACAAATGGCTGGTAAATCCGGCACTTCCAAAATCCAGGTGCTATTAGGCTCAGGATGTTCTTCAAACATCCAATATGGCAAACTTGAGAAAATCCAAAGAAAGAGAGTGGTCATAATGGCCTCGGTAACCTCATGACTGATTCCAGTGCTATCAGGTCACACACGATGGTGCAATATCTCAGGAGGGGAAGTAAGTCTTGTGTAATAAAGCCGCTCTTACATTGGCAAGAAAGAAGCTGCATCCATATCAGTGGAAGGCTTTGCTGCAGACAGCGGTTGCTATTTGCGTACAATTTTGTAGCCCCAGCGTGCTGATCAAACAATGTCAAAAAAGGCATAGAACATATATTTAGGCCGGCCATAGACTGTTCGAGTCTCTGCCAGTTTAGGCAGGAACCGAACCGTGTGTTGCACAGGCTGAATGTACAAAGTTGATCGATCAACTAACTTGGGTACAACCAGCCTGCTGGATTCCCTTGCTATCACCGCTAGTGGATGCTATAGCCACTAGCATGAATCATTGTCTTCTCCCACAATTGCTGCTCGGCAGGAGGGATTCACCTGTCGGCGCTCATTGTGTTGATAGAGAAATTGTGCAAATTGCTTTCCTGCAACCCGTGGTTGCAGGAGAGAAACTTGCACAATCCTATGGCCTGCCTAAAGGCCCATACACACGATCTGACTTTTTGACAACAACGGTCCGAGTCATTATGTCAGACTCCCCACCCATCTCTACACTCCCCTTGGCCAGGCATCGATATTTCTTACACTGAATATCTGCTGGTCTCGTGGATTATGCCCTATAATCACTAACATCCAGTCAAAGGACTTCAGCGTGCCCAATCATGCTGGGATGCGGAGCAGCCAATCCTGGGAGAGCTGGAGAAGAAAGGAGGAGGGGATGTGAAGTACACAGAATGTCTCCCTCACACTCATGCATGAGATAAGGAAATTGCCTGTTACTCCCAGCAAAGGGGAAGAACTGACTCCTATTTCTCTGTGTGTGTGTTTTTATCTTGCTGAATAAAGATAAGAGGATTGCTCAGAGCTGGATTAACTCTCCGTGGCAAGACTGGGCACTGATGACGTGACATCCTCTGCTGTAACAGATATGAGTCTTAATTTAAAAAAAAAAGTTGGGGGTTTACATCCACATTAATGAACATTTTGGTGATTTTGTTACTTATGTTTGCTTAACATGGCCACAGCTTGATTTTATTTGTGTACCATTGTGGCAGGTTGAGGTTGAGTGCCACAGATTTTAAGTACAGAATGAGGGGGATTCGCCTACAACGGTGGTTTTATTCTTCTTTCCTTGCTACACCCACATCCTGGCAGCCCCCATAGCCTTAATGGCAGATGCTAATTATTGTAATTTTGCAATAAACATTATGTTTTTTCATCTCCACCCCATTCTGTCAATTTCCTCATTTAAAGTCCCATTGCCTGCCCCCCCCCCCCTCTTCTCTGCTTTCAGCAAACCGGGATGGAAGCATTCCCCCATGCTTCATTTAAAGTCCCACAAACTCCCCTCTTTGATGCTAATTATCAGGGGCAGGACAGTGGCTAAGTGGTTAGCACTTCTGCCTGGTAGCACCAAGGTCGTCGGTTCGAATCCCAATCGTGGCACTAACTGCATAGAGTCTGCATGTTCTACCTGTGCCTGCGTGGGTTTCCTCCCATACTCCAACAACATAATGGTAGGTTAATTGGCTCCTGTCTAAATTGGCCCTAGTATGTGTATTAATGTGAGTTGGGGACCTTCGATTGTAAGCTCCTTGAGGGCAAGGACTGATGGGTGTGTGTGTGTGTGTGTGTGTGTGTGTATATATGTATGTGTATATATATATATATATATATATATATCTCTATATATTTGCACTGCGTAAAATGACAGCGCTTTATAAGTACCCGTAATACATAAATAAATTGGCAAGTTGCAGATTTTCTGATCGCCTCATGTTACACCTTTGCCTACTCGGCACACTCTTGTCTTTTAGGCCTCAGGATATTATTGTGTTCATTGTGGGCGGAGCTACCTACGAAGAGGCTTTAACCGTCTACAACCTGAATCGGACAACTCCGGGTGTACGCATCATCCTGGGTGGGACCGCCATTCATAACACTAAGAGGTAAGATCTTTTACACTTTGTGGGTGGAGATCCCACATTTTTATGTACCAAAAAATCAGAAATCAATTATACAAAAAAATAGAAAATGTAATAATACATAATATAAAACTACTTATACAATTAGGGCAAAGAGCGGCCCAATGGTCACAATACAAAAGAATGTTTGCCTCTACATGTTTCACCACAAACGTGGCTTCTTCTAGAGCAGTGGTTCTCAACTCCTGTCCTCAGGAACCACTAACAGGCCAGATTTTAAGTATTACCTTGGTGAGATGCAGACTAGAATACTGCAATCCCTGAGCAGCAAATTATATCACCTGTGATGCATTTCAGTTATCTTGCAAACCTGGCCTGTTGGTGGGCCCTGAGGACTGGAGTTGAGAACCACTGTTCTAGAGCTTTTGAAGGACCTTTTTTTTTTTTTTTTTTTTAAAACATTACCACCTTTCAAAATGGTCACGGTTCCAAATAATCTCTAAGACCCACCAAGAGGTTCAATGGGGAACGTCTGTGCCACAAGAGTGAGGGAAGAACAATTGCCCTACAGTCACACCTGTTATTTCAAGAAATTTAGCAAACCGATTGATCAATATTCAAATCTTTTTCCATACGCAGACTTCATCTAGTGATGGCAAATTTCAAGGTTCTTGTGCCATCTGAGCACTTCCTCGTTTCAATTTGCCACTGTTCCTTAGCTCTGTATCAAAAATGACACCATATAAACAGAGAAGATCAAAAGAAAATTTTGATCTGTCCCAAGGCATATTGACCCTTTTGAATAGGTATTGAGCCTCACTGGCAACAGGGTAAATGGCCACAGCCACCTTTTTTTTGGTTGAACAAAGTTTTTTTATTGAAATACAGTGTATACCGTATATACTCGAGTATAAGCCGACCCGAATATAAGCCGAGGCACCTAATTTTTCCACAAAAAACTGGGAAAACTTATTGACTTGAGTATAAGCCTAGGGTGTCCATCTGCATGCCTCACTGTGTCCATGTGCCTGCCTTACTGTGTCCATGCCTCACTGTGCCCATGACTAGACTGACGTTTAACATGGGAGACTATGGAAGGGGTCCCGGGGACCTACGGCCGGCCGGTACTGGCTCCCCAGAGTCCGGGAGCAAAAAGGTGACTCGAGTATAGGCCGAGGGGGGGCATTTTCAGCACAAAAAAATGTGCTGAAAAACTCTGCTTATACTCGAGTATATACAGTACATATGAGGCACAGTAACTTACATGAGAAATCATCATATAAGAAGTAATAGTAGTTGGTTCATACAATGCAATATACAGTTTCTGTCAATTGTTGGCAATCTTTGCGATTTATAGTTAGGACAGACATGCTAGCCAATGAGGTGGTGATAATGTAATGATACAATACATGTTTTGTGTATGGGAAGGCCTTTCCGCGTTCATGTGCAGGTTTCAGAATCATTTAACCATCGGTCCCAAATTTTGTTGTATTTAGTCGGGCACCCTCTGTTAATATATATATGCACTTTTTATATGGCATAGTCACATTAACCTCCACCTTCCACTCAGTCAGTTAAGGGGGCAATGGTCTCATCCACTTCCTGGCAATACGTTTTCTGGCCGAGAACAGCGTCTCTTGTAGAAATATTTTGGTATATTTGTCTAGTATATCTGGGAAAATCCCCAGAAGACACTGCTTAGGGTCTAAGGCTAAGGGTGAGCCCATGTTGTCATGCAGAAAGGTCACCACCTGTGTCCAAAAGCCCTGAATCCTGGAGCAGGACCATATGAAATGAAAGAACGTGCCCGTTTCCACACTGCACAGCGGACACAGGGTGGATTGCTCCCTCCTGTATCTGGCCACTCTGAGAGGGGTGCGGTACGCCCTATGTAGAATATAAATCTGAGTTAGTCTATCTGACAGTCTGGGGGATGCATCTCTACAGGACTCCAGTGCCTCCTAAGGCCACAGCCACCTTTTATGTAAATTCGGGACGCCAGCTCAAGCATGGGTCCAGTCATTGGTTAATCCACATGATCAGTCCACAAGGAATCTGAGGGCACTTTGTAATGAGAGGATTGGCTAAGCGTTCTTGTTGCTGCTTTGCATCATTTTAGTGCAATATGGAAGAATAAAGGGGAGATGTTGCATTATATGCATTAAAGTATATTTAAACTTTAATAATCTCTTATTGGGGCCTTTTTGATCTGTTAAAATGATTTGTAAACCTTTATTTTCTTTTTTTAAATAATAAACGTGTCGTACTTGCCTGCTCTGTGCAATGGTTTTGCGCAGAGCAGCCCCGATTTGTCTTCTGGGGTCCCCCGCCAGTGCTTTTGGCTCCTCCTCCTCCTCTCCTCCTGCCCTAGTGAGTGCCCCCATAGGAAGGCGCTTCTTATAGGGGCACTCCTGTGCGCTCGAGACACAGTACAGCTCAGCCCCGCCCCCACTCCCTCATCACAGAATTTGATTGACAGCAGCAAGAGCCAATGGCTCTCATTGCTATCAATCTGCCCTGTGAGGAGGGAGAAGAGAGCCGCTGCTCTTGGGCACATCACTGGATCGAGATGGGGCTCAGGTAAGTATAAGGGGGGCTGGAGGTGATTCTGCAGCACAGAAGGGTTTTTACCTTAATACAGAGAATGCATTAAGATGCTTAAGTCTTTAGAACTACTTTAAATAAATCAATGAAAGCGTTTTGATATTTGTTCGATAGGTGCAAAAAAAATACCCGTCAATCTTACCAGAAATCTTGTGAACTGGTAACTTTGCGTGCTGCACCCTTATTGGCTAGCACAGCTTTTCTCAACCTATTTTCAGTCGCGGCACCCAAGTCTAAAATTGTAAATGTTACCTATGAATGGGAAATCTGAGCCTGGGACAATGCACATAACCACCTTGATGAACTTAAAGTGGTTGTACACCCTGAACAACCACTTTTACCTACAGGTAAGCGTAGATTAAGGCTTACTTGTAGGTGCTGGAAATATCTCCTAAACCTCTACGGTTTAGGAGATACTTACAAAAGAGACGTGAGCCGAAGTCTAGGGCGCATGCGCCCTAGACAGCGGCGCAGGCGCGCTTTAGAAACGGCGATTGTGCTGTTTCTAAAGGAGGTCATGCCGTGACTGGCGGCTCCTGTGCACATGCGCGATACTCGGAAGTAACTCTGGGACAACATGTTGCCGGCCAGTGCTGTGTCGGGCACCGCAGCAGGGGCTTCGATCCCAGGTGAGTATTACAAAATGAGCTAGTATGCTATGCATACTAGCTCATTATGCCTTGGTCTTGCAGGTGTTATTTTTTTTAAAAGTGGGTTTACATCCACTTTAACTTCACGTTTGAGGCCTCCCATGATGTTATCGATTTCCCCCCCCCCCCCATCACACATCACATCAGAGGTTCCCCCTTTTCTTATCGGAGGCTCCTCCATCATGACAGAGGTTACACCATCACATCAGTCACCCCTTCGCATCAAAGGTCCCTGTATCATATTAGGAACCCCCACCACATCAGAGGTCTTCCATCATGTCAGATGTCCCCCCCCCCCCCCCCCCATCACACAGTCTTAGCATCAGATCACTAACCTCTCGGCTCTAGCAGCTTTGCAGAGGGTTGAAGAGGTATGAAGGTGGAGGACCACCTTCTGAATGCTAGGGCTGCCCTGCATGTCACTTACCCTAGATCAGTGGTCTCCAAACTTTTCAAGACAAGGGCCACATTGTAGATTTTACAAGTACTCGGGGGCCGATAACGTCTGCGTCCCCATCAGAGTCTCCCCAGCATAGGTGTCCCCAGCATAATTTTTCCCAGCATAGGTGTCCCCAGCATAGATGTCCCCATTATCAGTGTCCCCAGCAGAGTCTCCTGTACATGTATGTGTTCAGATTTATGCCCATTTGATGCTTGCCTGTACAAGCCGACTTCTTCACTGTAGGAGCCGACTTCAGCTCTCCTGCACCTCCCGACTCCCGCCCACTGCTACACACGCAGGCTGTAAGGTGGAAGAATTCCTAATGAAAACAGTGGGCGGGAAGCCAGAAGGTGCCACGCTGACGACGTCACCGCAGCCAATCCTCAGCTCAGCACTGCATCCAATTCTCTGGTAGCACGGGAGGGTGTGCGGGGAGCGGATTTTTGTCCTGGACCTGCCAGACATAGACTGCCGATAACAGCAGCTGCTTTTAAAAGCCAGCAGATCGGCAGTGCTGTTTTGGCAGTGTCTGGGCAAGCTGGAGGCCGGACAAAACACACCCACGGGCCGGATGTGGCCCGCGGGCCGGGGTTTGGAGACCCCCCTGTCATGCATTGCCATAGTGTTGGCCATCCCACTGACATCAATACAATAACAAATGACGCCGTGCGTCCTGGCCCTAGATCAGTGATGGCGAACCTTGGCACCCCAGATGTTTTGGAACTACATTTCCCATGATGCTCACCTACACTGCAGAGTGCAGGAACATCATGGGAAATGTAGTTCCAAAACATCTGGGGTGCCAAGGTTCACCATCACTGCGCCTAGATCGTCATTGTTTTGTTTATAGTGCTGTCGACCAGCCTTCTAGCAATATGGCAGCTCATAACGTCAATCCAGGCAAACTGGATTTTTTGTTCACAGCTCCCAAGGGTAACGCAGATGGTTAGTACTGTTCCCAGCTATCTCTGAGGACTATGGTACACCCAATGTCATGGAGAAAGGAAGGGGTTTAGTAGTCCAAACACACTTCTATCTGAAGATGGCAATGCTTCTACACCATTTTCCAGGACCGCACATAATGGATGGGCACCTCCTTCAAGTGGAACAGGAAACGCATCACCAAAATGACTTTTAAAGGAAGTCCATCTGCTGAACTTGTTAGTTATTGAGTTTCTTCCATCCAAACGAGATGTTTTGCTTGAAATCTAATGGAGGGATGTTCAGGATTCTCTCATTTGCAGTCCTCCGTCCACCCCCTTTGCCCCCCCCTCCATCCCCTTGGTGGTGTGGCTCTAATCCATCATTGCCCCCCCCCCCCCCATTCTCTTATTTTTCTTTCTCGTACATCACGGGACACAGAGCGACATAGTCATTACTAATGGGTTATATAGATACCGTCAGGTGCTGGCACTGGCAACTTCCAAAACCGGAAGTACCCTCCCCTATATAAGCCCCTCCCATCCGGGAGCACCTCAGTTTTTTGCCAGTGTCTAAGGTGTTGGCCAAGAAGAAACATGTGTTTTTCACTGAGCTTGCGTACAGGTTCTTTTGGGCCTCAGTAAGCTATTCCGGATCCGACCAAAAAAGCTTCATAGCTAAGCGGTCGGTACCCGGGCCTTGCAGAGAAGAGCAAGGTTTTGCCTGTAATGCTTCTCTTAGGAGAGCTGGACCCTGGGATCCAGAGCTCTGGTCATACCCACGACCAAGATGTTTTCTGTGCAGGGTGCTATACAGGTCCAGGGGAGTGGAATCCTTGGGAACCCGGTCCCTGAAGGTTTGATTACAATGCCTGCCGTGATAGGTGAAGTTTGGGCTTTTGTGGACCAAACAAAGTCCTGCGGCGGGGATCAGGTAAGTGGGGGCCCCCAGGAACTTGGTTCTATTGGGGGACCCCCAAGCCTAATTTGTCTTTCTGTCTGTTACCTAATGGTATTCCCGCAAAATTCTGTGCATGCCTGTAACTACTAAAAAAATGTAATAATTTTTAATGGTGGTCAAGAAAAAAAAAAAAAAAAAAATTTTTATATATATATATATATATTTAATATATTAGACTGCGGTACCTGTGTTTGTCCACTAGAGGCCGCTGTGGAACGTTTCTTGTCATGTGGACTAGTTTCTTCTCATCAGAGCGAGTCCAGGCAGATGGTGAGTTCTCTTATGGGAAACTGCTTCCTCTGCCATGTTGCAATGCTCGTCCATCCCCCGGCCTGCGGCAAAGGGGCCCTGGCTCTTGTCCCTGGTTTCCATTTTCGAAATTAGCGCTGAAGGCGCACGTGGCCGCGCGCGTGCGCGTGCACGCGCCTCTATATATAGAGGTGAGCCGGGAAAGGGGGCGGAGCCTGGGGGATGACGCTCTGTGCGCGCCGCAGCGCTTCTGCGCATGTGCAGGCGTCCCAGCATGTTAAAAACCACAATTTTGTGTGGTGAGCTGGCTATGAAGTACAGAGACAGAGCTGGCAACATTTAAAGAAGGCATACAGCAAGCGGTTGATACAGGCATCCCCTAGAAAGGCACATTAGTAGACACCAACTGTTTCTTATAGCAGCATTTATGCTAGACTATTGTCAGTAACTGGTGTATTTCGGCTGGAATACCTCAGCTTTGTGGCTTAGGAATATGCCGTCTAAAAACTCCGGGACTAGAAATTCCAGGAGGAATAGGGGGTCTCCATCGGGCTCTGAGGATCTTGGGCATGCTTTGGCTGCACCAGTCTCCCCTGAAGAATCAGAGGTTAGTGACCGTAGAGCACCCTCAGGAGTACCTGGTACTGTGGCTGTCCTCAGTTCACCTGCTCCTGTGTATGTAACAGAGGAGGTTTTTTCCTCAGCTCTGGGAGGGCTGGAAGAGAGATTGTCAGCATTGATCGCGGCTTCCCTGTCACAGGAGAAAAGCGCCCGATCTCCGTCTCCTCCCTCAGAGTGCCTGTTAACAGAGCAACAGTCCCATACAGGGATCGACCTACCTGAAGGGGATCAGGATGAGGTCGATTCGGTTGTAGAGGAATCAACAGTGGAAGAGCCGTTCTCAGCATCACATGCTGAAAGGTTATGGGTTCAGTCCCTGACTAATATGGTCCGATCAGCATTTAAAATGCCACTTGCGGAGCCATCATCCACTTCTGTCTCCTCGTTGGGGTCGCTAAAAGCTCCCCAGACTGTTTGTTCCTTTCCGATCCATCCTTTACTGGAAGGACTCATTTACCAGGATTGGGAGCATCCTGACAAAATATTTACTCCCCCCAAGAGATTTCCGGTGGTCTATCCCATGGAGGATAAGTTCATCAGAAAATGGAGGGTCCCTACAGTGGACGCAGCCATCTCTTGTGTGAATAAATCACTGACATGTCCGGTGGATAATGTCCAAATGTTCAAGGACCCAATAGATAAAAAATTGGAGTCCTTATTAAAATCTGCTTTTTCTACAGCAGGATTGGTGACACAACCAGCAGTGGCAGCTATTGGGGTCTGCCAAGCAGTGAAGGATCAGTTGAAACAGGTCTTAAGGGACTTGCCAGATCAGCAGGCTCTTGCCCTAGCTGATCTACCTAGAGCCTTATGCTTTGCGGTGGACGCTATAAAGGATTCAATCCATCAGGCCTCCCGCCTTACGCTGTCTGTAGTACATATGCGCAGGCTTCTATGGCTCAAAAACTGGTCTGCTGAAGCTCCCTGTAAAAAATTGCTGGTCAGCTTTCCATTTCATGGTGAACGCTTATTCGGGGAAGACCTGGACAAATATATCCAGAGAATTTCCAGCGGTAAAAGTACACTTTTGCCGGTTAAAAATAGAGTTAGAGGTCCCTCTTTTAAGAGGCCTGCTTCTCCAGTCCCTAGGACATCGGCTGTGAAACAGTTCCGACGGCCTCCTCGGTCAAATCCCGGAGGTAAAAATCAGGGACAATTGCAGGGTAACAAGAAGCCCTGGAGCAGGAGAGGTACAAAACCTCCCCCAAAGTCAAATGCATGAAGGGTTGCCCCCACCCAATCGGGTGGGGGGAAGACTTCAGTTGTTCAGAGACCTGGCGGGACACGATCCGAGACAGATGGGTGCTCTCCGCAGTAAATCTGGGATACAAATTGGAGTTAAAAAACTCCCCTCCTTCCCGCTTTATAAGGTCAAACGTGCCAAGGGATCCCCAGAAGAGAGGATCCCTCCTGTTGGCACTAGAACAATTATTGCTCCAAGCAGTAATTATAGAGGTTCCCCTGGAAGAATGGGGGTTCGGGTTTTACTCAAACCTCTTTACAGTCCCGAAGCCAAACGGGGACGTGAGGCCCATATTAAATCTAAAAGGGCTAAACAAATTCCTACATATCAGGACTTTCCGGATGGAGTCGATCCGATCGGTAGCCACTGCCCTACAAGGGGAGGAATGGTTAGCCTCGATCGACATCAAAGATGCTTATTTGCACATTCCCATCTTTCCAGCCCACCAAAAATTTCTACGCTTTGCGGTAGAAGGGCGCCATTTTCAGTTCAGAGCCTTACCCTTCGATCTGGCCACAGCACCAAGAGTGTTCACAAAAATTCTGGCCCCATTATTGGCCAATCTAAGAACACGAGGTGTAACGATAATGGCATATCTAGACGACTTGTTGCTGATAGACCACTCAGTGGAAAAACTAGAAGTGGTTGTTCACGAGACAATCAAGTATCTGGAATATCACGGTTGGATTATCAACCGAGACAAGTCAGCCCTAAAACCAGTCAAAAGTCTGGAATACTTGGGGCTAAGGCTGGATTCAGACCAGAGAAAAATGTTCTTGCCTCAAGAAAAGGGGTCGTCTTTGAGAGATTTGATCCACTTAGTGGGTTCAAAAAGACAGCCATCCATACGCCTGTGCATGAGGCTGCTGGGAAAAATGGTGGCATCATTCGAAGTAGTACCCTACGGTCAATTCCATTCAAGGAAGTTGCAAAGGGCCATACTGTCAGCCTGGAACAAAAAAGTTCAGGCTCTAGACTTACCAATGTCCTTGTCCCCTTCCGTTCGCAAGAGCCTCCGCTGGTGGTTGGTTCCCCAGAATCTGGAAAGAGGGAAATCCTTCAGTCCGATTTCCTGGAAGGTGGTCACTACAGATGCCAGCCTTATAGGCTGGGGAGCAGTACTGGAGCAATGGTCTCTCCAGGGCAGATGGTCGGATGCGGAAAAGGCCCTGCCCATCAATCTCTTAGAGATACGAGCAGCCCGGTATGCCCTAGTAGCATGGACATCCAAACTCCAAGGGTCCCCTGTCAGAATTCAATCAGACAATGCCACAGCAGTGGCATATATCAATCGTCAGGGGGGCACCAGGAGTCGTGCAGCCCAAAGGGAAGTAAATTACATCCTGAGATGGGCAGAAAGATATGTCCCAGCCATATCTGCGGTATTCATTCCAGGAGTGGAGAATTGGAAGGCGGACTTTCTAAGTCGCCAACAATTATGCCCAGGGGAATGGTCCCTTCATCCCGAGGTTTTCCGGACAATATGTCAGCGGTGGGGAACACCGGATGTAGATCTGCTAGCATCCAGATTCAACACAAAAGTGGACAGGTTTGTCTCTTGGACAAGGGATCCCCTAGCTTGCGGCTCGGATGCCCTAGTGTTCCCTTGGGATCAGTTCAAGCTGATATATGCATTCCCACCGCCACAATTGTTACCTCGATTACTCCGCAGAATCAGGGTAGAAAAGAAACCAGTGATTCTGGTGGC
This sequence comes from Rana muscosa, assembly GCA_029206835.1. NCBI lineage: Eukaryota > Metazoa > Chordata > Amphibia > Anura > Ranidae > Rana > Rana muscosa. The sequence continues at coordinate 37,599,537 of CM055126.1, forward strand.
TCCAGCGTGGCCCCGAAGAGCATGGTACGCGGAGATTGTAAAAATGTCTGTGGGGAGTCCTTGGACCCTCCCACATCGTCCGGACCTGCTTTCGCAAGGACCGATATACCACCCTTCCTTACCAGCCCTAGGTTTGACGGCCTGGCTATTGAAGCCCACATTCTAAAAAAGAGAGGGCTCTCTAATGCTGTGGTATCTACCATGATCAATGCCAGGAAGCCGGTATCCAGGCAGATCTATTATAGAATCTGGAAGGCGTACATCGCCTGGTGTGAGGCCAAGAAATGGCATCCACGTAAATACGTAATAGGTAGGATTCTGGACTTCCTACAATGGGCTGTAGATAGGAAGCTTGCCTTGAGTACTATCAAGGGTCAGATTTCGGCCTTGTCAATATTTTTTCAAAGGCCCTTGGCTTCGCATTCACTAGTCAAAGCCTTTATACAAGGAGTGATGCGTATTAGTCCTCCGGTTAATATTCCCATATGTCCATGGGATCTAAACTTGGTTCTGTCGGTTTTACAAAAACAACCATTTGAACCATTACAGCATATTTCCTTGGTGCTTCTCACCAGGAAATTGATTTTTCTAGTAGCCATTTGTTCGGCTAAAAGAGTGTCGGAATTAGCAGCTATGTCCTGTAAAGAGCCATATCTGGTTATCCATAAGGACAGAGTAGTATTACGTCCTCAGCCAGCCTTTCTTCCTAAGGTGGTATCGAGGTTTCATTTGAACCAAGATGTGGTTCTTCCTTCTTTTTTCCCCAAACCTACTTCGGTAGAGGAAAAGTTATTGCATTCTTTGGATGTAGTAAGAGCAGTTAAAGCTTATCTAAAAGCCACTGCTCAGATTCGCAGAACGGATACTTTGTTTATTCTGCCGGAAGGCCCCAGAAAGGGTCAGGCAGCGTCAAAATCTACTTTAGCCAGGTGGATTCGACAGGTCATAATACAAGCTTATGGCTTGAGAAGGAGACCGCCTCCGTTCAAAGTTAGGGCGCACTCCACGAGAGCAGTTGGAACTTCATGGGCAGTGCATCACCAGGCCTCCCTGGCTCAAATCTGTAAGGCCGCAACATGGTCTTCAGTACACACGTTTACTAGGTTCTACCAGGTGGACGTTAGAAGTCAGGAGGATGTCGCCTTTGGGCGCAGTGTGTTGCAGGCCGCAAAAGATCCTCATGTCTGATAGCGCTCAGCTTATATATGGTGTATCCCCCCCCTCATTTGGCATTGCTTTAGGACATCCCATTAGTAATGACTATGTCGCTCTGTGTCCCGTGATGTACGAGAAAGAAAATAGGATTTTTATAACAGCTTACCTGTAAAATCCTTTTCTTGGAGTACATCACGGGACACAGAGCTCCCGCCCCTCTTTGGGGACACTTATTGCTTTGCTACAAAACTGAGGTGCTCCCGGATGGGAGGGGCTTATATAGGGGAGGGTACTTCCGGTTTTGGAAGTTGCCAGTGCCAGCACCTAACGGTATCTATATAACCCATTAGTAATGACTATGTCGCTCTGTGTCCCGTGATGTACTCCAAGAAAAGGATTTTACAGGTAAGCTGTTATAAAAATCCTATTTTTACAGGCAGGAAGAGATCTGGGCCCACTTCCTTTTCATTGTCTGGGAAGGCCAGTACTGGGAGGTGACCGACACCCCTGGTGGACTGGCCCAAGCTATTGTGGTTCCCTTCTGATCCCTTTACAAGTATATTTTGCACATATTTTTCAGTAGGTAATTTTTCCAGGGGAAGGGAGTCCATAAAGAATAGGCAAACCTTCTATTTTACTGCAGGGTTCACGTTAAAGCGGAGTTCGCCTAAAAAAAAAAAAGTAAAGTCAGCAGCTACAAATACTGCAACTGCTGACTTTTAAAATAAGGACACTTACCTTTCCAGGGTGCCTGTGATATCCTCACCCGAAGCCGACCCGTCCCTCAGCTTCGGGTGGAGGCGCCGGCATCTTAAGTATGGGAATCGGGTAGTTCACAGCCTGGCTCCCTACTGCGCATGTGCGAGTCGCACTGCACGTTCTGAGTGGTCCATGCTGTCTTCTGGGACCTGTGTGTCTCCCAGAAGACAGAGGGGGGGGGGACAGAGGAGGGGGCCGGACATGGCGTAGATCGCCGTGGATACTGCGGCGATCTTTCACCGGAAGTGAGAGCAAATGCCTGTATTAGACGGGTATCTGCTCCCCCCTCCCCCCTGAAAGGTGCCAAATGTGACACCGGAGGGGGGGGGGGGAATACGGACAGTGGAAGTTTAATTTTTGGGTGGAACTTCACTTTAAAGTGATTGTAAACTCTCTTACATATGTTTAGTGAAGTGACTGGCCTCAGGTGATGCACAGAGATTAAGCAAACCCTGCAATATAAATTGTACCGGTTTTATCTGCAGTCTTCTCTTTTCTACAGCTGTTTACAGTCCAGAATTTATAAAGCTTGTCTGAGCTGTCAGAAAACAGGGGGCGGAGAGCTGAAATTACACACTGTAGAGCTCAGTGAGGAGAACTCTGACAGCTGATTGGAGGGAAGGGACACACCCCCTTCAAGACGGCACACAGGAACAGAGCTGAGGCTGTCAAGCACAGGCGGTGTGCTGGAGGTCCCTCCCCTGTCACCATTTTTCTCTTGGTGTGAGGAAAACTTGTCAGAAGGGATTCATGCTGATAGCAGAAGAACAAAGCAGCAGACAGAAATTACACTTGGTGCTCTTGATTGAGACAAGTACACACTGTATAGGGATATGCTGTGTTTATATTTCATGTCTGTGGTTTACAATCACTTTAACACTTTGTTTTCTCCTGTAACCAACCATCAGTCCTCGTTTTAGAACTGGTGCTCCTCGCAGCCCAGCAATGACACAAAGCTCTGGAAACCTAACCCAGGCCTTTCCAGCGAACCCAACGTAATGTGCCCGCAGTCAAGCTGGGCGAACCGTCCTGTGTAACCAACGCCGGTTTTCACCTGACACCAGAGCCGCGCTTAACTGCTTATTTTCCAAGCCTTTCGTCACAAAGACGACGTGCCAAAGAGATCTAGTTACACGATTTGTGTAATGGGGTCAGCAAAACAGTGTTTTCCAATGGATTGATAGTAGAGTTCACACTGACGTACGGTAAAGCCGGCTATTTAACGGCACACAATGGGGTTTGTAGCTTAATGGCAGCATTGCTGAACACCAGTTTTGCATCCTTTTTTAAAGGGTCAGTCCTTGCAAAACTACTACTTGTGTTTAGTAGATGCCTGGGCTTGTATGATTATGCATCTCCTAACAATCTGAGATGGGGAATAAAGGCACGTTGAGTCTAAAAAAAGAAAAAGGAAAAAGAAAAAAATTGACATATGTAAATATTACCTATTAAAGAGTCACTCCACCCAAAAATGATTCTAGTGTTTGGTAGATACTAGAGGCTTAAATTACCAGCCAACTTCTTCTGTCTCTCGGAGACGGTGTTTTCATGAGATTTCTGCACAGAGTTCCCAGGTCTGCATGCCTGTTGTGGCCAGTATGAGAGGTTCCCACCATCTCTGCTGCATTTTGTATCCTAGAAAATGTAAAAAATCTAATTTTTTCATCAGTTTAGGCCAGGGGTGCCCAACCTTTTGAAGAGCGAGGGCCACTTAAGCGACTTGGTAACCAGTCGCGGGGCACAATGAGCGGATGACAGGTCTGCGTATGCAAAGCGGACACAGACACAGCCCTCTCTACTCTATGGGCCCTCTCATCTGATCAAATGGAAGGAAACGGATCCACTTCTGTTTTTTTTAGCAGATCGGATTGGAAGTAGGCAGGTGTAAACGAACACAAGTTTGTTTACATCTGCCGCTCCATAAAGGTGAATAGAGGGTCCAATTGGGTCAGACAGATCATGTTAAAGGGGCCTAAGGCTACTTTTACTCTGATGGTCTGTGATCTACCCACACCGTGGATGCAGCACAGTGCATCTGTGGCTTTCCTGCAGGTTAGCTGTACTTTGCCATAGAATTCTATCATATCCTCCAGGTGTGGCGCATGTTCTGAAAGTGCACCAAACTCGCAGGTAATAACAGAAGTCTATGGCTCGGTGCAGGTAACCCGCAGGTGCACTGCACTACACCTGCGGATCAGTTTGAAAGCAGCCCAGTAACCACTGCAGAACAGATATGTCCGTATATACACTGTGATTTTAGTAATGAACTTGCTGTCCCAGGCAGATTGCATTTGGCATCACTCCACCTATGACAGGAGCCGGTGCTATACAGGAAGCATTGGCTTATGCGGCTCTGCTCCGCAGCTGCTTGCTTCTTCTACCGCCGGCTTCATTCACAACACTGATGCTCTGGCATGGCGGGTAGGCAACCTGCAATCTGGGCTTGCCAACCCACTATCCCCGAGCAGGAGGTCGCAGGCCACATGAGAGGGCCACTGGTTGGGCACCCCTGGTTTAAGCATAATCAGTATTTTGCTACATATTTTTGGTAAAGAAAAAATCCCAATAAGCGTGTATTGGTTTGCGCAAAAGTTATAGCGTCTACAAACAATGGTATATTTTTATGGATTTTTTTTTTTTACTAGTAAAGGCAGCGGTTAGCTTTTTTTAGTGGGACCGCAACGTTGCAGAGGACAAAGTGGACACTTTGACACTTTTTTGAGGACCAGTGACACCAATACAGTGATCAGTGCAAAAATATGCACTGTTACTGTACTAATGACACTGGCTGGGAAGGAGTTAACATCAGGGCCGATCAAAGGGTTATGTTTATCCCTAGGGGGTGCTTGCTAACTGTAGGGGGTTGCTCTGACTGGGTGAAGACAGAGATTGGTGTTCCTGCTTAGCAGAAACACAAGATCTCCATCTTCTCCCCAGTCAGAACGGCGATCTGCCTTGTTTACATAGGCAGATTGCCGTTCTGCCTCTCCCGGGAACGATCAGGGGTGGCCGACGGGGGACATTGGGTCCGCCGGACCCGCTGATTGGCATGACCTTTGTCCAATTAGCGCGCCCCCCCTCCCAGTGGCTATTGCATGAAATGACGTACAGGTATGCAATTTCGCGCAATCGAGCCAGCCTGCCCCAGTAAATAGGCAGTCGGCAAGTGTTTAAAGAGGAGCTTTAGTCATTTGGTAAAAGAAATACTGTAGCTGCTGACTTTTAAGAAAAGGGACACTTGCCTGTCCAGGGATCAAGTGCTGTCCTCACTGCTGGCCTTCGGGTACAGACATGTTTCTTGTGGGAAGCCAGCTGTGAGTCCTTGCGGCTTCACAGCAGGCTCCCTATTGTGCATATGCAAGCTGCACTGCTCTATCTGAATTGTCCTGCAGCCTCCTTGGACCTGTGACATGTCCCAAGAGGTTGGTTGTGGGGGGGGATTGTCCTGTTTCTATCACCTAGGCGGTTGGAGCGTAAGTGGGGAGAGGGTACCTGTCAAAACTACATTGAATGTAGAATTACAAATATGATGGGGGGGGGGGGCTGCCTGTCACTAAATGCATTGGAGATATAAATGGCAGGGAGAATGTGCCTCAAACAGGCAGCTAGGAAAGCCCATATAAATCAACATGGACTCAATAGCACAAGCCTTATTTGACCTGAACTACCTGGAGGTGAGTAGTTGACTGATCACTTGGTGTTAAAGAGAGTAGCTGCAGTGTTCATTCGGTTGGTGTTGATGTATTTCAGTAAGGTTAATCTTCTTCCCTACCGCAAAGTCTGATTTAAAGGAGAAGTCTAGGAAATTAAAATAACAAACCTACATATTGACCTCTATGACCGATGCTGCAGCTGTTCCCCTCTGGCTCTAAGACCGAGAACTGAGCAATCCTATGACCATCCAATTCTCTGTCTTCACTGAGCAGTGTGGTGACTGTCAGTGCTCACTGGAGTGCCGGGCTAGGGGGCAGGAGTGGATAGCTCATGCTTTCTCTGCCCTTCCAGTGCTCACTGGAATGCTGGGCTGGGGAGGGGGCAGGAGTGGATAGCTCATGCTTTCTCTGCCCCTCCAGTGCTTGCTGGAGTGCCCGGGCTGTGGGGGGGGCAGGAGTGGTTAGCTCATGCTTTCTCTGCCCCTCCAGTGCTCACTGGAGTGCCAGGCTAGGGGGCAGGAGTGGATGGCTCATGCTTTCTCTGCCCCTCCAGTGCTCACTGGAGTGCCCGGGCTGTGGGGCGGGGGCAGGAGTGGTTGGCTCATGCTTTCTCTGCCCCTCCAGTGCTCACTGAAGTGCCGGGCTGGGGAGTGGGCAGGAGTGGCTAGCTCATGCTTTCTCTGCCCCTCCAGTGCTCAATGTTTCCAGCTTGGGGAGGGGGCAGGAGTGGCTAGCTCATGCTTTCTCTGCCCCCCCAGCCCCTTTCTATGCCCACTGGAGTTTAGCCCGCTGTCAGCTGAATCTCGTCACGGGAGTGCAAAGATAAGTGTACTCCTGTGACCCAGAAGAGAAGTATGCCCAAAAAAGCTTTGCCCATACTTCTCTCATACAGCCCAACTCTGGGCAAAAATCTATTTTTTTGCCATCCCTCCTTCCCCTCTCTAACCCCTCCTGTTGGGTGTAAAGTACCTGGTGAATCCAGTCCCCACATCTAGGTCCCTCGCTGAGGCCATTTCTGTCTGTGGGGACTGCTAATCAAGCACGACAAGTTAACCCTCGCCGTCCAGTTCCCTTTTTTTAAAGGTACATTTATTTATTTATTTATTTTCCGTACATACAACAGACAACAAATACATACATATGGAGCGAACATCGCCCAATCCCGTACAAATATCGAACAGCTGGTACACGTCATAAACATATATCAATCCAAAAGTCCTACGTCTATTCACCCAATTGGGACCATTCAATGGGCAGGGGCTCCAAACAGAATTTAAGGAGCAGATGGTATGGTGCTCTGAGTTAACCCAGGAGCCCCAGACCTTTAAGAATTTTTTTTGGCACCCTCTAGCCTCATATGTCAGTTTGTATAGTGGAACAGCATGGTTAATGGTATTAATCCAGAAGGCGACGGTAGGTGAAGATTGGGACTTCCAATTGAAGGTTATTGATTTCTTAGCATAAAACAATACTATCCGCAAAAAGGTTTGCATATTCTTAGATATACCATTATCGTCAATGTGGCCCAATAAACATCTCAGGGGTTTACATATATTAGGTAATTGTGTGAGAGAACCAATGAAGGCTGTGACCTCCGACCAAAACTTTCTGATCGGAGCACAGTCCCACATCCGGTGAAAGAACATGCCATCAGCTAAGCAGCATTGGGAACATATTGCAGAAGGTAATTTTTTCAACTTAAACAGTAAACATGGCGTAAAATATGATCTGTATAGCAGTTTAGTCTGTATTACCTTATCGCGGGAGGAAATGACCGAGGGGACCTGAAGGGGAAGAACCTCCTGCAAGATGTCCTCCGTCAACTCAGGGATGTCAGCTCTCCAACTATCTGCCGCTTTGCTGAGCCTATAAGTCGTGGAATGCAAGCGGGACCCATAATACGTGGAAATTAGTTTGGTGTGAGAAGAGTCAGTCAGTAACCGTTCCAGCGGGGACAGTTGAACAACTGTATTGCGGAGACCAAACTGCGTTGTTGCAGTATGGCGTATCTACAAATAGAGGAAGTAGGCCGTGTGGGGTAAATTATAATCTCTTCGAAAGGACGAAACATATTACCCGAGAACAAGTTCGTAATGGTTTTCACCCCTCGTTTCGACCAGAATCCCCCATCAGATCTGCGGAAAAATTCCGGTAGATTCGGATTCCCCCATAGTAGAGTGTTCGGGGAATACGTGTTACTGTCAGTGGAGGGCTGTAGTTTAGTGAGCCTAAAGATCCGTAGAGTCATTGCCAAGACAGCGGTGTTCTCCCGCCCTCTAAGGGACATGCAGTGAATCAGGTTTTGCAGGGACTTATAAGAGGTAAGTATAGCAGCCTCCGGGGCGGTTGCTGCATTGTTGGCTTTAGGATAAAACCACCAATGTGCATGAGCCAGCTGTGAGGCAATGTAGTAGGTCTGGAGGCAGGGCAGAGCTAGCCCGCCCTCCAGTACCGGTAATTGTAAAGTTGTCTTGGCAATCCTGACCGCTGCCCCCCCTCCAGAGAAAGGAAGTAAGTATCAAGTCTATTTCCTGAAATTTGGTCTTGGTGATGTAGACCGGTGAATTTCCCATAATATACAGAAATCCAGGCAGAAAGATCATTTTAAAAATGTTAATCCTACCCAGTAATGTCAGTGGGAGAGTTGTCCATGTTTTAAGAGTGGTTTTCAATCGTCTGATAAGGGGGTCTAGATTAAATTTGAGGTAGGAAGATACTGGAAGTTGCACCATGACTCCCAGGTATTGGAAGGAGCTAACTATTTGTAGTGGGCAAGAGAGAGGCAGCATTATCGGTGGCGTCTGGTCAATCGTGAACAGGAGGGACTTGTCCCAGTTGACCCGAAAGCCAGAGAAGTGACCAAACCTCTGAATGAACTCCAGCAGGGTTGGGAGAGACGACTGGGGGTCCGACAGGTATATTAACATGTCATCTGCATAAAGAGATACTTTCTCCTCCAGACCCCCAATTGCCAGTCCCAACATCTCCCCACTGGACCTGATCAGTGCCGCCAAAGGTTCTATCGCCATGCAAACAGCGACAGGGGAAATCTCTGCCTGGTGCCTCTCCTTATGGGAAAAGGGTCAGACATGGATATGTTTACTCGCTATCTCGCAGTGGGCCTTAGATAAAGTAGTTGTACCCATCTGATAAAGGTGTTGCCGAAACCAAACTTCACCAATACCTCCTGCAGATAGGGCCATTCGACCGAGCCAAATGCCTTGTGTGCGTCCAAGGCCAATACGGCTCGAGATCCTGTCACATCATGACTTGTCTGCAGATTAGTAAACAGTCTACACAGGTTGATAGGTCGATTGCCCTGGGATGAACCCAGTCTGGTCCGCGCCAATAATAGTAGTAATGACTGTATTCAGTCTCAGGGCGAGCACCTTGGCTAAAATCTTGACATCTGAATTAATGAGTGAAATTGGCCTGTATGATTCACATAGTAGGTGATCCTTATGGGGTTTAGGGATGAGAACAATCAAGGTCTCTGACATAGAGGGTGGCAGCTGTCCTGTTCTCAGAGCAAAGTTATATACCCTAAGAAGGTGAGGTATGAGTATGTCTCTTAACTGTATATACCACTCAATGGGGAAGCCATCCAGTCCCGGCGTTTTATTTCTGGCAAAGGACTTTTATAGCTTCCCCAATTTCCTCTTCCGTCATAGGAGCATCCAGTAGTGACGCCTGTTCAATTTGAAGTCTTGGCAACGAAATTTCAGAGAGATAATCATCTAATTCCACAATCGTGTAGTGAGCTCTAGTAGCATAAAGTGAGGAATAAAATGTAACAAAGGCCTCTGTAATCTCAGTGTTTTGTTCTACCACTACTCCCTCTGAACTCTTAATTCTGGGTATGCTGCATGGCTGATAGTCAGGTCTAGAAAGATACGCCAATAAACGACTATTCTTGTCGCCAAACTTGAAAATTCTCTGGTTCGGATATAGACACTTCTTCTGGGTGCGCTCCAAAAGCACTAAGTCCAGTTCTCTGGCTCTGTGCTTCCAGGTGGCACGCGTCTCAGGAGAGAGAGCTGCAGAGTAAGCAGCCTCCGCCTCCCTGAGATCCCCCCTCTGCATCCATCAGTCTAGACTGGGATGCTTTACGGGCATGTCCAATGGCTGCAGCAAAAGAGCCGCGTGCAGTGGCCTTAAAAGCATCCCAAACCATCAGGACGGAGGCGCTCTGTCTGTTAGTTACCCAGTAAGATTTCATTTCGGCCGTACAATGGTCCACGACAGATGGCTTAGTCGCCAAACCTTATAGGAGGAGGGAGCACCCAGGGGCGAGATCCACCATCAAAGAGGAGTGATCAGACACCGCCCTAGGGAGATATTTAACCTCTGTCACCATCCGACGATACCAGACACAGATCAATACGCGACAGAGTACCATGTGATTCCAAATGACAAGAATATTCCCTCCCATCCGCATGCATCCACCTCCAGATCTCCACTAGATTAAACTGAGTCAAAAAAGAACCCAGCGGGGTAGGGGCCAATGTATTGCGCCGTAGTCTATCAATGGAATTATCTAACACTAGTGGTGCAACGGCTCGTGGTGATCCGTGATCCGAACGGGTCACTCTGTTTGGATCGGATCACCACGCGATCCAAGGAGCGCTCTGGAACCTCGGCCATAAGGAAAGGCCGCGGCTTCGGCCTAGCTCCGGAGCGGCGGCCATCTTGGTACACCCGGCGGCGCCGCTGTAATGACGTTTCGTCGCCGCCATCTTGCTCCACTCACACTCCTGCACAGTAATGATAGTAAGGGCCCAAGTGGACATCTTGTTACACCCAACGTAGTTTTAAATTTTACAGTTATTTTCAACACAAAATGGAGTTTATATGCTTAAATACATTATTTGTAAATCCAACAGACTTTTTACATGTTAAATTTTAAAAGCAGCAGCAAGCTGCTTTTAAAATGTAACATGTAAACAGTCTGTTGGATTTACAAATAATGTATTTAAGCATATAAACTCCATTTTGTGTTGAAAATAACTGTGAAATTTAAAACTCCGGTGGGGGTATTAAGATTTTTTTTTTTTTTTTTTTTTTTGCCTATCCGAGGATCGATCCGATCCGTGAGTTTTTTTGATCCGTTGCACCCCTATCTAACACTGTATTATAGTCCCCCACTAGCAACAAAGGGCCCTCTGCTATTGCCAAGACAGAATTCATCACCCGCTCAAAGAACATATATGGCTTACCCATGAGTTCAAGTACAATAATCACAAAGCAATCATTAGGGTCCAATTTAACATGTTTAATGCTGACTGGTGCTGATTTAGCTATGAGGATGGAAGTGCTCCTGGCATATGTAAAGTACGTGGAATGGATGGCATAAGCTATCTTTGCTCTCTTAAGGGCCATGACTCTAGAACCATGGAGGTGGGTTTCCTGGAGAAGGATGACATGCAGATTGTGGCGTGCCAGATAATCAAACATTAAGGACCTTTTTATCTTTGAATTCAACCCCCGTAAGATATTAAGCGTAATTTTATACATAATGAAATACAAAGACTATGACCAAAGGAGTCCATTTCCCATAACCCGCTGGTGGCAACCATCGCCTGAAATCCAGGGCGTCATAAGAAGTGCTTAAGGTGAAGGGAAAATTTGAGACATAAAACAGCACCATGACAGTTAGAATTAACAGGTGTATACGAGAGAGGCCAGCTAGTGCAGCCTTGTGAACCACATATAAAAGTGAATACCAGCATTGCAGGGAAAAAACAAAAAAAGCAACCCTAAACAAAAGTCCCCCAACATCCCTTCCCTCCCGGCTCCCAAACCCAAACAAATGAGAGCTTTGTTCCCACAACCAAAACCGTAAGGTAGGAGGGCCATGACCCAGACCCTCAACCAACAAACCCTGAGGAGTGGTAAAAGTTCCTTAGGCACGCGCGTCTGTTCATGACCGCACAAGACAAGTAAATGGAATGACCCTGAGTCTGGAAGGAAAAAAAGGGATGGAGTTAAAAAAAAACAACAGGAGAAAGTGTTCAAAAACTGTTCCATAACTGTTCCAAAAAGATAATAGGTGAGTGGTGAGAACAGGGGAATGATCAGTATATCATCAATGGTATAGCTATGTAGCTTAATTCCCCACAACCACCGAAGAAATAGGGACTAGGAGAGCACAGGGATTAAGACATCCAGGTCCATGCCTGCCCCCCCCCCCCCCCCGCAGTCCCAAGCAGGAAATGGCATTGTATGCTAGCGTGGAGGGTATCTCAGATTTTGGGACCTGCGTTCTGGATGTCCCAGGGTGTCCACCCAGTGGGACGCCTCCTTAGGATCTGTAAAGAAGTATGCCTTGCCCTGATAGACGATCCGGAGACGTGCAGGATACAACATGCTGTAGGGCAGGTGAAGCTCACGGAGCCTGAGTTTTATCGCCAGGTAGGTAGCTCTTTGCTTTTGCATGGCCACCAAGAAATCAGGGAAAACAGTGATTCCATTCCCATTAAACAATACTCTTCCCTTCTCCTTGGCAGCCCTGAGAACAGCCTACCTGTCCCTGAAGTGAAGCAGTTTGATGATCATGGCACGGGGTGTGGCCCCAGGAGGCAGAGGGCGCATGGGGACTCTGTGCGCCCGTTCGATAGCGAACAGCGACGAGAAGGTGTGGGCGCCAAACGTGGTAGTCAGCCATCTTTCCATAAATACCTCCGGGGTTCTACCCTCAGACCCTTCTGGGAACCCTAGGAAGCGTAGATTATTTCTTTGCAAACGGTCCTCCATTTCAGTGAGCTTATCTGTGGGTGTAGTCTTGGACCTGACGTAGCTCCATGACAGAGCCCTGTAATGGACGGGTATCATCCTCTAGCGTGCCAATGCGTTGCTCCGCATTCGTCACTCTATGGCGGATGTTGTGCACATCTTGCTTCAGAAAGGATATGTCATCCTGTATGGAGTCTATTTTAGTGGCCAAAGATGCATGGTTATGCCGGATGGCCTCCATGATCTGGGACAGGGAGGGCTCTGCCTGGCCTATATTGGCAGCATCCTCACTGGGGGTCTCAGTATCAATGTCCTTGGCCGGGGAGAACTATAGGGGGTCCTCGAGGCTCAGTGCAGGGGGAGAACAGGATGACTCACCCTTCCCTGCAGGTTTGCTCTTCAGCGCCGCTGAATAGGAAGAAGGCTGGCTGCGTGTGTCTGCAGCATGGTGGCCGGCGCCATCTTGCCTCGCTGTGCATGGCGGCGGTGGCGGGACAAATCCTGAGGCTTCCTCCATCGGTGGGCCGTGTTTGACCATCTCCTGGTGGGCACAAGGTTCTCCGGAGGTTGTGGGGACAGATGGGACCCCTGGATGGCAGTCGGATCAGCAGGATGTGTGTGGTGCGGACAGAGCTCAGGCTAAGCACGTCCTCACATCCCGGTCGTTGGCCACGCCCCATCGTCCAGTTCCCTTTACTCCACTGGTTCAATGTCAGACCACTCCTGGATCCTAAGGACCCTTATCCTATGCTGGCCAGACAAAGGGTATTTATTCACATCAATCTATGGACACAGGCAGTGCGGCCCGGGATCCAGCCCACAAGTGTGCGACAATAGGAAGCACCTTCCTATGGTGGCACACTGAGAAGCAGAGGAGCCAGGAGTGCCAGCAGGGGACTCATGTAGGGCTACTCTGTGCAATTCCATTCCAGATAAGTATATCATATTTGTTATAAAAAAAAATGTGCTTTGCAATTACTTTAAACCACTTATACCGCATGGAGTGATCTCCTTGTTATCCTCTGCAGTATCCTACTAAAAGTATTATAACTCGGATAACTCATACTGCATCGGATATTTACAGCGGGGGTCTTGGTAATGCCATGTTTACAAAGCCTCGGCTTCCCAGTGCTCCAACAACAGATTACTGTTTAGACCCTACTTCTTCTGCAAGTGAGAATGCCACCGGTGTGACCTGTCACTAAATAGTTCCTTGCCTGTTCCGGTCTTACCGGTACTTAAGATATTAAGTGATTAGTAACCTGCCTGTCAGGTTCTCGGTCATTCTCCCTTTCCTGAGACCCGAAGTATCACAGAATAGCCGCAGTGTATGTTTCTGGAGGATGCAGTTATGTTTTGCAGAACGTGAAGCTAAGTGTAGCAATAGGAAGCTGACAGTACTGATTTGCTTTTTTACAGTAAACGTGAAGGCACCTAAGCTTACTGATGGGCAGCAGTACATTTTACCATTTAGTTGCCTCTTCTAAGATTCAGGGCTACGGGGGATGGGGTGCACTGTAGAAGGTTGAGGAGGCTCTGTGGGATAAATTTGGGGGCACCATGGAGGGGGTGTGGACTCTTCAGCAATCTAGGGGCCATTGTAGTTAGCTGGGGGGGCAATGCAGGGGCTGAGAACTCTCAGGGGGCCTGGGGGCACTTTAGAAGGTTAAGTGGCACTATGGGAGGTTAAGGGATCTGCAGCTGGCTGGAGGCCTAAGAGGAGGCAGGCCATGGTATAGAGCATGGACCTCTGAGCTTCTTGCATGTTCTTATTGGTCAATAAGGCTACCATTTCCAATAATGGACCAGTAGCAATGTGCAGCAGGTAGGAAGGGGCCTCTTAATTTGTCTGTTTCTCTTTCCTTCCTGTCTTTCCCTTTTTTTTTTTTTTTTTAGTTTTTTTTATTGAACAATTTACAGTTTAAACCTATTTCTGCAGGTTATAAGGCAATACTGTGGAAATGCATATAACAAGGATATGTGGCTTGTGTACATGTAAATACAACAAGGCAGGAACTCATACAGGTTTAACCATGTGCTCAGCGAATCTCAATTGGGTGGAAACCTTCTGTCTATGCTAATCAAGTGGTTCCGCGCTGGGAGGGGTTATAGCTCTATGAACCACCAGTACATGTGTCCGCGGACGCAAGCCACCTGTCCCAGATTTTGTTGTACTTATCTGGACAACCTCTGTTAATGTATATGAACTTCTTGTAGGGCAGTGTGTTATTTATATCTATTTTCCAGTCATTGAAGCCGGGGGGAATAGGTCTCATCCACTGTCTGGCTATAATTTTTCTCGCAGAAAACAGTGTTTCACGTAGGAATGTTTTAGTGAATTTGTCTATCTCGGAATCAGGGAATATACCTAGTAGACATTGTTTGGGGTCTAGGGTCAAAGGTGATCCCATGTCATCATGGAGGAAGTCCACAATCTGCTTCCATAGACTCTGAAGGACCGGGCACGCCCAAATTAGATGGAAAAATCTGCCCATCGCCTGTTTACACATTGTGCACGAGGTAGAAGACTGTTGCCTAAAGCGGGCTATTCTCAGGGGGGTAAGATATGCTCGGTGTACAATATACAACTGGGTCAGCCTGTCAGAGAGTTTGGGGGATACAGTCTTGCATGAGTCAAGCGCTTCACTCCACTCCTCATCCTCCAGCGGACCCACCTCTCTTTCCCATCTTGGTTTAAGCCTGTCTTTCCCTTTTACTTTCTTTCCTGCCTTCTTCTCTCTTTCCTTTTCCTTCCTGTCCTTCCTTCTTCCCTATTTCCCTTTACTTCCTTTCCTTCCTTCGGCCCTCTTTCCCTTTTTTTCCTGTCATTCCTTGGTCTCTTTTCTTTTTTTTTTTTCCTGTCTTTCCTTGGTCTCTTTCCCTTTTTTTTTTTTCTCTTTCCTTGGTCTCTCTCCCTTTTTTTTTTCCTGTCTTTCCTTGGTCTCTTTCCCTTTTTTTTCCTGTCATTCCTTGGTCCCTTTCCCTTTTTTCCCTGTCATTCCTTGGTCTCTTTCCCTTTTTTCCCTGTCATTCCTTGGTCTCTTTCCCTTTTTTTCCTGTCATTCCTTGGTCTTTCTCTTTTTTTTTTTCCTGTTCTTCCTTGGTCTCATTCATTCTTTTTTTTTTTTTTCCCTGTCCTTCCTTCTCTCTTTCCCTTTCCTTCCCGTCCTTCCTTCTTCTCTCTTTCCCTTTCCTTTCTGTCCTTCCTTCCTCTTTCCCTTTCCTTCATGTCCTTCCTCCCTCTTTCCCTTGCCTTCCTGTCCTCCCTCCCTCCTTTCCCTTGCCTTCCTGTCCTCCCTCCCTCCTTTCCCTTGCCTTCCTGTCCTTCCTCCCTCCCTCCTTTCCCTTGCCTTCCTGTCCTCCCTCCCTCCCTCTTTCCCTTGCCTTCCTGTTCTTCCTTCCTCCCCCCTCCCTCCCTCTTTCCCTTGCCTTCCTGTTCTTCCTTCCTCCCTCCCTCCCTCCCTCCCTCTTTCCCTTGCCTTCCTGTTCTTCCTCCCTCCCTCCCTCCCTCCCGCTTTCCCTTGCCTTCCTGTCCTTCCTCCCTCCCTCCCTCTTTCCCTTGCCTTCCTGTCCTTCCTCCCTCCCTCCCTCCCTCCCTCTTTCCCTTGCCTTCCTGTCCTTCCTCCCTCCCTCCCTCTTTCCCTTGCCTTCCTGTCCTTCCTCTCTCCCTCTTTCCCTTGCCTTCCTGTCCCTCCCTCCCTCCCTCCCTCTTTCCCTTGCCTTCCTGTCCTTCCTCCCTCCCTCTTTCCCTTGCCTTCCTGTTCTTCCTTCCTCCCCCCTCCCTCCCTCTTTCCCTTGCCTTCCTGTTCTTCCTTCCTCCCTCCCTCCCTCCCTCCCTCTTTCCCTTGCCTTCCTGTTCTTCCTCCCTCCCTCCCTCCCGCTTTCCCTTGCCTTCCTGTCCTTCCTCCCTCCCTCCCTCTTTCCCTTGCCTTCCTGTCCTTCCTCCCTCCCTCCCTCCCTCCCTCCCTCTTTCCCTTGCCTTCCTGTCCTTCCTCCCTCCCTCTTTCCCTTGCCTTCCTGTCCTTCCTCTCTCCCTCTTTCCCTTGCCTTCCTGTCCCTCCCTCCCTCCCTCCCTCTTTCCCTTGCCTTCCTGTCCTTCCTCCCTCCCTCTTTCCCTTGCCTTCCTGTCCTTCCTCCCTCCCTCTTTCCCTTGCCTTCCTGTCCTTCCTCCCTCCCTAGCTCCCTATTTCCCTTGCCTTCCTGTCCTCCCTCCCTCCCTCTTTCCCTTGCCTTCCTGTCCTCCCTCCCTCCCTCTTTCCCTTGCCTTCCTGTTCTTCCTCCCTCCCTCTTTCCCTTGCCTTCCTGTTCTTCCTCCCTCTCTTTCCCTTGCCTTCCTGTCCTTCCTCCCTCCCTCTTTCCCTTGCCTTCCTGTCCTTCCTCCCTCCCTAGCTCCCTCTTTCCCTTGCCTTCCTCCCTCCTTCCCTCCTTCCCTCTTTCCCTTGCCTTCCTGTCCTTCCTCCCTTACCTTCCTGTCCTTCCTCCCTCCCTCCCTCTTTCCCTTGCCTTCCTCCCTCCTTCCCTCTTTCCCTTGCCTTCCTGTCCTTCCTCCCTTACCTTCCTGTCCTTCCTCCCTCCCTTACCTTCCTGTCCTTCCTCCCTCCCTCCCTCTTTCCCTTGCCTTCCTGTCCTCCCTAAACTGAGGGCAAAAAATATTTCTTTTTTTAAAATATTTTTTGGGGATATTTATTATATCAAAAAGTAATAAATATTGCTTTTTTTTTTTTTCAAAATTGTCGCTTTTTTTTGGTTTATAGCGCAAAAAATAAAAACTGCAGAGATGATCAAATACCACCAAAAGAAAGCTCTATTTGTGGGAAAAAAAGACGTCAATTTTGTTTGGGAGTCACGTCGCACAACCACGCAATTGTCAGTTAAAGCGACACAGTGCCGAATCGCAAAAAATGGCCTGGTCATTTGGCAGCCAATTCTTCTGGGGCTGAAGTGCTTAAGGCCAAAGCGAGATCACTTGACGGCACAGCGGCCTTTGTGTAACAATTAGTTTGAAGGAAGAACCTGGTCAGATTTTTCCCTCTGGTGCTTCCTATACAGTATGCAAATGGATGGGGGGGGGGGGGGGGGATCGAGCTGTGTTGGGATACCAGAATGTTTTCCTCCTTAGAGCGTTGTCCTGAGACTCAACCAATCTGCCTCTCTGGGTGGTCCCAAGCAACAGTATAAAATAACCCCTTCAGTTCCATCACTTTCCCCAGGTATTGTCAGGAGGTCATTAGAAGGAATGTTCCTGGGGGGAGTCTGTTTCCTGTACGGATCAGGTCTCTTCTCTCAATTATTTACATGCTCAGCAGGCTCGTATAGCAGCATTTGCATGGAGAGTAGAAACACTAACCGCTCACACACCAGGATATCATTAACCACTGGATGGCCTGTCGGTGCATGCCGCCTAATGTACAGAGTGATCATGTCGGGGAGCTAGGAGAGGAAGGATGCAAGCTATTTTATGAACAATCTGGTAAAATCGGTCAGCCAAGGGAGTTGTCTGGGCAAAATTAAAAAAAATAAGAGATGCAGCACATATCTGCAATACGTGAACATGTCCCTTTTTAAAAACTCTGCAAGCGTAGAAAGCTGCTGTTGGTCCTGCCAGAAATAAAGGGAGCTCCTACCTTCTTACAGTGAGTGACCACTTTACCTCTGCTGCACTCAAATCCCAAGCATTGTTGTCAGCCCTGCCCAATCCTCCCATGCCGGACTCCAGAACACCTCCCTTCTTTTCATCCCTATGATGAGAGGTAGGTGTTCTGTATTCCAGGAGGGAAGAACTAGGCAGGGCTGACAACAAGTGAAAAAGAAGAAATGGCTGCACATCAAAGTTTCCAAAAGTGCAGACGGTCAAAATACACCAAGGACACCAGGTGTTGGTCACGTAGATACATTTCACACATCTGATCTGTGCTTAATCATTACGGTAATGATTAAGCACAGATCAGATGTGTGAAACGTGTCTACGTGACTAACACCTGGTGTCCTTGGTGTATTTTGACCGTCTGCAATAAAGGCACTTTTGGAAACTTTGGATGTGCAGCCATTTCTTCTTTTTCTCAATTTTTTAAGGAGGCTGGTCGGGGCTAGCACTCCTACTTGGTTCCAATCAAGGTATTGCACACACCTGGAGCAGCAGATTCCTCTTCTTTTGAGAGGGCTGACAACAAGGCTTGAGAGCCATTGTGTTGTCATCTCAAGCAGTTAGGAGCTCACCGGACAAGGAGAGACCTCCCTTGTTATTTCCATAACAAAGGGTAGGTGTTCTGTAGTACACAGGGGAGATCTGGGCCAGCTGATCACCCTGCTAGGAATTTCAGTGCAGCAGAGCCTTGTGTTGTCATCTCAAGCAGTTAGGAGCTCACCGGACAAGGAGACCTCCCTTGTTATTTCCATGACAAAGGGCAGGTGTTCTGTAGTTCACAGGGGAGATCTGGGCCAGCTGATCACCCTGCTAGGAATTTCAGTGCAGCAGAGACCTCCCTTGTTGTTTCCATGACAAAGGGCAGGTGTTCTGTGGTCCACAGTGGAGATCACCCTGTTTGGAAATTCAGTGCAGCAGAGCTATTGTGTTGTCATCTCAAGCAAGTAGTTAGGAGCTCACCGGACAAGTAGACCTCCCTTATTACCATGACAAAGAACAGGTGTTCTGTAGTCCACAGGGGAGATCTGGGCCAACTGATCAACCTGTTTGGAAATTCAGTGCAGCAGAGCCATTGTGTTGTCATCTTAAGTAGTTAGGAGCTCACTAGACCAAGGAACACCTCCCCTTTCTCATTTCCATAACAAAGGGCAGGAATTCTGTAGTCCACTTGGGAGATCTGGGCCAGCTGTTCACCTTGCTTGGGATTTCAGTGGAACAGAGGCAGTGTGTTGTCATTTCAGACAGAAAGTTAGGAGCTCACTGGATCTCTGGTAGATTAACAGGTATTTTTCTTGACTTTGCAGACCTCCATATTCAATGGACACCTTAACATTTGTTCAAGCTCTGTCATGCGTCCCTGTGACCCATCCATAGGCATGCACTAAGGAGAGGTGTGGCACTTTTGCCATTAGACTACAGATCCATCCTGGGCCCCTGATTGGTCTGGATACCAAGGTATGAGCCAGCACCTTTAGGTGTGTACTGGGTTCTCCTGACATGACAGGTACACATTAACCCCTTGCCTCCCTGGGAAGTCTTCATTGGTGCCACCCGTTCTCTCTGGGGGATTAGCCGATGGATCTCATGAAAAACAAGGGGATTTTAGCTGGTAATACCCCCCCAAGCTGCCCTTATAAGAAGCGTCTAATCCCCTTGCCCTAAATGTTATTTCCAGCTCGGCTCAGATCCCCCGTCTCCGACCAACAGCCCCGTGACGCGACCTCTGACACGTCACTGCCATTAATTTTGCAATATAGATTTCTGCCTGCGGGGAGACCTGGATCCTCTGTGCAGCTTCCTCACGTGGGCGCCACACTGGCCTACACATCTGGCTGAGCTCTTGACAGAGATTTCACAGTACGAAGTGTTCTAGGCTCCTGATGTGATCCTCCTTTTTTAGGGTGTCTGAAATAAGGACTGCCTGTGTTTCCTTGTGACAACCAGTCAGGTGCACTGTGCTACCAGCATTTTCCAGGGAAGCTTGGAATCTGTGTGCTGTGCTGTGAGGCAGTACAGAATTTTACATAAGACACGTTGATCAATTAGGATCCTAATGAACCAATGTAACCGTGTATAAAATCTCCATACCGGGATTGCGTAGTGCAGTGGGTTCTGTGTGATTTGGATGGAAGAAAGCTTATAGTCAGTCAGTATTTGTAATTGTGTGTTCTAGCTTTGATGCTTCTAGGATGCTCTAGAACAGGGGTCTCCAAACGTTCTAAACAAAGGGCCCGTTTACAGTCCTTTATAGTCAGACTTTAGGGGGGTCGGACTGTGGCCAGTGGAAGTGGAAATTGTCCTGGAGTCAGTAAACAAATTTATCTTTGGCATTATAGGGAGGAATAGTGCCCCATTATTTATATCGGTAGGAAGAATAGTGCCCCATTGTTGTCAGTGGGAGGAATGGTGCCCAATCATTGGTATCAGTAGGAAGAATAGTACCCCATCATTGGTATCAGTAGGAAGAATAGTGCCCCATCGTTGGTATCAGTAGGAAGAATAGTACCCCATCATTGATATCAGTGGGAAGAATAGTGCCCCATCATTGGTATCAGTGGGAAGAATAGTGCCCCATCATTGGTATCAGTGGGAAGAATAGTGCCCCATCATTGGTATCAGTGGGAAGAATAGTGCCCCATCGTTGGTATCAGTAGGAAGAATAGTACCCCATCATTGGTATCAGTGGGAAGAATGGTGCCCCATCGTTGGTATTAGTAGGAAGAATAGTGCCCCATCATTGGTATCAGTAGGAAGAATAGTGCCTCATTGATGGTATTGGTGGGAGGAATAGTGCCCCATTGTTGGTATTGGTGGAAGGAATAGTGCCCCAAGGGTCGGATGAAGGCAAGGGAAGGGCCGCATTTTGGAGACCAGTGCTCTAGAAAGAAGCCAATACTAGAGGCACCTAGAGAAGGTGGTTGGCTAAACACATAATACAATGTGCTATAAAGATTGTTTCAGTTAAAGAATCTGATCTTTCACAGATTTCTTGCAATAAAGGTGCCTCCACCTTTATTGCAAGCACATTATTGGTCATGGTGGAAAGTCCAATTCAAATTGTTTGTCAAATATTTATTTTGTATTATGGCATAAAAAAAAAGTTAGAATCTGCCCATGGTTGTGTGCCCCCAGCTCCTGTTACATTTTCTATAAAATAAAATAAATGATTCCAGCAGATGGTGGGAGCCCCTCATAATGGGCACAGCAGGTGTACAGACCCGGGAACTCAGCACAGGGATGGTGGGAACCCCTCATAATGGGCACAGCAGGTGTACAGACCCGGGAACTCCGCACAGGGATGGTGGGAACTCCTCATAATGGGCACAGCAGGTGTACAGACCCGGGAACTCGGCACAGGGATGGTGGGAACCCCTCATAATGGGCACAGCAGGTGTACAGACCCGGGAACTCAGCACAGGGATGGTGGGAACCCCTCATAATGGGCACAGCAGATGTACAGACCCGGGAACTCAGCACAGGGATGGTGGGAACCCCTCATAATGGGCACAGCAGGTGTACAGACCTGGGAACTCAGCACAGGGATGGTGGGAACCCCTCATAATGGGCACAGCAGGTGTACAGACCCGGGAACTCAGCACAGGAATGGTGGGAACCCCTCATAATGGGCACAGCAGGTGTACAGACCCGGGAACTCAGCACAGGGATGGTGGGAACCCCTCATAATGGGCACAGAAGGTGTATAGAGCAAGGAACTCAGCACAGGGATGGTGGGAACCCCTCATAATGGGCACAGCAGGTGTACAGACCCGGGAACTCAGCACAGGGATGGTGGGAACCCCTCATAATGGGCACAGCAGATGTACAGACCCGGGAACTCAGCACAGGGATGGTGGGAACCCCTCATAATGGGCACAGCAGGTGTACAGACCTGGGAACTCAGCACAGGGATGGTGGGAACCCCTCATAATGGGCACAGCAGGTGTACAGACCCGGGAACTCAGCACAGGGATGGTGGGAACCCCTCATAATGGGCACAGCAGGTGTACAGACCCGGGAACTCAGCACAGGGATGGTGGGAACCCCTCATAATGGGCACAGAAGGTGTATAGAGCAAGGAACTCAGCACAGGGATGGTGGGAACCCCTCATAATGGGCACAGAAGGTGTATAGAGCAAGGAACTCTCACCAATTGTGTCCCCTCTAGATTAAAGAGCCTGTCAGAGGAGTTTTAACTCTCCAGCATCTACCAAATATCAGTTTTGAGTTGACGGATTCTATATATCTTGGAGCACATTATAGAAATATCTAGTCGTTTTCATTCTGGCATACAACGTTACATGTTACTTAAACCGCTTGAGTATGAGCTTGTAATCCCCCTTCATCACCTGGCCAGTTTTCAGTTTTCAGTGCTGGGATAGTTTGACGATTACTCTGTCATGCAACACTGTACCCCCAAAAAATGTTAACCTATTTTTGAGAAAGAGAGCTTTTTTTCTGTGATATTTAATAACCAATGTATTAATTTTATTTATTTTGCTCTATAGATGAACAAAAAAAAAAATAATCTTTTGAGAAAAAAAGTTCCCCTTAGTTTATGTGAGAAAAAAAATGTCCGTACAATACAAACCCCCCTTTTTCTAAATGAAGAAATATGCTGGTTTTGAGGTTGTTAAAGCTTGTAGTGTGGTAATGGTGCACTAGGTACTGTTTGTACGGGACATAAACAGAGGGAGGAGGCGAAGAAGGTAATGTACAGTTCACATACTGTGGGAAGATGGAGACTAAGGGGTAAAGTTGCAGACGTGACGGATAGGGGAGGTGAAGGGTTAATCTACATGTCACATGGGGATCAGGTGTACAAGAGAATAGACAAACGTGAACAGGTTAAATAAAAACAATCCCAACCCACCTACTCTTAGTCTGCTACCTCCTTCAATCTGGAACTAATGAAGGATCGCTTATTCGCTGGTTCCTCCTTCCTCTGTTGTGAGTGGAAGGGGCGGGCTCTGAAATGTAAACAGTCATACTGTTTACATTTGTGATCGCTGTGATTGGTCATCACATGGTGCAGAGCTGCTCTGATCAGCTCCGTACGCCTTTGTGATTTGGTGGTGGCACTTGTGTTTGTTTTGCCATACAATTATTTTTATTCTGATGTTTTTATATTTGTGTGAGAAAATGTTCTCATGCTCGTTGAGCATAAGTTAAATGTGTCAATTAGGTTCCATCTGGAAGGGGGTTGAGTTTTCACCCTTTTTAAAGGAGAAGTATGGGATGGGTTAAATAACTAGTACATATGACATTAGTCACATATCAGCTAATCATTTTTTCCTACCTCTTTTTTTAGTTTTTACAGCATGTGCATATGAACTTTCCTTCAGCTGGCAAAAATGGTCCATTTTCAGTTTGAAAAGTTTCAGGGGGTGTGTACATCTTCACCAACACACCCCCTGCTTCTGTCCCCCCCCTCCCCTAAGAGACGTGGCTGTGCTGATAGATAGGGAGGGGGAGGAGGGAGAAGGGAGGGGGGAGCAGCTATGCTCTGTGAAGTCTCAGAAACAAGCAGAGGGAGGAGAGAGGACATCAGTCAAGCAAAATGACAGGAAAGGGGGTGGATCCAGACTCTATTCACACCATTGTCTGGATGATGCTGTATGAAAGACTGTAGAACCTCCCACAGGTATTTATCTTGATTTTAACAGAATAGGGGGCACTTCTGAGAGGGCTGGAAAGGTTTATAGATATCAGCAGCTCACATGGAATAGATGTAAGCAACAAAAAGGAAACCTATACTTCTCTTTTAAGCAGCGGAGAGACCTCCTTGTTGTGATCAAGCACCTCAGTGTGTGTGAAACGTGTCGACATTCCAGTTTTCCTGTGCTGCTGTCTTGTCTATCTGCTATAAATTATCGGAATTATGATCACGTGTGGAGTAGTACAGCCAGCCTCTTTTCCTTTCCTGGATTTATATGGTGGCGAGCCGGGCCGGCACCTGTCGTGGGTGATTAATGGCAGATCTGAAATCCAGGCTTCACCCGACACGGTGTTCCTTTCCACATCGGGTACAATAGAATAATGCGGATGTGAACAGGTTAAATAAAAACAATCCCAACCCACCTACCCTGAGTCTGCTTCCCCATTCAATCTGGAACGAATGAAGGATCGTTTATTCACTGGTTCCTCCTTCCTCTGTTGTGAAAGGAAGGGGCGGGCTCTAAAATGTAAACCATTATAATGTTTACATTTGTGATCGCTGTGATTGGTCATCACAAGGTACAGAGCTGCTCGGATCAGCTCCGTACACCTTTTGTGATTTTCTGGTGGCACTGTAGAAATAAATGTCCATCACTTCGCAGTTGATAAACGTACGTATGTGGTTAAAGGGATTGTAAACGCTCATGGTTTTTTACCTTAATGCATTCTAGGCATTAAGATGAAAAACCTTCTGTAGTGCTGCAGCCCCCCCAGTGCCCCCATTTCACTTACTTGAACCCGGTTTTCTTCTCCCCGGGGACGAGCACATCAGCTCTAGCTGGTGTCTCATGTACTGATTGGATAGATTGATAGCAGCGCAACCATTGGCTCCCTCTGCTGTCAATCAATTCCAATGATGCAGGCGCTGGGGGGTGGGGCCGATTCCTGCTTTTTGTGTCAATGGACGCAGAAGCAGGACTCGGGAGTGCGCCCGCATGGGTGTCCACCGAAGGAGAGCGCTTCTCTGACGTTGGCACTCGGAGGAGCTACTAGCGCCGCTGAGGGACCCCAGAAGAGGAGGATCGGGGCCACTGTGCAAAATGAACTGCACAGTGAATGTAAGTATGACATGTTTGTAATTTAAAAAATAAATAAAAAATTGCAAGGGTTTAGTAACCATTTAAAGCCCGGCAATGTAGCTTTTGTATTCTCTGATAATATGGAGGGAGTCTGCCATTTCTTTCATTATTTCTGCTTCCTGTTTCCTGTTTTACAGTTTTCTGGAAGAAGTCCAATCAGCCGGTTTTCACAGCCGCCATACATAAAACTTCCCAGGCTCCAGAATTTCCTGAACCAGGCGATGGTGATGATGAAACTCGGCTCTTCACATCTGGCTCTGTCCATTCCTCTTTCCATTGGGGGGGGGGGGTTGGGGGTCCGTCTGTCCGTCTGTCCGCCTGTCCTGCTGTGTGCAAAGGAGATCCTCTTCAAAGATTCTCATCCATTAAGACTTTATTTTTACAATGTTTAACCTTTCATCATGTCCAGAGTTCTAATAGTCTGTCATGCTGCGTGAAGAAGAACAAGGGCCGGTTCTTTCTTCATCATACTGTTGAAGAACACTAAGAGGGGGGTGCAATAAAACGTTGCAGATCTAATGGTGACCATCGACCTAATAGGGCATTCCATTGTGCTGGCCAAGATCTGACCAGCGAGAGGCACATACACATGTACAGTGGAGCATACGTGTTTATGTGAGTGTGGCTGGGAGGAGAGAGAATGAGAAGCCACCCCTGTTTGCTGGAAGAACCAATTGTCTGTTTGACGTTTGGGGAAATTTTCCTTTCATTTCCTTTCCAAAATACTCAACAGGAAGTAAAATAAAATCCCTCCAAAGTGAAGGAAGTCCCCTCATTGACAGTTGTCCCCTTTGGAAGATTTCCTTTTTTTTTTTTCCTGTTCTAGTGACAACTGTAACATTTTGGATTTTCACCTGAATTATGTCCTGGATGACAATGATTGTAGAACATCTAGAAGGGTGGATCCCGCTATTGCGGACACAGACAATTCAAACCTGACAAACCCTATATTACACAATAGGGATGAGCTCCGGTGTGTTCGCACAGTCCACGTGCAGATCCCGCCAGGAAGTCGGCACTGCGCTGCTCTAATCACAGACAAGGAGACATGTCCCGATGCGCGGCTGCAGAGATCGGGGACATGTCTCCCTGTCTGTGATTAGCGCCGTGCTGACTTCCTGGCAGGATCTGCACGTGGACTGTGCGAACACGCCGGAGCTCATCCCTGTTACACAACTTGCGTAGATCTAAACTCTAGCTGGTTGATCCTTAGTTGAATTTAGACGGATTCCTGCTGGATTAGCCAAAACAAAGATGTGGATGACCATGTCGGCACCACCCGGGCTGACCAAAGTCATCCTCCAGGACGGTCACATGAGAGAGATAGACTCCGCCTCCTACAGGAAACACAAGCACAGAGAGGTTTAACCACTTAAGGACCAGCCACTGTATATATATGTCGGCAGAATGGCTCGTACAGGCACAATCCCGTACCTGTACGTCCCCTTTAACTGCCCGACATCGGCGGCGCGCTTGCGACCCCCCTGCCTTACCCGTGAGTCGGGTCCCGCGGACTCTATTGCCGCGGAGATCTCCGCGATCGTCTCACGGAGGCATGGAGCGGGGAGATGTTAGTGTAAACACAACATCTCCCCGCTCCCCTACTGACAATGTCACCGATCTCCGCTCTGTGTAATCAGAGCGGAGATCGGTCACGTGTCACTCGTAGCCACGCCCCCACACAGTAGTAATCATTCCCCTAGGCACACTTAACCCCTTCAGCGCCCCTAGTGGTTAACCCCTTCACTGCCAGTGTAATTTTTACAGTAACCAGTGCATTTTTATTGCACTGATCGCTGTAAAAATGACAATGGTCCCAAAAATGTGTCAAAAGTGTCCGATGTGTCCGCCATAATGTTGCAGTCACGAAAAAAATCGCTGATCGCCGCCATTACTAGTAAAAAAAAATAATAAAAATGCCATAAAACTATCCCCTATTTTGTAAACGCTATAACTTTTGCGCAAACCAATCAAACACCGATTTGCGTTTTTTTTTTTTTACCAAAAATATGTAGAAGAATACGTATCGGCCTAAACTGAGGAAAAAAATGGGTTTTTTTAATATATATTTTTAGGTGATATTTATTATAGCAAAAGGTAAAAAATATTGCATTTTTTTTCAAATTGTCGCTCTATTTTTGTTTATAGCGCAAAAAATAAAAACCGCAGAGGTGATCAAATACCACCAAAAGAAAGCTCTATTTATGGGGAAAAAAAGGACGTCCATTTTGTTTGGGAGCCACGTCGCACGACCTCGCAATTGTCAGTTAAAGCGACGCAGTGCCGAATCGCAAAAAGGGGCCTGGTCATTATGCTGCGTATTGGTCCGGGGCTTAAGTGGTTAACAAAGCCGCCCACTAGGCTGCCCCTCAGTTCTTGTGTTTCCTGCATCCTGCAGACATCAGGCACAGCATCACCAGTTTATTTATTTTTTGCTATTTGAGGAAGTTGTTTCTGAATACCTCTAAGCCCCCCACCTGTTAAAGCGGAAGTAAACTCATCCATAAAACAGTTTAATTTACGGCACGTTAGAGCTGCATGATTCTGGCCAAAATGAGAATCACAATTTTTTTGCTTAGAATAGAGATCACGATTCTCTTATGATTCTCGCGGCAAAAAATCTTTCACATTATACAAAAAAAATTTGGCCTAACTTTACTGGTTAGTTTTTTTATTTTTAATTCATTAAAGTAATTTTTTCCCAGAAAATTGCATTTGAAAGACAGCTGCGCAAATACGGTGTGACATAAAATATTGCAACAACCACCATTTTATTCTCTAGGGTCTCTACAAAAAAAAAATATATATAATGTTTTTCTAAGTAATTTTCTAGCAAGAAAAAATGATTTTAACTTGAAAACAACAAATGTCAAAAAAAGGTTTAAGTGGTTAAACTTTCCTAATTTACATACAGAAGTCTATTCCTTTGATGTAAAAGACAAATTGTTACAATGTTTAGACTTGGTGTTCGTTCACACTACAGCGACTTGGGATCCGACTTGTGTCGCCCCAAGTCGCGCAACATGAGAATTTCCGTTGAAGTGAATGAGAACCTTCTTGATGCACACTACTGAAGTCGCTCCGACTTCAGAAAAGGTTCCTGTACTACTTCAAGGTGACTTGTACCCATAGATTTCAATGGAAGTCGCCTCCAAAGTTGGATCTCCATCTTGGGCCCCTTTCACACTGGGGCGGTTTGCAGGCAATATTGCGCTAAAAATAGCGCCTGCAAACTGACCCAAAACAGCGACAGCTGTTTCTCCAGTGTGAAAGCCTGAGGGCTTTCACACTGGAGCGGTGCGCTAGCAGGTCCGCTCCAAAAGTCCTGCTAGCCGCATCTTTGGAGCGGTGAAGGAGCGGTGTGTTTACCGCTCCTGCCCATTGAAATTAATGGGACAGCGCGGCTATACCACCGGCAATGCGCCTCTGCAGAGGCGCTTTGCAGTGGTTTTTAACCCTTTTTCGGCCACTAGCGGGGGTTAAAACTGCACTGCTAGTGGCCGAATACCACCGCAATTCCGACGGTAAAGCGCCACTAAAAATAGCGGCGCTTTACCGCCACCGCACCTCCCGCCCTAGTGTGAATGGGGCCTTAGTGCAAACAACTTTACAGGAAGAGAAAATGGTTAACCCAGGCAAACCCCTCCCTCCCACAGAGCTGATTATTCTGTGATTAGCCAAAGTCGCCTGTCCTGGAGGCGACTTAAAGTCGCGTTGTAAGTTGCGCTGAAGTCTCCTTGCAAAGTCGCGCTGCAAGTCGGGTTGCCCCTGTGTGAACCGGCACTTAAGTTCCAACGATAAAGAATGTTGTGATACTTGGCAGACTGCCCGGATCTTCCTTTCTTTTGACGGCTGAGAGCAGAGAGAATTCTCTGCATACAAAAGATCAGGAAATACTTTGTCAAGATCGCAACGGGGAAAAAATCGTGATAACGATTCTTGACGATTAATCGCGCAGCTCTACGGCACGTGCCAAAAATGTAACACTCCCATTGGTTGTGCTCTCAACCAAACTGTCAAACCATCCAATGGCTGGTGTCATAACTGATCACATGTGCAGCATCATGGCAGTTGTAGATTAAACAGAGGCAAAGATGGCAGCTTCCTTGGCTGAAAACGGGGGGGGGGGGGGGTTACTTCCACTTTTTAAATGCAAGCAAGGTGGCCCTGCTTCAGAATGGAATGGGAGAGGAGGTGGAGGGAAAATAGTTTTTATTTATTTTTTCCCCTCCTTCCCCCATTTTTTTCCTAAGGAGACTTTTTTTGTTTCCCCTCTAGCAGCCTACGTGGTGTGCGGGTGCAGAATCTGATCTTACCTGGACAAATCACTGGGAGGTCCTAGTGGCGGCACGTCTTCAATGTCAGGGCCAGTTCACACCACATGCAGCCCAGTGCTTTTCTTTTTCTACATCAAAAATGCATGGATAGTAGGTTACCATATTTTTCGCTCCATAAGACGCACTTTTTTCCCCCCCCAATAAAATGGGGGGGGGGGTGTCTGTGCATCTTATGGAGCGAATATTGACTTCCTCTAAAACCTAGGTGCATCTTATGGTAAGGTGTGTCTTATGGAGCGAAAAATACGGTATATGGTTTCCAATGGCATAGTTCACACCAGTGCGGTCAGTTCCAGGGCATTCCAGTTCCAGAAAAAATGTTAGAACATTCTGCATTTTTTTTTTTTGCACTTGACTGAACTGGAATGCAGTAAAACACATAAAAAACGCACCACGATGCACTGGAACGCATCAAAATTGCACCAAACCCCAGTACAGTGAAAAAAAATGGAAAAAAGAAAGAAAGCATCTGGAATGCATCCAGAAAAGCATTAAAAGTGCGCATGCAGAAATGCATCCGGAACAGATCTGGCGCACGTTTTTGTGGCTTGAACCAGCCCTAATGCCATGATATTCAGACCTCCCGGGAATGCCGGGGGGAGCACCCGTTCATTCTTCCCAGCGCTGCTCTTTTTTTTTTTTTTTTTTCTCCGGGTCCCTCGGGTGAGGAGGGGCTCGGGCTGGAGGTGATGTCAGCTGCCGACCTGCAAGTGACACGCCCATAATCCAGGTGAAAAAATGTCGCCGAACACTGACTGCACCCAATCAGATGCAGACACTGTTTCGAAATGGCGCACCCATAATCCAGGTGGAAAAATTTCGCCGAACACTGCATCCAATCAGATGCAGACACTGTTTGGGTATTCAGCAGCCACGGGATTAGTGGCCGTCCGTGGAAAAAAAAAAAGCCTGCCAGGGGAGATCCCTTTATCCATGCTGCTTAGCGTGAATGGAGGAATCTATTAAGAGTTCCTCCTGTTCAGATTGTGGGCTGAATGAGAGAAAATCTTTGAGAGAAAATGCAAAAGCACAATTGGGAGACAAGGACAGAGTGTTGTCATCCCATAACAGGAAGTGCCAGTACATGAACCTTCATGGCAGGATTGCCAAGTTCTATTTGAAATGAAAGCTGGAGATTTTACAAAGGATTGAAACGTGTTTTTTAAAATCACACAGTTCTATGAAATTTTAGTGACTGGGTTTAGATCTCCTGTAAGAAAGCAGTTTGGGCTTTATATATACTATTTTTTGTATATTTAGTGAAGACTGCAGATTTTTATGTTGCACTTAATGCTCTGTGATTGGAAAAGTACATTCTGGTCAGAGTGCCTGTAATGTAAATAAAATAACTGGAGTGAAGCTACTTAAAGAAGCAGGACCCTTGTGGGAGGGGCAGAGACACCATTTACTGGAGTAGGTTTGACCTTTAAATTCCGTTTTAATTTTTTAATATGTGACGAAACGAGGGCATGCATGTACATATCTCTGTCTATGGAACTACTACCGAAAAAAGCAGCAATTATTTCCTATTTATTTTCTTTGTGGTGTTCTTGGAGCATTGTGTTACAGTTTGGTATTACAGCTCTACGGCACTGTTTAAAATGTAAAATTAAAAATTACATTTTGACTTTGTTTCTGTATGAAGGATGTGGTAAAGGGTATGTGGCTTTTAAAAAAGATGGATTTCTTCATATACATGAAAGCGAGAAGTGCTCAGAGTGAAGGTTTCATATAAACCTGGTCAATTCAAACTTTGAAGATGTTTCTTCTTACTGTCTCTTATGTTCCTGTGACATGAAGGGAAATCTCAGTGGGGAGCTTCTAACTGTTCTCTTTTTTTTTTTTTGGTGGAGAATGCGGGCAAAGACTAACTGTTCTTTTAACGTGGTTGTATAGTCAAAATTTAGACTTTTACCTACAGGTAAGCCTATAATAAAGCTTACCTGTAGGTTTAGGAGATATTCCCCTTGCAATGCGCCGCTGACTTCAGCGGCGCATGCGCATATGGGATTCTTGGCTGAAAGCCCGGCAGATGCCGGACTTTGCCGGAAAGAAGTCTCCCGCGCGCATTCGTGGGAGTGACGACATAGCGGCTCCAGCCACTCACAGCGCTGGAGCCGCGATACCCGGAAGACATGCCGAGGCAACATGTCGTCATCTCCCTCGGCGTAGACTAGGTGAGTTACCGACGCCTCGTTCTAAGGTAAGTATTTCATAATGAGCTAGTATGCGGTGCATACTAGCTCATTATGCCTTTTGCCTCACAGAACAATAAAAAAAAACTGTCAGCGGGTATACAACCGCTTGAAAGTGGGGAAAAAACGTACCTATAGGTGCAGTAAATATCTCCTAAACATGCACTGTTTAGGAGATATTTACTTAAGATGCAGCCTTTGACATCACCGGCGCATGCGCTCCTGAAGGAACGGCTACCCGTGCCGTACCTTCAGAGTCCTCTGCCGTAAACAAAGGGCTCCCGTGCGTGCATGCGCAGGAATGACGTCATCGCGGCTTGTCCAATCAAAGGACCGGAGCCCGCCATGCCGGAAGGAAGACCTGGTGAAGATGGAAGCCCTGTCAGTGTTAAAGAGGAGGTCCACCCAAATTTTTTTTTTTTTTTAGAATACTGTAGCTGCTGACTTTTAAAAAAATGGACACTTACCTGTCCAGTGCGCTCGCGATGTCCGCAGACGAGGCTGAGCAATCGCTCGGTCCTCGGATGCTGCCGCGCTCAGTGAGGGAATCGGGAAGTGAAGCCTTGCGGCTTCACTGCTCGGTTCCCTACTGCGCATGCCCGAGTAGTGCGGCACGCCGTCACTGGTCCCCGGTCTCTCCTGGGAACACTGTGTTTCCCAGGAGACAGCGGGGGGGGGGGGCGACAAGTGGCGTAGACAACAACAGGAGTCTATGCCAGGAAGTGGGTATCTGCACCACCCTCCCCCTGAAAGGTGCCAAATGTGTCACCAGAGGGGGGAGGGTTCCGAAAAGCGGAAGTTACATTTTTGGGTGGAACTCCACTTTAACATCGTGCCACTGGAGGCTTTGTTCTAAGGTAAGTCTCCCATATTTTGCTAGTAGTCTTCTAGATCGTAAGCTCTAACGAGCAGGGCCCTCTGATCCCTCTTGTATTGAATTGTAACTGTACTGTCTATCCCCATGTTATAAAGCGCTGCACAAACGGTTGTCAATATCTAAATCCTTAATAATAATAGTATGCGATGCATACTACCGCATTATAACATTGCCTTGCGGGTTTTTTCTTTTTAAGAAAAAAAAAAACAGTTTACTATTGCTTTATATCAAAAAATTCAGTTTTTCTAAACCGAAAAACTAAAATGGTACCATATTGCAGCCTACCACTCCTGCCAATCAACCTCGTGTTCTAGAGCACCCTTTCTCAACCAGGGTTTCATGGAACACCAGAGGTTCCTCTGGGTTCTTTGAGAAATTAGCAACTTTGACTGTTGTGGGCACACAGGGGGCATCGGTTTCAGGGCTTGCCCCCACCCAGAGCGGAGGACCAGTAAACATGTTATTCAAGAATTGGGGATCTGTGTCCTCAATCTTTTTCTCGAACAAAAGAGAACCCCCCCCTGAAATGGGACTTTGAGAGCCACAGACACTGGTGAATATCGAAAATAGAATTTATTATATAAGAGAAGTATTGGTTTCCTTTTTTTGCTTACATCTATTCTATGTGAGCTGCTGATATCTATAAACCCTCCCAGCCCTCTCAGAAGTGCCCCCATTCTGTTAAAATCAAGATAAATACCTGTGGGAGGTTCTACAGTCTTTCATACAGCATCATCCAGACAAGGGTGCGACTATAGAGTCTGGATCCACCCCCTTTCCTGTCATTTTTCTTGATTGATGTCGGCTCTCCTCCCTCTGCTTGTTTCTGAGACTTCACAGAGCGTAGCTGCTCCCCCCTCCCTTCTCCCTCCTCCCCCTCCCTATCCCTATCCCTATCTATCAGCACAGACACGTCTCTTAGGGGAGGGGGGAACAGAGGCAGGGGGTGTGTTGGTGGAGATGTTCACACTCCCTGAGAACTTTTCAAACTGAAGCCTCGTACTCACGGCCGAGAATCTCGTCATTAAAAACATGTCGTTTTTTACGACGAGATCCTTGGACAAGAAACTTGTCCCGGCCGAGTGTACACACGCTCATTTCAAAGAACCCGCGGTTCTTTGAATGGAGCGTACGCGGTGACGTCATCGAATACGATGAGCATGCGCTCGTCACATTCGATGCCGTCGCCGCCATCTTGGTTCACCCTACCTATGCCTAGGAAGCTACCGCGCATGCGTCAAAGTCATTTCGAGCATGCGCGGGCTTCCCGGCGAACAGGTAAGTGTACACGCACTCAATTTTCTCGTCGAGAAACAGGCTGACGAGAATCTCGACGAGAAAATAGAGAGCAGGTTCTCTATTTTCTCGTCGAGATTCTTGTCGCTTTTCTTGACGAGAAATCATACACACGAACAAATTTGTTGGCAAGAAATCTCTGCCAGCAAGTTTCTTACTGGTTCTTGCCGAGAAACTTGGTCGTGTGTACGAGGCTTGAAAGTGGACCGTTTTTGCCAGCTGAAGGAAAGTTCATGTGCACATGCTGTAAAAACTAAAAGAGGTAGGAAAAAAAGATTAACTGATATGTGACTAATGTGATATGTATTTGTTATTTAACCCATCCCATACTTCTCCTTTAAAAAACGTAACACGTTTAGTGAAAAATACATGTGACAAAAAACAACATGAAACAAACAAAGATGACAATTCGTATGAATGACGATGATACTATCTGATGGATGATGGTCCCCAATACCCGACGCGTTTCCGGTTTTCACACCTTCATCAGGTGTATACAAGGTAGGGGACAGTACCGTCAAAGATTGTTTAACTCGGGTAAAGTATCAATATAGAAAAATGTTGTTGTAGATGCACTTGTCAAAGTCCCATTTCAGGGGGGTTCGCTTTTGTTCTATTCAACCCGGGATGTGGCCACAACACTGGGCATCTGACATGGTGATAGCCTCCTCTCTTTCAATCTTTTTCTCTGTCTGTGAGACAGATCCCTTATTTCTCCCACAGGACTGTTAATTAAAAAAAAAAAACATTATTATGGGTTCATTCATACACGTATTCTGACGGTGTGAATAAGTGGGTTGTTTATGCAGCCAGAGCCATACACCTTCACACACCCAAGCTGGGGGGGGGGGGCGGGAGGGCAGTCAGGTAGGCTGTAGGGGGCCCATGATTTCTAACAGCAGCCCTGCATGTGACAGACAGCATCGCATCATGCAAAGACTGAATTCTGAGAACTTCCTGAGCATCCTTGCGAAATCTCGCCACCGCCAGAGATCCATGGTGATCGTCTGGTCTACTTAGGGGGAAGTTTGAGAAGAGTAAATATAGCTTTGAGGGTTATTTTTGCTCAGTTAATCATTATTACGGATGAAGGATTGGGTAAGACGAATGATGAAAGAGGATTAAAGAAGAAGTTCGTGTAAAGGGGGCCTATTATTAAAAATCACGTTTCATGTGAATCAGTCGGTCATGTGAGCAATACAAAAAATGGCCATAAACTCCATTTATACAGGATTGTGTGAGAAAAATGTTTCCATCTTGCTCCTTAGAATGTTCTGTTCACTACAGCTGATCCCACTAATCATTAAAAAAACTGATGGCTGTCCAACATACTTACACTTATTTACCAAAAGTATTGGGACGCCTGCCTTTACACGCACATGAACTTTAATGGCATCCCAGTCTTAGTCCGTAGGGTTCAATATTGAGTTGGCACACCCTTTGCAGCTATAACGGCTTCAACTCTTCTGGGAAGGCTGTCCACAAGGTTTAGGAGTTTGTCAATGGGAATATAATAGTGTAAAGGCTGCACTAAAAGTAATAAACAAACCAAAGTGACATATGACAATAACTGAAACTATCATGAAACCATAATAAAATGATCAGAGGATTCCTTAGAAATTAGTCCAGAAGTCCATGTGTGTGAAGGAAATGAAAGGAACCATATAAAGTCTATAAGGAATGGTGTGAAAGTCCATATATGAGGTACAGGGATGCCATGGGTCGCACACTGAGATGCTGTGAAGTATTGGAAAGATGACCCCCCCAAGATGACACCACAAACACTCGTTCTCCACCACCACCTGAATTGGCTGCTTACCAGAGACAAGCTTGTAAAAAGCCTGTCAGATAACCAATTCCGTGTTTCTGCAGACTCTGATGGACAGGGATGAATGCAGGACCGCACAGGATGGGCTCGATGAGCCAGGTACCCAAAGGAATCGCCAGACGTAAACCCAAAATGTAAAAAAACACTCAATAGTGTGATACAGTAAAACATAGAGGCTTATTGAAGGTAAATATTGCACTTACAGGTAGAAGAATTAAAACACGTCCGTAGAAAAATAAGAGCCGGCCGGCATGCGGACACCCGTCCACTAGCGATGGCGTCAACCTCCCGACGTACGTTTCGTCTCAGACATCGTCATTGGGGAACCATGTGGGAATGTTTGACCATTCTTGCAGAAGCATATTTGTGAGGTCAGGCACTGATGTTGGACGAGAAGGCCTGGCTTGCAGTCTTCTCTCTAATTCATTCCAAAGGTGTTTATTGGGTTGAGGTGCAGGCCAGTCAAGTTCCTCTACCCCAAACTCGCTCACCCATGTCTTTATGGACCTTGCTTTGTACACTGGTGTGCAGTCATGTTGGAACAGGAAGGGGGCCATCCCCAAACTGTTCCCACAAAGTTGGGAGCATGAAATTGTCCAAAATGTCTTGGTATGCTGACGCCTTAAGAGTTCCCTTCACCGGAACTAAGAGGCCAGGCCAACCCCTGAAAAAACAACCCCACATTATAATCCCCTCTTCACCAAATGATTTGGACCAGTGCGCAAAGCAAGATCCATAAAGTCATGGATGAGCGAGTTTGGGGTGGAGGAACTTGACTGGCCTGCCTGACCTTAACCCGATAGAACACCTTTGGGATGAATAAGAGCACAGACTACGAGCCAGGCCTTCTCGTCCAACATCAGTGCCTGACCTCACAAATGCACTTCTGGAAGAATGGTCAAACATTCCCATAGACACACTCCTAAACCTTGTGGACGGCCTTCCCAGAAGAGTCGAAGCTGTTATAGCTGCAAAGAGTGGGCCAACTCAATATTGAACCCTTCAGACTAACAGCCCGAACACACAATACGAAAATCGGAAGTAAAATTTTGTCCGACGAACGATCTGACGATTTTCGGATAGTTAGTATGGTGCTTTTCGATAGTCGATTCCGATTTTTCGTCCGACAAAAGCTGGATGTGCAGACTATAACATTTTTGTCGGATGTGAACTCTACGTCGGATTTTCGTTTCATTAGTACAGTTTTTGTCTGAAAAAAAAATCATAAGAGCAAGACTACGCAAGCTCAGAAACGATAGAATACAGAAAACTATTTAACAAATTACGTCACTTCTGAAGTTGTACGAAAATTTTCGTATGGTGGGTAACCTCTTCACTTTCGACTCTTCGATGAGACTAGCAAGCAACAAAAAAACAGATGAGCGGTTGTCGGAAAATTTTATTGCGTGTACGAGGCTTAAGACTGGGATGCCATTAATGTTCATGTGCGTGTAAAGGCAGGTGTCCCAATACTTTTGGTAATATAGTAAATGCTTGGAGGCAGGTGCAGTTAGCTAGTCTGCCACTAGATGGCCCTATTGCAGGATAGTGTCTGGCTACAGAGGACAGTATAATCAGGTGCTAGGCTCCTATTAGTGCCCTCATGTAGTGATGTAATGGGTGAGTCAGTGCCCAGTTATAAGCCAGGTTGGGAGGAGCCCTAGGGCAGTTGGGAGATGGGAGTAAAACACCCCACACCAGTACAAACTTCACCAGCACGTGGAGGCCCTGGACAGTGCTAGAGGCTGGGGAGAAGTAGACCTGCACCAAGGAAAGCCAGCTGTAGACTTCCTGACCCTTATAGAGGTGGGAGCTAGGGTGGGTTACAAAAGGCCTTTCAGGCCAGGCCAAGAGTTCTTTGGAGTGGAGCTGTTCCCTTGGAGAGGTGTACTCATGGAAGAGGTGCCTACAGAGAACCAGTCCTGTGAGCAGGGCCGCCATCAGGGGGGTACAGGCAGTACACCTGTAAGGGGCCCGGATGGCAACCCCTCTTTTTTTAATTTTTTTTAAAAAAAAATTGTAAGGGGCCCAGAGGTCCCCGGAGGTCCCTGGAGGTCCCCAGGGGCCGGGATGGCAACCTCCCCTTTTTTTTTTTGTTTCTCAATTCGTGGCACCCTCATTTTGCAGTGGCAAGTGGCAGCCCCCCCCCGGTTCTCTTCTCCAGGGGGCCCATGCCTGATGAAGCTGTGTAAGGGGCCCCAAAATTCCTGATGGCGGCCCTGCCTGTGAGTACTAATGACCCCAGGTGACTCTTATGTCTCTTATGTCCCATACACAAGATCAGACTTTTTGACAACAAACTTCAAAATGACAAACTTTTTCGGTTTTCATCGGACAAAAGTTCGCTCTGCAAACGGACAAGCTTTTCGGCAACAAAAGTCCTACGGTGCAAAGTCCTATCTTGTGTACAGAAATCCATCGGACTTTAGTCCAAAGTACAAACACGCATGCCCAGAACCAATGTTAAAATCAACCAACAATAGCAGAAGTTGACCAAAGGGTGGCGGTAAAGAGCAGAAAAATCATGTAGTACGTCAATTACGTCGCTACGTTCATGTTTGTTGGCTGAAAAAGTCAGAGCGTGTGTATGCTATGGGTGTTCACGGCCAACTCCCTTCGGACAAAAATCCACGGAAAAGTTTGTTTGAAGTCCAATCATGTGTATGAGACTTTAGAGGGAAATGACTGCATAAAGTGTTGCATATGCTTTCACATGTGACTACTGCGGACCGTCCAATAAATGTGATTGACTTTGTACTGTCAAGTGACTCCAGAGTGTATGTCGATGTGAGGTGACTGTTATGCTATTCCCATTCTGCACCATCAATAAAGTGCAGCAACCCTATTCATGTGTGGATATTCCTTCCTTGGGATATAAAGGCCGGGAACGTTGCGTGAAGGCCCCTGGCACAGTGTGGGGCACAATATAGCGGAGGATTCAGCCTCAGCAGGTGGGATAGTGTTGTAGCAAAGGTAGGAGGAGGGCAGGGACTTGTGCTCCTGGTACTATTGCTAGCCTATTGCAAAGCCCCTCTTACATGCTGGCCTGTGCTTTTGAGTTGCTGACCTAGAATAAGTATACAGATAAGAACTTCTAACATTCAGCCCAATCAACAGCTTGCATGGTATTGAAGCCAGTGAGTCAACCCAACAGCCAGGTAAATAACATTTTTAAAAGGGAGGTTAGCAATGCCAACTCTCTCTGGTAACAGGTTTAATATAACTGGGTACATTGCGTGTGGTTG
Source organism: Rana muscosa (assembly GCA_029206835.1). NCBI lineage: Eukaryota > Metazoa > Chordata > Amphibia > Anura > Ranidae > Rana > Rana muscosa. The sequence continues at coordinate 37,638,052 of CM055126.1, forward strand.
CAGGGTGGTTGTGGCACATCCCTATTCACTTGAATGGATAGCTGTCAGTGGAGGTACTGTCTCCTGAACATGACCAGAGGTATAATTTTTGCCATGCCCACGGTATGTGTACAACCCCTTGCAGCTTAAAGCAGAACTCCACCCTAAAAGGGAAGTTCCGCTTTATCGCCGCCTCCTCTCCCACTTTTGGAGTTTTTTTTTGTTGGGGGAGGGGGGAGGAGGTACCATGTTTTAGCAGGTACCCGATCCCACTTCCACTTCAACCGCCTAGGCAATCGGAGCAAAAGTTCTTCACCACCCCCTCGCCTGCAACCTTCTGGGACACGTCACAGAAAGCTGCAAGACCAATTTTAAAGCGCAGTGCGGCTTGCACACACATGCATTGACAAGACGGCCTCCCCACAGCACTGCTCCCCTTTAACATCACCCCCCCCCCCACAGCACTGCTCCCCTTTCACATCACTCCCCCCCTCCTACATCACTGCTCCCCTTTCACATCACCCCCCCCCCCACAGCACTGCTCCCCTTTCACATCACTCCCCCCCTACAGCACTGCTCCCCTTTCACATCACTCCCCCCCTACAGCACTGCTCCCCTTTCACATCACCCCCCCCCCACAGCACTGCTCCCCTTTCACATCACCCCCCCCTCTACAGCACTGCTCCCCTTTCACATTACTCCCCCTCTCTACAGCACTGCTCCCCTTTCACATCACCCCCCCCCCCTACAGCACTGCTCCCCTTTCATATCACCCCCCCTTACAGCACTGCTCCCCTTTCATATCTCTCCCCCCTACAGCACTGCTCCCCTTTCACATCACCCCCCCCCCCCACAGCACTGCTCCCCTTTCACATCACTCCCCCCCTCCTACAGCACTGCTCCCCTTTCACATCACCCCCCCACAGTACTGCTCCCCTTTCACATAACCCCCCCCCTACAGCACTGCTCCCCTTTTCACATCACCCTCCACACACCTTTACAGCCATGTCCTCTTGCCCATGCTCTCCTACTTTGTGGAGAGCGGGAGGCACATCACCCCCCCCCCCCTACAGCACTGCTCCCCTTTTACATCACTCCCCCCCCTACAGCACTGCTCCCCTTTCACATCACTCCCCCCCCTTACAGCACTGCTCCCCTTTCACATCACTCCCCCCCTCTACAGCACTGCTCCCCTTTCACATCACCCCCCCCCTTACAGCACTGCTCCCCTTTCACATCACTCCCCCCCCCTACAGCACTGCTCCCCTTTCACATCACCCCCCCTACAGCACTGCTCCCCTTTCACATCACTCCCCCCCCTACAGCACTGCTCCCCTTTCACATCACTCCCCCCCCTACAGCACTGCTCCCCTTTCACATCACTAACCCCCCCTTACAGCACTGCTCCCCTTTCACATCACTCCCCCCCTACAGCACTGCTCCCCTTTCACATCACCCCCCCTACAGCACTGCTCCCCTTTCACATCACCCCCCCTACAGCACTGCTCCCCTTTCATATCTCTCCCCCCTACAGCACTGCTCCCCTTTCACATCTCCCCCCTACAGCACTGCTCCCCTTTCACATCACTCCCCCCCTACAGCACTGCTCCCCTTTCACATCACTCCCCCCCTACAGCACTGCTCCCCTTTCACATCACCCCCCCCACAGCACTGCTCCCCTTTCACATCACCCCCCCCCCCCTCTACAGCACTGCTCCCCTTTCACATTACTCCCCCTCTCTACAGCACTGCTCCCCTTTCACATCACCCCCCCCCTACAGCACTGCTCCCCTTTCATATCACCCCCCCTTACAGCACTGCTCCCCTTTCATATCTCTCCCCCCTACAGCACTGCTCCCCTTTCACATCACCCCCCCCCACAGCACTGCTCCCCTTTCACATCACTCCCCCCCTCCTACAGCACTGCTCCCCTTTCACATCACCCCCCCACAGTACTGCTCCCCTTTCACATAACCCCCCCCCCCCCTACAGCACTGCTCCCCTTTTCACATCACCCTCCACACACCTTTACAGCCATGTCCTCTTGCCCATGCTCTCCTACTTTGTGGAGAGCGGGAGGCACATCACCCCCCCCCTACAGCACTGCTCCCCTTTTACATCACTCCCCCCCCTACAGCACTGCTCCCCTTTCACATCACTCCCCCCCCTTACAGCACTGCTCCCCTTTCACATCACTCCCCCCCTCTACAGCACTGCTCCCCTTTCACATCACCCCCCCCCCCTTACAGCACTGCTCCCCTTTCACATCACTCCCCCCCCTACAGCACTGCTCCCCTTTCACATCACCCCCCCTACAGCACTGCTCCCCTTTCACATCACTCCCCCCCTACAGCACTGCTCCCCTTTCACATCACTCCCCCCCCTACAGCACTGCTCCCCTTTCACATCACTAACCCCCCCTTACAGCACTGCTCCCCTTTCACATCACTCCCCCCCCTACAGCACTGCTCCCCTTTCACATCACCCCCCCTACAGCACTGCTCCCCTTTCATATCTCTCCCCCCTACAGCACTGCTCCCCTTTCACATCACCCCCCCACAGTACTGCTCCCCTTTCACATAACCCCCCCCCCCCTACAGCACTGCTCCCCTTTTCACATCACCCTCCACACACCTTTACAGTCATGTCCTCTTGCCCATGCTCTCCTACTTTGTGGAGAGCGGGAGGCACATCACCCCCCCCCTACAGCACTGCTCCCCTTTTACATCACTCCCCCCCCTACAGCACTGCTCCCCTTTCACATCACTCCCCCCCCTTACAGCACTGCTCCCCTTTCACATCACTCCCCCCCTCTACAGCACTGCTCCCCTTTCACATCACCCCCCCCCCCCTTACAGCACTGCTCCCCTTTCACATAACCCCCCCCTACAGCACTGCTCCCCTTTCACATCACTCCCCCCCTACAGCACTGCTCCCCTTTCACATCACCCCCCCCCCTACAGCACTGCTCCCCTTTCACATTACTCCCCCTCTCTACAGCACTGCTCCCCTTTCACATCACCCCCCCCCTACAGCACTGCTCCCCTTTCACATCACCCTCCCCTACAGCACTGCTCCCCTTTCATATCTCCCCCCCCTACAGCACTGCTCCCCTTTCACATCACCCCCCCCTTACAGCACTGCTCCCCTTTCATATCTCTCCCCCCCCTACAGCACTGCTCCCCTTTCACATCACCCCCCCACAGCACTGCTCCCCTTTCACATCACTCCCCCCCCCTCCTACAGCACTGCTCCCCTTTCACATCACCCCCCCCCCACAGCACTGCTCCCCTTTCACATAACCCCCCCCCCTACAGCACTGCTCCCCTTTTCAAATCACCCTCCACACACCTTTACAGCCATGTCCTCTTGCCCATGCTCTCCTACTTTGTGGAGAGCGGGAGGCACATCACCCCCCCCACAGCACTGCTCCCCTTTCACATCACTCCCCCCCTTACAGCACTGCTCCCCTTTCACATCACTCCCCCCCCCTTACAGCACTGCTCCCCTTTCACATCACTCCCCCCCTCTACAGCACTGCTCCCCTTTCACATCACCCCCCCCCTACAGCACTGCTCCCCTTTCACATCACTCCCCCCCTTACAGCACTGCTCCCCTTTCACATCACTCCCCCCCCCTTACAGCACTGCTCCCCTTTCACATCACTCCCCCCCTCTACAGCACTGCTCCCCTTTCACATCACTCCCCCCTCTACAGCACTGCTCCCTTTTCACATCACTCCCCCCCCTTACAGCACTGCTCCCCTTTCACATCACTCCCCCCCCCCCCCTACAGCACTGCTCCCCTTTCACATCACTACCCCCCCTTACAGCACTGCTCCCCTTTCACATCACTCCCCCCCTTGCAGCACTGCTCCCCTTTCACATCACTCCCCCCCCCTTACAGCACTGCTCCCCTTTCACATCACCCCCCCTACAGCACTGCTCCCCTTTCACATCACTACCCCCCCCTTACAGCACTGCTCCCCTTTCACATCACCCCCCCCCCCCCTTACAGCACTGCTCCCCTTTCACATCACCCCCCCTACAGCACTGCTCCCCTTTTCACATCACCCTCCACACACCTTTACAGCCATGTCCTCTTGCCCATGCTCTCCTACTTTGCGGAGAGCGGGAGGCACAGCAGCACTGGATAAAGGGCGGGAGCTGCCAAGATTACTTTTTTATATTAAAGCGGAGTTCCACCCACTTTTACAAGGTGGTCTTAAACTAAAGACCACTTCTCCACCCATCGTTTTTGGATATATATATATTTTTTTCTTACCCACCTTTTTAGAAAGAATAAATTTACTTCTGTCCTAGCCTGGCTACGGCGCAGTACGTCACGGCCTCTTCTGCGGCGAGCCCTCTGAAGGCTCCACTGACGATTTCCCTTAGTTGGAATGGCGGCGCCTGCACCCGAGCCGGTGGACGATTCGGCCTCGGGGGTTAGACATCGCGGGCACCCTGGACAGGTAAGTGTCCTTATTAAAAGTCAGCAGCTACAGTACTTGTAGCTCCTGAATTTAAAAAAAATAAAAAAATCCTGTCTGGAACTTCGCTTTAAAGCGGTTGTATACCCTATTTTTAGATTTTTACCTACAGGTAAGCCTATAATAAGGCTTACCTGTAGGTAAAATGAATATCTCCTAAACTTGTACGGTTTAGGAGATATTCACTTTGCATGCAGCCCCTGACGTCAGCGGAGCAAGCGCTCTGAAGGTCTGGCGGATGCTGCCAGACCTTGCCAGAAAAAAGACTCCCGCGCGCAAGTGCAGAAGTGATGTCATCACGACTCCGGCCACTCACAGCCCTGAAGCTGCGAACCCGGAAGACATGCCGAGGGAAAAATGTCAGCGCCCTCTGCGGTGGCCGGGATCCGAAGCCGACGCCTCGATCGAAGGTAAGTATTTCAAAATGAGCTAGTATGCGGTGCATATGCCTTTGCCTTACAGGTTTTATTTTTATTTATTTTATTTTTTTGTGCGGGTATACAACCACTTAAACTAGCTGCTGATTTGTGTGGGTATATAACCACTTATACTAGCTGGTGATTGGTAACTAGGACCACCCAGCTTCCTAGCAACCAATCAACTACTAGTTAATCTGGGCAGTTAACACATGCTGCTCCCGCTCCCATCCTCCATCCAGTGCGGCTATGCCCCCCGCTCTCTGTTCATTGCTATCCCCTTGTCTCCCACTCTCCGCCCTGCCTTGAAAATGACAGCAACGGAGGCCAGGGGGAAGGAAGGCTCCTAAATGGCGCTACTGTGGATCCATATAGGACAGTGGGTCGGTCCAGATCCGGACTAGGCTTTGCCACCTGTCCAGGATTCACCTGGACAGCTTCGGGGTTGGAATCATGCGTCCGGACTATGGCTTTCCAGCAGGGTTGCTGGCTGTAGTTGTCTAAGCTGAGACTGTTACTCTTTCACAGTGGCCAAAGCCAGCACTAACAAACTCCCCCAAACACACACACACGCGTCTCGATCTGCACCTCTTCCCCCCACCCCTACCTCTCTGTGTCTGCCCACACTCCAATCCCCGGCGCTGTGCCTCAGAAAAGGAAAGTGAGGGCTGGAAATTTTAAGTCCAGCAGCCTCAGATACATCTGAATGAGAGGTGCTGACTGCCAAGGGGTGGGTGAGCTCACCATCCATCCCTGTCTGTGACTGAAGTCTACCCCCTTCTCTCTCCTGCCTCTGAGTGAGTATACAAAGGTAAGCCCATTATGTGTCACTTACCTGCAGTAGAAGCCTGAGATGTCCCCGATTTCCTCGTTAGTAGCGAGCGTCCATCTTCACCCATCTTCTTCCAGGGTCCGCAAACTCCTGCTCTGTGATGTCACAGGAGCCGCTATTCACAGCAAGACCCCATTCATAAAAACGGCACGCTTAGTGCGCCTGCACCGTTGTCTACGGCGCACATGCGCCTTAGACATCGTTACAGGCTTTTTGGTAAATATCTACACGTCTCAGAGATATTGCAAGCACCTACAGGTAAGCCTTGATCTAGGCTTACCTGTAGGTGTAACTTCCCTAAGAGGGTTTACAACCACTTTAAATCAGGGCTCCCAAAGCATCCCTTATGTAAGAGTCTCCAGAGTTCTCCCTTACCTCAGAGTCTACAGAGTCCCCCATTACAGTGAAAGGGAACCCTGTGAGTTCAGATGTAAAAGGGGAACTCTGTAGATTCAGATGTAAAGGGGGAACTCTGTAGATTCAGATGTAAAGGGGGAACTCTGTAGATTCAGATGTACAAGGGGAACTCTGTAGATTCAGATGTAAAAGGGGAACTCTCTGGATTCAGATGTAAAAGGGGAACTCTGTAGATTCAGATGTAAAGGGGGAACTCTGTAGATTCTGATGTAAAAGGGGAACTCTGTGGATTCACATGTAAAAGGGGAACTCTGTAGATTCAGATGTAAAGGGGGAACTCTGTGGATTCAGTTGTAAAAGGGGAACTCTGTGGATTCACATGTAAAAGGGGAACTCTGTAGATTCAGATGTAAAGGGGGAACTCTGTGGATTCAGTTGTAAAAGGGGAACTCTGTGGATTCACATGTAAAAGGGGAACTCTGTGGATTCACATGTAAAAGGGGAACTCTGTGGATTCACATGTAAAAGGGGAATTCTGTGGATTCACATGTAAAAGGGGAACTCTGTAGATTCAGATGTAAAGGGGGAACTCTGTAGATTCAGATGTAAAGGGGGAACTCTGTGGATTCAGATGTAAAGGGGGAACTCTGTAGATTCAGATGTAAAAGGGGAACTCTGTAGATTCAGATGTAAAGGGGGAACTCTGTGGATTCAGATGTAAAGGGGGAACTCTGTAGATTCAGATGTAAAGGGGGAACTCTGTAGATTCTGATGTAAAGGGGGAACTCTGTGGATTCTGATGTAAAAGGGGAACTCTGTGGATTCAGATGTAAAGGGGGAACTCTGTAGATTCAGATGTAAAAGGGGAACTCTGTAGATTCAGATGTAAAAGGGGAACTCTGTGGATTCAGATGTAAAAGGGGAACTCTGTGGATTCAGATGTAAAAGGGGAACTCTGTGGATTCAGATGTAAAAGGGGAACTCTGTGGATTCAGATGTAAAAGGGGAACTCTGTGGATTCAGATGTAAAAGGGGAACTCTGTGGATTCAGATGTAAAAGGGGAACTCTGTGGATTCAGATGTAAAAGGGGAACTCTGTGGATTCAGATGTAAAAGGGGAACTCTGTGGATTCAGATGTAAAAGGGGAACTCTGTGGATTCAGATGTAAAAGGGGAACTCTGCGGATTCTGATGTAAAAGGGGAACTCTGCGGATTCAGATGTAAAAGGGGAACTCTGCGGATTCAGATGTAAAAGGGGAACTCTGCGGATTCACATGTAAAAGGGGAACTCTGCGGATTCACATGTAAAAGGGGAACTCTGCGGATTCACATGTAAAAGGGGAACTCTGCGGATTCACATGTAAAAGGGGAACTCTGCGGATTCACATGTAAAAGGGGAACTCTGCGGATTCACATGTAAAAGGGGAACTCTGTGGATTCACATGTAAAAGGGGAACTCTGTGGATTCACATGTAAAAGGGGAACTCTGTAGATTCAGATGTAAAGGGGGAACTCTGTAGATTCAGATGTAAAGGGGGAACTCTGTAGATTCAGATGTAAAAGGGGAACTCTGTAGATTCAGATGTAAAAGGGGAACTCTGTGGATTCAGATGTAAAAGGGGAACTCTGTGGATTCAGATGTAAAGGGGGAACTCTGTGGATTCAGTTGTAAAAGGGGAACTCTGTGGATTCACATGTAAAAGGGGAACTCTGTGGATTCAGATGTAAAGGGGGAACTCTGTAGATTCAGATGTAAAGGGGGAACTCTGTAGATTCAGATGTAAAAGGGGAACTCTGCGGATTCAGATGTAAAAGGGGAACTCTGTGGATTCACATGTAAAAGGGGAACTCTGTAGATTCAGATGTAAAGGGGGAACTCTGTAGATTCAGATGTAAAAGGGGAACTCTGCGGATTCAGATGTAAAAGGGGAACTCTGCGGATTCACATGTAAAAGGGGAACTCTGTAGATTCAGATGTAAAGGGGGAACTCTGTAGATTCTGATGTAAAAGGGGAACTCTGTAGATTCAGATGTAAAAGGGGAACTCTGTAGATTCAGATGTAAAAGGGGAACTCTGTAGATTCAGATGTAAAAGGGGAACTCTGTGGATTCAGATGTAAAAGGGGAACTCTGTGGATTCTGATGTAAAAGGGGAACTCTGCGGATTCTGATGTAAAAGGGGAACTCTGCGGATTCAGATGTAAAAGGGGAACTCTGCGGATTCAGATGTAAAAGGGGAACTCTGCGGATTCAGATGTAAAAGGGGAACTCTGCGGATTCAGATGTAAAAGGGGAACTCTGCGGATTCAGATGTAAAAGGGGAACTCTGCGGATTCAGATGTAAAAGGGGAACTCTGCGGATTCAGATGTAAAAGGGGAACTCTCTGGATTCAGATGTAAAAGGGGAACTCTGCGGATTCAGATGTAAAAGGGGAACTCTGCGGATTCAGATGTAAAAGGGGAACTCTGTGGATTCTGATGTAAAAGGGGAACTCTGTGGATTCTGATGTAAAAGGGGAACTCTGCGGATTCAGATGTAAAAGGGGAACTCTGCGGATTCAGATGTAAAAGGGGAACTCTGCGGATTCAGATGTAAAAGGGGAACTCTGCGGATTCAGATGTAAAAGGGGAACTCTGCGGATTCAGATGTAAAAGGGGAACTCTGCGGATTCAGATGTAAAAGGGGAACTCTCTGGATTCAGATGTAAAAGGGGAACTCTGCGGATTCAGATGTAAAAGGGGAACTCTGTAGATTTAGATGTAAAAGGGGAACTCTGTAGATTCAGATGTAAAGGGGAACTCTGTGGACTCTGATGTAAAAGGGGACTCTTGTGATTAACTTCATATGATTAGAAATGTTATTTAATAGCAAAATATATGTATAGTTTACTTTATACTATTAAAAAAAATTGCTGTGCGCTGCTAAAGTGTTCGGGTTTGACTTGAAGTAAAGGGGGTAACCCTAATCCGGACCGTGGCCCGAAATTTAGTGATGCCTGCTATAGAGGGATATGCTTTGTTCATATTTCATGCCCGAGGTTTACAACCAATTTAAAGATTTTTTTAGAATCAATAGACCTGTACCTGGAATATAAGAAGTATAGAGGTACAGGAGCTAGCAATCCATTCTAAGTGAAAAGTGCAGAGTGTGGTCATAGTGATGTGATGATTGATCAATGGACTGTCTGTGACACATACGAAGCCGCCGTCCAATGGCTTCAGACTGAGCAATCCTCTGCTGGGTGACGCCTGTACAGACGGCAAACCAACAACCCGCTCCCGTCATTGTTCCCTAACAAAACTCAGCAGAATGGAGAGTCCACATTCCCAGGGTCTATTATCTTCTAGGACAGCAGGAGAAAAGCTCTCGGGGTGAAGTGAGAGGAGTTCCCCATCGGTAGCCGGTTACTTTCATCGCTTAAAGGAACTGTCCCTCTGAGACAATGACCTTTTGTTAGGGGAGTGGGTGACTTGCTGTTGACTGCTCTTTTTTGTTGTTGTTGTTGTTGTTGTTGTTGTTGTTGTTTGTATGGATTGTCTTGTCTGATAATTCCCACTGTATATAAATAATACAAGTGTTTGTTCACATGTGGGCCGAGAGTCCCAACTGTTTACAAACAAACCTGTAGAGGGGAAGTGGGCGGGGTTACAGGGGTCTGTAGCTTTGCATCTGGGGACTTTTTGAGCTGAGGAATAGGGACATGTTTAAAGCTAAAGTATACCAGAGTTTATGTAAGTAAATATAACTTATCAGAGGGTCAGTCTACCCAAAAATGACATTTGAGTGTTTTGTGGAAGACAGAGTGTTAAACCATCTGACAGTCTCTTCTATCTGCTGTGCCCATTATGAGGGGTTCCCACCATCCCTGTGCTGAGTTCCTGGGTCTGTACACCTGATGTGCCCATTATGAGGGGTTCCCACCATCCTTGTGCTGAGTTCCCGGATCTGTACACCTTCTGTGCCCATTATGAGGAGTTCCCACCATCCCTGTGCTGAGTTCCTGGGTCTGTACACCTTCTGTGCCCATTATGAGGGGTTCCCACCATCCCTGTGCCGAGTTCCTGGGTCTGTACACCTGCTGTGCCCATTATGAGGGGTTCCCACCATCCCTGTGCTGAGTTCCCGGGTCTGTACACCTTCTGTGCCCATTATGAAGGGTTCCCACCATCCCTGTGCTGAGGTCCTGGGTCTGTACACCTACTGTGCCCTTTATGAGGGGTTCCCACCATCCCTGTGCGGAGTTCCCGGATCTGTACACCTTCTGTGCCCATTATGAGGAGTTCCCACCATCCCTGTGCTGAGTTCCTGGGTCTGTACACCTGCTGTGCCCATTATGAGGGGTTCCCACCATCCCTGTGCTGAGTTCCCGGGTCTGTACACCTTCTGTGCCCATTATGAGGGGTTCCCACCATCCCTGTGCTGAGTTCCTGGATCTGTACACCTGCTGTGCCCATTATGAGGGGTTCCCACCATCCCTGTGCTGAGTTCCCGGGTCTTTACACCTGCTGTGCCCATTATGAGGGGTTCCCACCATCCCTGTGCTGAGTTCCTGGGTCTCTACACCTGCTGTGCCCATTATGAGGGGTTCCCACCATCCCTGTGGTGAGTTCCCGGGTCTGTACACCCGCTGTGCCCATTATGAGGGGTTCCCACCATCCCTGTGCTGAGTTCCCGGGTCTTTACACCTGATGTGCCCATTATGAGGGGTTCCCACCATCCCTGTGCTGAGTTCTCAGGTCTGTACACCTGCTGTGCCCATTATGAGGGGTTCCCACCATCCCTGTGCTGAGTTCCCAGGTCTTTACACCTGCTGTGCCCATTATGAGGGGTTCCCACCATCCCTGTGCTGAGTTCCCGGGTCTTTACACCTGATGTGCCCATTATGAGGGGTTCCCACCATCCCTGGGCTGAGTTCCCAGGTCTTTACACCTGCTGTGCCCATTATGAGGGGTTCCCACCATCCCTGTGCTGAGTTCCCGGGTCTTTACACCTGATGTGCCCATTATGAGGGGTTCCCACCATCCCTGTGCTGAGTTCCCAGGTCTTTACACCTGATGTGCCCATTATGAGGGGTTCCCACCATCCCTGTGCTGAGTTCCTGGATCTGTACACCTGCTGTGCCCATTATGAGGGGTTCCCACCATCCCTGTGCTGAGTTCCCGGGTCCGTACACCTGCTGTGCCCATTATGAGGGGTTCCCACCATCCCTGTGTGGAGTTCCCGGATCTGTACACCTTCTGTGCCCATTATGAGGAGTTCCCACCATCCCTGTGCTGAGTTCCTGGGTCTGTACACCTTCTGTGCCCATTATGAGGGGTTCCCACCATCCCTGTGCTGAGTTCCTGGGTCTGTACACCTGCTGTGCCCATTATGAGGGGTTCCCACCATCCCTGTGGTGAGTTCCTGGGTCTGTACACCCGCTGTGCCCATTATGAGGGGTTCCCACCATCCCTGTGCTGAGTTCCCGGGTCTGTACACCTGATGTGCCCATTATGAGGAGTTCCCACCATCCCTGTGCTGAGTTCCTGGGTCTGTACACCTGCTGTGCCCATTATGAGGGGTTCCCACCATCCCTGTGCTGAGTTCCCGGGTCTTTACACCTGCTGTGCCCATTATGAGGGGTTCCCACCATCCCTGTGCTGAGTTCCTGGGTCTCTACACCTGCTGTGCCCATTATGAGGGGTTCCCACCATCCCTGTGCTGAGTTCCCGGGTCTGTACACCTGCTGTGCCCATTATGAGGGGTTCCCACCATCCCTGTGCTGAGTTCCCGGGTCTGTACACCTGATGTGCCCATTATGAGGAGTTCCCACCATCCCTGTGCTGAGTTCCTGGGTCTGTACACCTGCTGTGCCCATTATGAGGGGTTCCCACCATCCCTGTGCTGAGTTCCCAGGTCTGTACACCTTCTGTGCCCATTATGAGGGGTTCCCACCATCCCTGTGCTGAGTTCCTGGATCTGTACACCTGCTGTGCCCATTATGAGGGGTTCCCACCATCCCTGTGCTGAGTTCCCGGGTCTGTACACCTGCTGTGCCCATTATGAGGGGTTCCCACCATCCCTGTGCTGAGTTCCCGGGTCCGTACACCTGCTGTGCCCATTATGAGGGGTTCCCACCATCCCTGTACTGAGTTCCCGGATCTGTACACCTTCTGTGCCCATTATGAGGGGTTCCCACCACCCCTGTGCTGAGTTCCCGGGTCTGTACACCTGCTGTGCCCATTATGAGGGATTCCCACCATCCCTGTGCTGAGTTCCTGGGTCTGTACACCTGCTGTTATGTGTGTTGAAATAGACGCTAAGGGGTGTATTTATACAAACGTTTCAGAGCTATTTGTCCAGTGAAGCTGCGTGTAAATTTGTTCTGTAAAAAATGTGGGCAGAAATTAATGTTATTAGGCTATTCTCTCCCTAAGTTTAATGTTTTCCATTCATACAGGATTGAGAAAATTAGGAAAATACCACATTATGGCCACAAGATGGAGGTAATGATCCTGTGATGATGATGATGAAGAGCCTATGATTACCACCGCCATCTAGTGGCCATAATGTGATATTTTCCCTATTTACACATTTGCCCCCCCCGAGAGAAAATAGCCTAATAACGTTTGTTTTTGCTCTCGTTCGCAGAAAACGAATGTACATGCAGCTCTACACATTTTTTTTATTTTTATAAATGGACCCTTTGTAGTGTAGTCTCCATCCAGGAGCAAAACTGGGAGACAGGGACAGAGCATTGTCTCCTGAACAAGGACATTAATGGCAGGTAATCTAAACTGATGACCTATAGGAGCCCTAAGAGTCGCCTATGGAAAATTTGGGGTACCAAAGTTTGCTGTACACAATTTTAAGGCTTGGCATGTTGGGTGTCTATTTACTCATCACAACCTCATCTTATCTATTTTAACATTAAGTAAAATTTTGCGTTGGCGTGCCCTAAAATAAATTTTAGTGTGTTTTTTACAGAAATGTTTAGTTTAATAAACCATTGCGAAAATATTGTATGGCATAAAAAATTGGAGCTACCAACTTTTTATCCTCCAGAAACTCTGCTTTCTAAAAAAATATATAAGGTTTGGGGGTTTTAAGTATTTTTTAGGCCTAATATTTTTTTTATTTTTTTTAAAGCTGTGTTAAAAAAAAAAAAAAAGGCAAAACAAATATACAAAAAAACTGGCAGAAAAATATTAAATTAAATAATAAAAATAAACAATAAACAAAATCCACCAAAAATAACCTCAAGGTAAATAGTGGCACTGAACACACAATAATGTAAACAATACACATATACAGTTGTGCTCATAAGTTTACATACCCTGCCAGAATTTATGATTTCTTGGCAATTTTTCAGAGAATATGAATGATAACACAAAAACTTTTCTTTCATTAATGGTTAGTATTTGGCTAAAGCCATTTATTATCAATTAACTGTGTTTACTCTTTTTAAATCATAATCACAACCAGGGGCGTCACTAGGGGGGTGCCTATTGGGGCTATAGCCCCGAATCTGGGGCCCATAGTCCCGAGTCTCTTGCCGCAGGGTCCCCGCCTAACCAGCGGGTCGTGGCTGCGGCGGGCGGGTGGGCTGTATGAGAGAGGCGAATGAGAGGAGAGAAGCGAGCAGGCGGACGAGCAGAGATGACATCATCTCTCTCTTCCCGCTCCACGTCACCGCTCTTCCGCCCTCACAGCCGGGCCTCTTCAATGTGGGAGCGAGGTGCGTCGGGGAGCAGATAGAGGACATCATATCTCACTGCCCGCTCCGCATCACCGCTCTCCTGCCCTCAATAAATGGACCAGTGCTGCCAGCTTGCCACCAATGTAGTGACAATGCACATTTGGTGGCACTAGCTGGCATGGCAAGTGACAATCCACATCAGTTGGCAAGTGACATTCCACATCTGGTGCCAGGGGACATGGCAAGTGACAATCCACATCTGGTACCAGGCGACATGGCAAGTGACAATCCACATCTGGTGCCAGGCAACATGGCAAGTGACAATCCACATCTGGTGCCAGGCGACATGGCAAGTGACAATCCAAATCTGGTGCCAGGCGACATGGCAAGTGACAATCCACATCTGGTGCCAGGCGACATGGCAAGTGACAATTCACATCTGGTGCCAGGGGACATGGCAAGTGACAATCCACATCTGGTGCCAGGCGACATGGCAAGTGACAATCCACATCTGGTGCCAGGCGACGTGGCAAGTGACAACCCGCATCTGGTGGCAGGTGACGAGGCAATCTGCAAAACCATTTTATATTAAAATGTAATAATATAAATTTTAATCACCCGGACACCATATCAACCATGGTGCCATGATGATTGAAGCGCCAACATCAGCCATTGCCCATGAAAAACTGCTTACCAATTGTGGCCTGCAAAAAAGGTTGGTCACCTCTACTATGGGCTCTAGCCCCAGATCTTTTGCAGACCTAGCAACGCCCCTGATCACAACAGAAACTACCCAAATGACCCTGATCAAAAGTTTACATACCCTGGTGATTTTGGCACACAAGTTGACACAAAGGGGTTTGAATGGCTATTAAAGGTAACCACCCCCCACCTGTGATCTGTTTGCTTGTAATTAGTGTGTGTGTATAAAAGGTCAATGAGTTTCTGGACTCCTGACAGACCCTTGCATCTTTCATCCAGTGCTGCACTGACGTTTCTGGATTCTGAGTCATGGGGAAAGCAAAAGAATTGTCAAAGGATCTGTGGGAAAAGGTAGTTGAACCGTATAAAACAGGAAATGGATATAAAAAGATATCCAAGGAATGGAGAATACCAATCAGCAGTGTTCAAACTCTAATCAAGAAGTGGAAAATGAGGGGTTCTGGTGAAACCAAACCACAGTCAGGTAGACCAACTAAAATTTCAGCCACAACTGCCAGGAAAATTGTTTGGAATGCAAAGAAAAACTCACAAATATATGAAATACAGGACTCTCTGAAAACATGGGGTGTGGCTGTTTCAAGATGCACAATAAGGAGACACTTGAAGAAAGATGGGCTGCATGGTGGAGTCACCAGAAGAAAGACATTACTACTCAAATATCACAAAGTATCCCTCTTACAATACGCCAAACAGCACAGAGACAAGCCTCAAACCTTCTGACACAAAGCAGTGGCGTCACTAGGGTTGGTGTCACCCGGTGCAAAAAAAAATGGTGTCACCCCCCAACAACTATAGTCCCCCCTCAGTACAGACCCCCCTCCACTAACTACAGACCCCCCTCCCACAGTATAGATCCCCCCCCTCAGTACAAACCCGCTCCACTAAGTACAGACTCCCCGCCATCAATATAGACCCGCCTCCCTCAGTATGAACCTCCCCCTCAGTACAGACACCCCCACCTCAGTGCAGACTGCTCCATAAGTACAGACACCCCCACCTCAGTGCAGACCGCTCCATCAGTACAGACACCCCCACCTCAGTGCAGACCCCCTCAGTTACAGACACCCCCTCAGTTACAGACCCCCCTCGTACAGACACCCCCCTCAGTACAGACACCCCCCTCAGTAACAGACCCCCCTCACTTACAGACCCCCCCTCATTACCAGACCCCCCCTCAGTACAGACACCCCCCTCAGTACCAGACCCCCCTCAGTACAGATACCCCCCTCAGTACAGACACCCCCCTCAGTACCAGACCCCCCTCAGTACCAGACACCCCCCTCAGTACCAGACACCCCCCTCAGTACCAGACACCCCCCTCAGTACCAGACACCCCCCTCAGTACAGACACCCCCCTCAGTACCAGACCCCCCTCAGTACAGACACCCCCCTCAGTTACAGCCCCCCCTGGTGCAAACTCCCTCTTGTGCAGACCCCAGCAGTACAGACACCCCCTCCCCCCATCAGTAAAGATGCCCCCCTTACCTTTCAGACCTCAGAACAGAGCGGCAGATACACACAGCGGTGTGTCTCTCGAGCGCGGGCTCCTCCTCCTCCTCTGTGGATGTAAACATAGAGGAGGCAGAGGGGGCGGCGGCTTCCTTCCGCTCCGCTGAGGGACACAGCCGCAGCGTGAGCCTAAGGCACAGGGCAGCGGGCAGGCGATGTCAGTGTGGCCGCTGCGCTACCCACGGGTGTCACCCCTCTGGTGGGTGTCACCCGGGTGCGGCCCGCCCCCCCCGCACCTGGCTAGCAATGCTAGTGACACAAAGTCATTTGGAGTGATGAGACCAAAATCAAGCTTTTTGGCCACAACCATAAACACTACATTTGGAGAGGATTCAACAAGGCCTATGATGAAAGGTCCACCATTCCTACTGTGAAACACGAAGGTGGATTGCTGATGTTTTGGGGATGTGTGAGCTACAAAGGCACAGGAAATTTGGTCAAAATTGATGGCAAGATGAATGCAGTATGTTATCAGAAAATACTGGAGGAACATTTCATTCATCAGCCATGAAGCTGCGCATGGGACGTACTTGGACATTCCAACATGACAATGATCCAAAACACAAGGCCAAGTCCACCTGTCATTGGCTACAGCAGAATAAAGTGAAGGTTCTGGAGTGGCCATCTTAGTCTCCTGACCTCAATATCATTGAGCCACTCCGGGGAGATCTCAAACGTGCCGTTCATGCAAAACAGCCCAAAAATTTCCAGGAACTGGAGGCTTTTTGTCAAGAGGAATGGGCAGCTTTACCATCTGAGAAGATAAAGAGCCTCATCCACAAATACCACAAAAGACTTCAAGCTGTCATTGATGTTAAAGTATTAAGAACTGGGGTATGTAAACTTTTGATCAGGGTCATTTGGGTAGTTTTTGTTGTCATTATGATATAAAAAAAAAGTAAACACAGTTGATTGATAATAAATGGCTTCAGCCAAACACAAAGCTGTTTGCAGGATTTTTTTTCAACGCCCAGCCAGCAAAACGCCTCAATGTGAAAGCCCTCAGAGATTTCACATTGAGAATGCTGGGGCAGGATTATTTCAGGCGTTATTACAGCGCTATTTTTACCGCAAAAACGCGGTAAAAATTCCTCAGTGTGAAAGGGGCCTAACCATGAGTGAAAGAAAAGTTTTTGTGTTATCATTCATATTCTCTGAAAAATGGCCAAGAAATCATAAATTCTACCAGGGTATGTAAACATATGAGCACAGCTGTATATTTACACGCCTAGTGATTAGTAGTGCATGAAAAATGAACATAAAAATAAATAGTCCATAATAAATGATGTCCAATAATGGATAAATAATCCTTGATAAAGGTCAGTTGATTGAGTGATTTAACGCCACACCACATGATAGAAAACGTGTCTCCACTTCCCCAATTGGATGTACACTATTGCCTCACACTCTCATGTTCGGCAAAAAGAGCATTGAACTCCTCAGGTTTGTGGATATCCCGTCAATCGATCCAAGCATCTGTAAACCAATAGGAATCAATAATATGTAAAGGATAAAGAACTCCAAATAGTGCAATAACATCAATAAAACGTAATTTATTCCCAGGATGAAGTCGTAATGACGAAACGCATCGGGACGTGGCTGTACGGCAACCGGAAGTGACGCTCCATTTGTACTGGCTTGTTGGTCGGGTGAGATACGGTGCCCATCCTTATGTCCACCGTGACTGGGATATGCTTGGCATCTGTTTACCATACCGATGCGCTTTTTATTTTGCCTTCTTGTATTATTACTATTTTTATTATTTTTTATATATATATATATATATATATATATATATATATATATATATATAAATTAAATAATAAAAATAGTAATAATAATAATTACTATAGTAGTAATAATAGCTATAATAGAATAGAATAGTAAAACAATAGCAATTATACTACTACTAATAATAAATATATTAATAAAAATAGTAGCAATATTAATACATTTAATAAATATTTTATAGTAAAATATAGTAAAAATAGTAGTAATAATAGTAAATTATAATAATTTAAAAATAACACCAAAATAGTTCTGGCAGCAAAATAACACTAGTAGGAGTAATAATAATAATAGTAAATATAGTAATAAAAATGGTAAAAATAATAACAATAATAACAATAATAATAGTAGCAATTATATTAATAAAAAATAATAATTGTAGCACATATAATAATAAAAATAGCAGTAGTAATAATAATAATCATAAATATGATAATAGAATGTATGCTGCTGGAAAATACACAACACTTTCCCAGTAACACCTCTGAGTACACCATCCACCCCCCTGTGTGCTCCTCATTATAGAGAGGAGTGAGTCACTGGTGGATGTGCAGATGTGTAGGGGGAAGTATAGTGGAAGTATTTGGGGGGATGTATAGGGGAAGTATTTGGGGGGATGTATAGTGGAAGTATTTGGGGGGATGTATAGGGGAAGTATTTGGGGGGATGTATAGTGGAAGTATTTGGGGGGATGTATAGGGGAACTATTTGGGGGGATGTATAGGGGCATATATTGGGGATGTATAGGGGAAGTATTTGGGGGATGTATAGGGGAAGAATTTGGGGGGATGTATAGGAGGAAGTATTTGGGGGGATGTATGGGGGGATGTATAGGGGGAAGTATTTGGGGGATGTATAGGGGAAGTATTTGGGGGGATGTATAGGGGCATATATTGGGGATGTATAGGGGAAGTATTTGGGGGATGTATAGGGGAAGTATTTGGGGGGATGTATAGGAGGAAGTATTTGGGGGGATGTATAGGGGGAAGTATTTGGGGGATGTATAGGGGAAGTATTTGGGGGGATGTATAGGGGCATATATTGGGGATGTATAGGGGAAGTATTTGGGGGATGTATAGGGGAAGTATTTGGGGGGATGTATAGGAGGAAGTATTTGGGGGGATGTATAGGGGGATATATTGGGGGGATGTATAGGGGGAAGTATTTGGGGGATGTATAGGGGAAGTATTTGGGGGGATGTATAGGGGCATATATTGGGGATGTATAGGGGGAAGTATTTGGGGGGATGTATGGGGGGATGTATAGGGGGAAGTATTTGGGGGATGTATAGGGGAAGTATTTGGGGGATGTATAGGAGGAAGTATTTGGGGGGATGTATAGGGGGATATATTGGGGGGATGTATAGGGGGAAGTATTTGGGGGATGTATAGGGGAAGTATTTGGGGGATGTATAGGGGCATATATTGGGGATGTATAGGGGGAAGTATTTGGGCGATGTATAGGGGAAGTATTTGGGGGGATGTATAGGAGGAAGTATTTGGGGGGATGTATAGGGGGATATATTGGGGGGATGTATAGGGGAAGTATTTGGGGGGATGTATAGGGGCATATATTGGGGGATGTATAGGGGAAGTATTTGGGGGATGTATAGGGGAAGTATTTGGGGGGATGTATAGGGGGATATATTGGGGGGATGTATAGGGGGAAGTATTTGGGGGATGTATAGGGGAAGTATTTGGGGGATGTATAGGGGCATATATTGGGGATGTATAGGGGGAAGTATTTGGGCGATGTATAGGGGAAGTATTTGGGGGGATGTATAGGAGGAAGTATTTGGGGGGATGTATAGGGGGATATATTGGGGGGATGTATAGGGGAAGTATTTGGGGGGATGTATAGGGGCATATATTGGGGGATGTATAGGGGAAGTATTTGGGGGATGTATAGGGGAAGTATTTGGGGGGATGTATAGGGGGAAGTATTTGGGGGATGTATAGGGGAAGTATTTGGGGGATGTATAGGGGAAGTATTTGGGGGATGTATAGGGGCATATATTGGGGATGTATAGGGGAAGTATTTGGGGGATGTATTGGGGGATGTATAGGAGGAAGTATTTGGGGGATGTATAGGGGGATATATTGGGGGGATGTATAGGGGGAAGTATTTGGGGGGATGTATAGGGGCATATATTGGGGATGTATAGGGGAAGTATTTGGGGGATGTATAGGGGAAGTATTTGGGGGATGTATAAGGGAAGTATTTGGGGGGATGTATAGGAGGAAGTATTTGGGGGGATGTATAGGGGGATATATTGGGGGGATGTATAGGGGGAAGTATTTGGGGGATGTATAGGGGAAGTATTTGGGGGATGTATAGGAGGAAGTATTTGGGGGGATGTATAGGGGGATATATTGGGGGGATGTATAGGGGGAAGTATTTGGGGGATGTATAGGGGAAGTATTTGGGGGGATGTATAGGGGCATATATTGGGGATGTATAGGGGGAAGTATTTGGGCGATGTATAGGGGAAGTATTTGGGGGGATGTATAGGAGGAAGTATTTGGGGGGATGTATAGGGGGATATATTGGGGGGATGTATAGGGGAAAGTATTTGGGGGGATGTATAGGGGAAGTATTTGGGGGATGTATAGGGGCATATATTGGGGGATGTATAGGGGAAGTATTTGGGGGATGTATAGGGAAAGTATTTGGGGGGATGTATAGGGGGATATATTGGGGGGATGTATAGGGGGAAGTATTTGGGGGATGTATAGGGGAAGTATTTGGGGGGATGTATAGGGGCATATATTGGGGATGTATAGGGGGAAGTATTTGGGGGATGTATAGGGGAAGTATTTGGGGGGATGTATAGGAGGAAGTATTTGGGGGGATGTATAGGGGGATATATTGGGGGGATGTATAGGGGAAGTATTTGGGGGGATGTATAGGGGCATATATTGGGGATGTATAGGAGGAAGTATTTGGGGGATGTATAGGGGGATATATTGGGGGGATGTATAGGGGGAAGTATTTGGGGGATGTATAGGGGAAGTATTTGGGGGATGTATAGGAGGAAGTATTTGGGGGGATGTATAGGAGGAAGTATTTGGGGGGAAGTATTTGGGGGATGTATAGGGGAAGTATTTGGGGGGATGTATAGGAGGAAGTATTTGGGGGGATGTATAGGGGGATGTATTGGGGGATGTATAGGAGGAAGTATTTGGGGGATGTATAGGGGGATATATTGGGGGGATGTATAGGGGGAAGTATTTGGGGGATGTATAGGGGAAGTATTTGGGGGGATGTATAGGGGCATATATTGGGGATGTATAGGGGGAAGTATTTGGGGGATGTATAGGGGAAGTATTTGGGGGGATGTATAGGAGGAAGTATTTGGGGGGATGTATAGGGGGATATATTGGGGATGTATAGGGGGAAGTATTTGGGGGATGTATAGGAGGAAGTATTTGGGGGGATGTATAGGGGGATATATTGGGGATGTATAGGGGGAAGTATTTGGGGGATGTATAGGGGAAGTATTTGGGGGGATGTATAGGGGCATATATTGGGGATGTATAGGAGGAAGTATTTGGGGGGATGTATAGGGGGATATATTGGGGGGATGTATAGGGGGAAGTATTTGGGGGATGTATAGGGGAAGTATTTGGGGGGATGTATAGGAGGAAGTATTTGGGGGGATGTATAGGAGGAAGTATTTGGGGGGATATATTGGGGGGATGTATAGGGGGAAGTATTTGGGGGATGTATAGGGGAAGTATTTGGGGGGATGTATAGGAGGAAGTATTTGGGGGGATGTATAGGGGGATGTATTGGGGGATGTATAGGAGGAAGTATTTGGGGGATGTATAGGGGGATATATTGGGGGGATGTATAGGGGGAAGTATTTGGGGGATGTATAGGGGAAGTATTTGGGGGGATGTATAGGGGCATATATTGGGGATGTATAGGGGGAAGTATTTGGGGGATGTATAGGGGAAGTATTTGGGGGGATGTATAGGAGGAAGTATTTGGGGGGATGTATAGGGGGATATATTGGGGATGTATAGGGGGAAGTATTTGGGCGATGTATAGGGGAAGTATTTGGGGGGATGTATAGGGGAAGTATTTGGGGGGATGTATAGGAGGAAGTATTTGGGGGGATGTATAGGAGGAAGTATTTGGGGGGATGTATAGGGGGATATATTGGGGGGATGTATAGGGGGAAGTATTTGGGGGATGTATAGGGGAAGTATTTGGGGGGATGTATAGGAGGAAGTATTTGGGGGGATGTATAGGGGGATGTATTGGGGGATGTATAGGAGGAAGTATTTGGGGGATGTATAGGGGAAGTATTTGGGGGGATGTATAGGGGCATATATTGGGGATGTATAGGGGGAAGTATTTGGGGGATGTATAGGGGAAGTATTTTGGGGGATGTATAGGAGGAAGTATTTGGGGGGATGTATAGGAGGAAGTATTTGGGGGGATGTATAGGGGGATATATTGGGGATGTATAGGGGGATATATTGGGGATGTATAGGGGGAAGTATTTGGGGGATGTATAGGGGAAGTATTTGGGGGGATGTATAGGGGCATATATTGGGGATGTATAGGGGGAAGTATTTGGGGGATGTATAGGGGAAGTATTTTGGGGGATGTATAGGAGGAAGTATTTGGGGGGATGTATAGGAGGAAGTATTTGGGGGGATGTATAGGGGGATATATTGGGGATGTATAGGGGGAAGTATTTGGGGGGATGTATAGGGGGATATATTGGGGATGTATAGGGGGAAGTATTTGGGGGATGTATAGGGGAAGTATTTGGGGGGATGTATAGGGGCATATATTGGGGATGTATAGGAGGAAGTATTTGGGGGGATGTATAGGGGGAAGTATTTAGGGGATGTATAGGGGAAGTATTTGGGGGGATGTATAGGGGAAGTATTTGGGGGGATGTATAGGGGGATATATTGGGGGGATGTATAGGGGGAAGTATTTGGGGGATGTATAGGGGAAGTATTTGGGGGGATGTATAGGAGGAAGTATTTGGGGGGATGTATAGGGGGATATATTGGGGGGATGTATAGGGGGAAGTATTTGGGGGATGTATAGGGGGAAGTATTTGGGGGATGTATAGGGGAAGTATTTGGGGGATGTATAGGGGAAGTATTTGGGGGGATGTATAGGGGCATATATTGGGGATGTATAGGAGGAAGTATTTGGGGGGATGTATAGGGGGAAGTATTTAGGGGATGTATAGGGGAAGTATTTGGGGGGATGTATAGGGGGATATATTGGGGGGATGTATAGGGGGAAGTATTTGGGGGATGTATAGGGGAAGTATTTGGGGGGATGTATAGGAGGAAGTATTTGGGGGGATGTATAGGGGGATATATTGGGGGGATGTATAGGGGGAAGTATTTGGGGGATGTATAGGGGAAGTATTTGGGGGGATGTATAGGAGGAAGTATTTGGGGGGATGTATAGGGGGATATATTGGGGGGATGTATAGGGGGAAGTATTTGGGGGATGTATAGGGGGAAGTATTTGGGGGGATGTATAGGGGCATATATTGGGGATGTATAGGGGGAAGTATTTGGGCGATGTATAGGGGAAGTATTGGGTCCGTCTGGATTTGCAGTGACGTTCGGTGGTGATGCTCCAGACAGTCCTGCGTTTTGATTGGACGGTCAGATGGGAATCTCTCTTTAGAACTGATGCTGCTGACGTCTGACCTTTCCTGCCGCACAGTTTTCCCACGCCTAGCTTACCAGAAGACCACCTTATTCCTGGATCCCGGTGGGGGGGGACATTTGTTTTTCTTCCTTTGTCCATGAGAAAGGGACACAGGACTCTGATGTGCACTGCACAGTAACACTGTCAGTTTTTGAAAATGCGCCATGTATTTTTTTAACCCCCTTGTTGCCGGCCCTTTTTAGGAGTTCTGAAAGATGGGTAGCGAAAGTGTGCTTCGCAATCATGTAATCACTCTGATTGGCTGTCACATCAGTCACATAATCAGGAGTCCCTCCCACTCACAGTGGACAGCTCGGTCACTGTGCTGTGAGTGACCACTTAGCACTGAACTTTTTAGCGTAAAGTAAGAGGTTAAAAAGCTGATATCATGTCATCAGTCTGCTGCGGGCAGGATGAAGCATTTCTTCAGTCTCCTCTCCCCCAGTGATCACTCAGGCTGTACATTATAACTTTGTAGCAAATCACAAGGTGAGAGGCTGCAGCAGGGGCTGATCTGTGTCAGACTTTGCCTATTCTTAGATGATGTCATCAATCTGCCCACAGGCGGGAGGGAGCATTTCTCCAGTCTTCAACCTCACAGGGATCACTCAGACTGTACATTGTAACATTACAGCAAGTAAGTAGACACAGCCAAGAACTGAACAGGCATTAGGATTTACATGTCTGTGTCATCTAAGAGCCACCATCTCACGGAAGGAAGTAGATGGTGATCTTGATGTAAAGGGAACCCTAATCTAAGGGGAGTCTGTTATGGATCCTAACATAAGGAGGGACACTTCTGTTGACTCTAATATAGGGGTGACTCCGATGTAAGGGGGGACTCTGATAGGGACATTGATGGGTGCCCTGATGGAAGGAGGGACCCTGATGTAACGGGGACTCAGATGTAAAGGGAACTTTGATATGGACACTTATGTAAGGAGGGACACTGATGGGGACTCTGATGTGTACTCTGGTGTAAGGGGGACTCTGATGTAAGGGAGACTCTGATGGAGACTCTGGTGTAAGGGGGACTCTGATGGGGCCCAGATGTAAAGGGAACTTTGATATGGACTCTTATGTAAGGGGGGCTGTGATGGGGACTTTGATGTGGATTCAGATGTAAGGGGGACTCTGATGTAGGTTCTGGTGTAAGGGGGACTCTGATGAAGACCTTTATGTAAAGGGAACTCTGATGTAGACTCTGGTGTAAGGGGGCTCTGATGTAGACCTTTATGTAAAGGGGGCTCTGGTGTAAGGGGGACTCTGATGTAGACTATAATGTAAAGGGGGACTCTGATGAAGACCTTTATGTAAAGGGAACTCTGATGTAGACTCTGGTGTAAGGGGGCTCTGATGTAGACCTTTATGTAAAGGGGGCTCTGGTGTAAGGGGGACTCTGATGTAGACTATAATGTAAAGGGGGACTCTGATGTAGACTATAATGTACAGGGGACTCTGATGTAGACTCTGGTGTAAGGGGGCTCTGATGTAGACTATAATGTACAGGGGACTCTGATGTAGACTCTGGTGTAAGGGGGCTCTGATGTAGACCTTTATGTAAAGGGAACTCTGATGTAAGGGGGACTCTGATGTAGACTATAATGTAAAGGGGGACTCTGATGTAGACTATAATGTACAGGGGACTCTGATGTAGACTCTGGTGTAAGGGGGACTCTGATGTAGACTATAATGTAAAGGGGACTCTGAAGTGCGGATCTCTGGTAGGAGACTAATGCCCATAGACAGGAGATGCCGGATTGGGTGAAATCAGATCAGTCCCCTTCACTATGGTTGTCTGCTCTGCCCCTCCCCCTTCTCTACTGACCAATCAGGAATGTCCGCCAAGTCCCAGACATGACAATCACATCTGGCGAAAGATCCTTCCAGAGATACAAATACCGGCTCTATGGATTGAGGTGGGAGGGGCTTGCCAGGGCTGACCTCCTTATGGAAATGCCAGTTGCCTGGCCGTCATGTCCATCCTCTGGATTCAGGTCTCGGAGTCTCCCCCGGAACAATCCCATACATGCCCACTGATTCCATCTCGGTATGTCAAAGTACTGAGAGCAGAAGACGACAATGACAGCCGCCCACCAGGTCACAGCCGTCTCCATGTTTGTGTTTCTTTTTTTTTTACTATGGCCACACACTATACAATCTGATTGTACAATCTCCTCTAGATTGACCATCAACTATGTAGTGCAAGTCCCTGATTTGGAATAAACTGAATGGAATGTTTAGGTCTGTCCACATATTACATAGTTGATGGTAGATCTAAAGAAGATTGTATAGTGTGTGGTCCACTTTCAGGCTCATCATACATGCTACAATCTGACCATACAATCATCTTTAGCCCTACCAAAACAAAAGATATGCAATATGAGGACCTACCTGAACCATCCAATCAGTTTGTATCCAATCAGTTGGGCCCTTGTACTCCATACTTATTGGTGGAGCTAAAGGATTGCAAGCTGTGGTGAGCTTTAGATTTACCACAACTATGTAATATGAGGAAAAATCTAAACAACCCTTTTACTTTGTATCCAATCAGACAAGCCCTTGTACTACATAGATGATGGTAGATGTAAAGGAGATTGTACAATCAGATTGTATAGTGTGTGGTCATCTTTGCCCTCATCCAAACATTCAATTATTGGAAATGCTCAGCTGGTAACAAAGGATGGCTGACAACCCTTCTACTTCTACTGGCCTTCAAGGTTACCCAATGACTCCAGAAAATAACGATCTGTCTATCACAATGCCCCCATCTACTCCCCACCATGGTGGTATCTCCCTCTCCTACCCATCATAATGCCCCCATCTCCTCCCCACCATGGTGGTATCTCCCTCTCCTACCCATCATGATGCACCCATCTCCTCCCCACCATGGTGGTATCTCCCTCTCCTACCCATCATGATGCCCCCATCTCCTCCCCACCATGGTGGTATCTCCCTCTCCTACCCATCATGATGCCCCCATCTCCTCCCCACCATGGTGGTATCTCCCTCTCCTACCCATCATGATGCCCCCATCTCCTCCCCACCATGGTGGTATCTCCCTCTCCTACCCATCATAATGCCCCCATCTCCTCCCCACCATGGTGGTATCTCCCTCTCCTACCCATCATGATGCCCTCATCTCCTCCCCACCATGGTGGTATCTCCCTCTCCTACCCATCATGATGCCCCCATCTCCTCCCCACCATGGTGGTATCTCCCTCTCCTACCCATCATAATGCCCCCATCTCCTCCCCACCATGGTGGTATCTCCCTCTCCTACCCATCATGATACCCCCATCTCCTCCCCACCATGATGGTATCTCCCTCTCCTACCCATCATAATGCCCCCATCTCCTCCCCACCATGGTGGTATCTCCCTCTCCTACCCATCATGATGCCCTCATCTCCTCCCCACCATGGTGGTATCTCCCTCTCCTACCCATCATGATGCCCCCATCTCCTCCCCACCATGGTGGTATCTCCCTCTCCTACCCATCATGATGCCCCCATCTCCTCCCCACCATGGTGGTATCTCCCTCTCCTACCCATCATGATGCCCCCATCTCCTCCCCACCATGATGGTATCTCCCTCTGCTACCCATCATGATGCCCCATCTCCTCCCCACCATGATGGTATCTCCCTCTCCTACCCATCATGATGCCCCCATCTCCTCCCCACCATGATGGTATCGCCTCTCCTACCCATCATAATGCCCCCATCTCCTCCCCACCATGGTGGTATCTCCCTCTCCTACCCATCATGATGTCCCCATCTCCTCCCCACCATGGTGGTATCTCCCTCTCCTACCCATCATAATGCCCCCATCTCCTCCCCACCATGGTAGTATCTCCCTCTCCTACCCATCATAATGCCCCCATCTCCTCCCCACCATGTTGGTATCTCCCTCTCCTACCCATCATGATGCCCCCATCTCCTCCCCACCATGGTGGTATCTCCCTCTCCTACCCATTATAATGCCCCCATCTCCTCCCCACCATGGTAGTATCTCCCTCTCCTACCCATCATAATGCCCCCATCTCCTCCCCACCATGTTGGTATCTCCCTCTTCTACCCATCATAATGCCCCCATCTCCTCCCCACCATGATGGTATCGCCTCTCCTACCCATCGTGGTAGTACCCCCTCATCATAGAGGTACCCAATCTCTTCCCCACACTGGTAGTACCCCCTCATCATAGTGGTGCCTCCATCTCTTCCCCACCATGGTAGTACCCCCTC
The DNA here is from genome assembly GCA_029206835.1 of Rana muscosa. NCBI lineage: Eukaryota > Metazoa > Chordata > Amphibia > Anura > Ranidae > Rana > Rana muscosa. The sequence continues at coordinate 37,665,767 of CM055126.1, forward strand.
ATAATAGTGGTGCCTCCATTTCTTCCCCATCATGGTGGTACCCCCCTCATTACAGAGGTACCCCATCTCCTCCCCATCATGGTAGTACCCCCTCATCAAAATGGTGCCCCTTCTTTTCCCCATCATGGTAGTACCCCCTCATCATAGTGGTGCCTCCATCCATTCCCCATCATGGTAGTACCCCCCTCATCATAGTGGTGCCTCCATCCATTCCCCATCGTGGTAGTACCCCCTGATCACAGTGGTTCCCTCATCTCCTCCCCACCATGGTGGTACCCTCTCCACCCTATTATGGTCCCCTCGTCTTCTCCCCACCATGGTTATACACCCCTAATCCACATTGGTGCCCAATCTCCTCCCCACCATGTTGGTATCCAACCCTCCTGCTCATCTCCTCTATAACATGATGTACCTTCTCTCCTACCCATCATGGTTGTACACCCTCATCATAGAAGTACCCCATCTCCTCCCCACCATGGTAGCACCCCCACATCCTAATGGTGCCTCCATCTCTTCCCCATCATAGTGGTGCCCCATCTTCTCCCCACCATGGTAGTACCCCATCATCGTAGTGGTTCCCCGTCTCTTCCCAACCATGGTAGTACCCCCCTCATCATAGTGATGCCCCCATCTCCTCCCCACCATGGTAGCACCCCCTGATTATAGTGATGCCTCCATCTCTTCCCCAAATGTACATAATATAACTGGGTACTAACATTTATAGGTAAAGTTGATCCGGGGAAAATCCAATTGCCTCTCGGGGGATCAGGAAGGAATTTTTTCCCCTGCTGTAGCAAATTGGATTATGCTCTGCTGGGGTTTTTTGCCTTCCTCTGGATCAACTGTGGGTATAGAATTGGGTATATGGGATTGTATGATATTATTATTTTATGGTTGAACTGGATGGACTTTGTCTTTTTTCAACCTGACTAACTATGTAACACTGATAGCACCCCCACATCCTAATAGTGCCTCCATCTCTTCCCCATCATTGTAGTACCCCCTCATCATAGTGGTGCCCCATCTTCTCTCAACCATGGTAGTACCACCTCATTATAGTGGTGCCTCCATCTCTTCCCCATTATGATGGGGCCCCCTGATCATAGTGGTGCCTCCACCTCTTCCCCATCTTGGTAGTACCCCCCTGATCATAGTGGTGCCTTATCTCCTCCCAACCATGGTAGTATCCCCTCATAATAGGGGTGCCTCCACATCTCCCCCACTATGATAATACCCCTTCATCATAGTGGTGCCCCATCTCTTCCCAACCATGGTAGTACCACCTCATCATAGTGGTGCCTCTATCTCTTCCCCATTATGATGGGCCCCCTGATCATAATGGTGCCCCCATCTCTTCCCCATCTTGGTAGTACCCCCCTAATCATAGTGGTGCCCCATCTCCTCCCCACCCTGGTAGTACCCCCTGATCATAGTGGTGCCTCATCTCCCCCAAACATGGTAGTAACCCCTCATCATAGGGGTGCCTCCACCTCTTCCCCACCATGATAGTACCCCTTCATCATAGTGGTGCCCCATCTCCTCCCAACCATGGTAGTACCCCCTCCTCATAGTGGTACCTCCATTTCCTCCCCACCATGGTAGTACCCCCTCATCATAGTGGTGCCTCCATCTCTTCACCATCATGGCAGTACCCCCCTGATCACAGTGGTTCCCTCATCTCCTCCCCACCATGGTGGTACCCTCTCCACCCTATCATGGTCCCCTCGTCTTCTCCCCATCATGGTTATACACCCATAATCCACATTGGTGCCCCATCTCCTCCCCACCATGGTGGTATCCAACCCTCCTGCTCATCATGATGCCCCTATCTCCTCTATACCATGATGTACCTTCTCTAGTACCCATCATGGTTGTACACCCTCATCATAGAAGTACCCCATCTCCTCCCCACCATTGTAGTACCCCATCATCATAGTGGTTCCCCATCTCTTCCCAACCATGGTAGTACCCCCCTCATCATAGCAATGCCTCCATCTCCTCCCCACCATGGTAGCACCCCCTGATTATAGTGATGCCCCCATCTCTTCCCCACACCGATAGCGCCCCCACATCCTAATGGTGCCTCCATCTCTTCCCCATCATTGTAGTACCCCCTCATCATAGTGGTGCCCCCATACCTCTGCACCCCCTTCTTTTCACTCAGTTGATTTCAATGAAAAATCTACCTAAAATGAATTTTTCATGGAAAATATATATTTTTTTTCTTCAAAGCACGACTGGCCCCAGGGATGGTAATAAAACCGTACGCTCGGCTCTCGGAAATCTACGCTGGGCTCTCGGAAATCTACGCTCGGCCTTAAAAACGCCGGCTCGGCTGGCAGCTATGGCAATGGTCTGCCCTCTGCAGCTATAGAAGGGTTACAAATAAATGTATGCCGGCGGCGGTGGGACTGGAGAAGGGGGGGGGTCAGTAGTGATGGGGATGACTGAATAGGTGTCTACAAGCATGAGGGGGCCTCAGTATATTACACAATCACCCCCCCCTCCCTCCAGTCTATACCCCCCCCCACCACCCTCCTATTCCAGAGACAGGGAGGAGGAGGAAGGGGGGTGAATAATCAGAAACAAAGGAGGAAGCCTCCTCACGTGTTACAATGTAATGTGCTCTGTATTCTGATCTTACATCACAGTAGCTCACCATAGATGGAGCTACTGAACAGAGAAGGGAAGCAGAGGGGGCTGTGTGTCAGTGTATGTGGACATGTCTCTGTGTTAAAGAGGCTTGGCTGGACTTAGTGAAACTAGATCTGCAGGAGGCGGACAAGCAGCAGCAGTAGCAGCAGAGCCTGGGGACACACAGAGGGGAAGCAGCTCTGTCTGTGCAAAGCCTGGACACCACCATCAGCCTGGAGCTCAGCTTGTAGAATGAAGAAGAACATCTCTGCAAAGAGGGTGAGAAGTAGTGGGCACCACCATGGTGGGGAGGAGATGAGGGCACCACAATGATGGGGAGGAGATGGAGGCACCGTTATGATGAGGGGGGTACCATCATGGTGGGAAGGTGATGGGGGCACCACTAAGATGAGGGGGGGGTACCATCATGGTGAAGAAGAGATGGAGGCACCGCTATGATGAGGGGGTACCACCATGGTGGGGAGGAGATGGGGGCACTGCTATGATGAGGGGGGTACCACCATGGTGGACAGGAGATGAAGGCACCGCTATGATGAGGGGGGTACCACCATGGTGGGGAGGAGATGGGGGCACCGCTATGATGAGGGGGTACCACCATGGTGGGGAGGAGATGGGGGCACCGTTATGATGAGGGTACAACCATGGTGGGGAGGAGATGGGGGCACCGCTATGATGAGGGGGTACAACCATGGTGGGGAGGAGATGGGGGCACTGCTATGATGAGGGGGGTACCACCATGGTGGACAGGAGATGGAGGCACCGCTATGATGAGGGTGGTACAACCATGGTGGGGAGGAGATGGGGGCACCATGATGGGTAGGAGAGGAGGTACCATCATGATAGGTAGGAAATGGGGGCATCATGATGGTCAGGAGAGGGGGATACCACCATGGTGGAGAGAAGATGAGGCACCACTGTGATTCAGGGGTGTATAACCAAAGTGGGGAGAAGAGAGGGGGGGCCTTGATAGGCCAGAAAGGGGGTACCACCATGGTGGGAAGTCGATGGTGGCACTAGGGTTGCCACCTCATCCCTTTAAACCCGAACACATCTGAATTACACAGGTTCTGTGGCTGTTTAAGGTGGTAATTAAACTCACTTGGTGCCTTATCTGCATTAAATTGGCCTCAGAACCTGTGTAATTAATATGTGTTCGGGTTTAAAGGGATGAGGTGGCAACTCTAGGTGGCACCTCTGTGATGATGGGGGTACCACCATGGTGGAGAGGAGATGAGGGCACTACTATGATGAGGTGGGTACCACCACGATAGGCAGGAGAGCAGGTACCACCATGGTGGGGAGTAGATGGTGGCACCGCTATGATAATTGGGGTACCACCATGGTGTTGAGCAGATGGGGACACCTCTATGCTGACCCCTTCAGCATAGAGGTGTCCCCATCTCCTCAACTCCATTGTGGTACCCCCATGGTGGAGAGGACATTGGGGCGCCTCCATGGTGGGTAAGACAGGGGGTACCTACCACTGTGGTGAGGAGGAGAAATGGGGGCCCCATCTATATTGAGCAGGGATTGCTGTGCAGTGAAGAGTTAGCTGCCTTCCCTGCATTGCAAACAGCTGCCCTCAATTGCTTCACTGAAGGCTTGCATGCTCAGCCTGCTGCTGTCTGTGGATGGATGGAAATGCAGGGAGAGTGGGGAAAGATTTGCAAGCCGAGGGCTGTGTTTGCATGATTCTGAAATGTAGATTTTTGGAGTCTGTGCTGAGTGATATGTGTCCATCATAGAGGTATGTGACCGCCGTGTATACATAGAGATGTGCGTTTATATACTACGATATTTATATGTAGAAAACACATCTACCCATCATCAGTATGTTTATTTCTATAAAATGTATTTACATGGAGAGACATTGTTCTATCTCTTGTTCAGGAATTTTACCACCCTCACATTTCTTTCTTTCATTCTCTCTCTCTCTCTCTTTAGATATCTTTCTCTATCCTCTCTTTTTATCTCAAATTCAAATAAGCTTTATTGGCAGGACCAAATACATTTGAGCATTGCCAAAGCAGTTGAGTTTGTATTGGGGGGGGGGGGGATTTGAGTCAGTTTTTAAAGGATTTTTAAGTCCACAGTCCCTCTCAGTGTCGCATACTACTGTGCAGCTATTTTCACCATTGGCACCTCTTCTCCCACTTTTATATTTCTTCTAAAAAAAATATTCCTCTCTCTCACCCTCCCCCCTCTCTCCCTCCCTCCCCTCTCTCTCCCTCCCTCCCCTCTCTCTCCCTCCCTCCCCTCTCTCTCCCTCCCTCCCCTCTCTCTATCTCCCTCCCTCCCCTCTCTCTATCTCCCTCCCCCCTCTCTCTATCTCCCTCCCCCCTCTCTCTATCTCCCTCCCCTCTCTCTCTATCTCCCTCCCCCTCTCTCTCTATCTCCCTCCCCCTCTCTATCTCCCTCCCCCTCTCTCTCTATCTCCCTCCCCCTCTCTCTCTATCTCCCTCCCCCTCTCTCTCTACCTCCCCCTCTCTCTCCCTCCCCCTCTCTCCCTCCCCCTCTCTCTCTTTCTTCTCTTTTCCCCCTCTCTCTCTCCCCCTCTCTCTCTCTCTTTCTCTCTTCCTCTCTCTCTCTCTCTTCCCCTCTCTCTCTCTTCCTCTCTCTCTGCCTCTCTCTCTCTTCCTCTCTCTCTGCCTCTCTCTCTCTTCTCTTTTTCCCCTCTCTCGTTCTCGTTCTGCTCTCTCTCCCCCTCTCTTTCTCCTCACCCCTCTTTCTCTTTCTTCTTCTTCTTCTCTCTCTCTCTCTCTCTCTCTCTCTCTCTCTCTCCCTCTCTTCCTTCTTTTCACCCTCTCTTCCTTCTCTTTTCCCCCTCACTTCCTTCTCTTTTCCCCCTCTCTCTCTTCTCTTTTTCCCCTCTCTCGTCCTGTTCTCTCTCTCTCTCCCTCACCCCTCTCTCCCCCTATCTCGCCCCTCACTCGCCCTATCCTCGCCCCTCACTCTCCTCTCTCCCCCTCCCTCCCCTCTCTCTCTCCCCTCTCTCTCTCCCTCCCCTCTCTCTCTCCCTCCCCTCTCTCTCCCTCCCTCCCCTCTCTCTCTCTCCCTCCCTCCCCTCTCTCTCTCTCTCCCTCCCTCCCCTCTCTCTCCCTCCCTCCTCTCTCTCTCTCTCCCTCCCCTCTCTCTCTCTCTCCCTCCCCTCTCTCTCTCTCCCTCCCCTCTCTCTCTCTCCCTCCCCTCTCTCTCTCTCCCTCCCTCCCCCCTCTCTCTCTCTCCCTCCCCTCTCTCTCCCTCCCCCTCTCTCCCCCCTCTCTCCCTCCTCTCTCGCTCTCTCTTTCTCTCCCCTCTATCTGCCCTCTCCCTCCTCTCTTCCTCTCTCCCTCCCTCTCTCTCTTCTCCTTACCCCCTGTCTCTCTCTCTCTCCTTACCCCCCCCTCTCTCTCCTTACCCCCTCTCTCTCTCCTTACCCCCTCTCTCTCTCTCTCTCCTTATCTCCCCCTCTCTCCCTCCCTCTCTCTCTCATTCCTCCCCCTCTCTCTCTCTCTCTCTCTCTCTCTCACACACACACTTTCTCTTTCTCCTTATCTCTCTCTCTCTCTTTCTGATTGTACACTCTCCCTTAGCTCTTCCAACAGCTATGTAGTGCAATAGCTTGTCTGGTTAAATACAAATAGATTGAATAGTCTAGTTATCTCTTCATGTTTTTTGTTGTTGGTAAATCTAAAGTTGATCATACAATCATACAAAGATTGTACGGTCAAATTGTATGCCTAGACCTCAACACACATGATTCAAATATACTGTATAATTACCTTTTTAGATCTACCAACAACGGATTAGATCCAGATTTATTGGATAGTTTAGGTAGGTCCTCATATTACATAGTTTTGCCGCATTTAAAATTGATTGTACAAAGAATGTAGGCTCAGATTGTAATGTGTATGGTGATCTTCCAACCGGAAGATCTGTTTTACACATCGTTATCTGTTGGTAGATGGCTCTAGAGATCTATCCGTATTCTAAATAAAGGGTTTTTCATTGGAAATATTTTAAATATCTTTTGATATAAGCAGGCCTAATATCTTAGTGGGCGTTGTGTCTCCCCGTCATTGTCTAACCTGTGCTCGAAGCTGATTGGTTGCTCTGGCAGCACAGATAATTCACCATACACCATGGCTGCATTACATGGGATCATTGCACAGTCATCAGTCAGATTTACAAATATGTCTGTAGTCATTGGTAGATTGCTAGTTTCTCAGAACCGGCTCCCCAGATGGAGACTTCTGATTGGTCAGCTCCTTCCACTCAGAGCCCCCCCATGGCTTGCCCTTATTACTGGTGCTTTTACAAGTCTATCTCTGCTTGAAACTCCTTGAGGCCATGAGATCTCTGGGTTTGTGTTTCACACCTACCATAACGAGGAACCCCACTGTTTGAGATTTCATTGGCACTGTGAAGAATGCAGGAGGAGGAGCTGGGAACCCAAATCTTCAAAGGGGACTTTGAAAGACTCCAAAACGAGAAAACGTGGAAGGAAATAACTGAGATCTCATTTTTGAATGGGCTGGCCTTTTAAAATGAAAGTTTACCCACCAGCTGGTAATTTTTGCCTTCCCTTTGCTTACATTGCTTACATAATACTACATTTGGCCACAAGAAGAGATGTCATTCATTAATCTTGCTCTTACCTGGCAGCGCAGGTGATTGGCTGAAGGCAATCCAGTGCCATTACAATAGTACTGGGCAATAGGATAATGTTAATGATAGCCCAGCAGCTGCTCATTTTTGCCCTCCCTTTGCTTCCATGACACCACATTTGCCCACAAATGATAGCCACAAGTAATACCCAGTACATCTGGGTATGGGGTTTCATATCGCTCATTAAACTTACTCCCACCTGGCAGCGCTGGTGATTGACCGCAGGCAATCCAGTGCCATCACAACAATGGAACTTGGAGCTTAAAGCCCTACTGAACTTTCAGTTTAAACCAGCTAGATAGCAGAAAAAAAAAAAATGAAACCACATTTGGCCACAAGGAGAGAAAAGTAATATCCAGTATGTCTGGGTATGGGGAATCATGCCACTCAATAATTTTACTCCTATCTGGCAGCGCTGGTGGTTGGCTGCAGGCCATCACATCAGTACTGACCAATAGGATAATGTTAATGGTAGCCCACCAGCCGCTCTTTTTTGCCTTCCCTTTGCTTCCACAATACTACATTTGGCCACAAGAAGAGATGTCATTCATTAATCTTGCTCTTACCTGGCAGCGCTGGTGATTGGCTGCAGGCAGTCCAGTGCCATCACAATAGTACTGGGCAATAGGATAATGTTAATAGTAGCCCATCTGCCTCTCATTTTTGCCTTCCCTTTGCTTCCATGACACTACATTTGGCCACAAGGAGAGAAAAGTAATATCCAGCACGTCTGGGTATGGGGGATCATGTCACTCCAAAATTTTTACTCACACCTGGCAGCGCTGGTGGTTGGCTGCAGGCAATCCAGTGCCATCACAATAGTACTGGGCAATAGGATAATGTTAATGGTAGCCCACCAGCCGCTCATTTTTGCCCTCCCTTTACTTCCATGACACCACATATGGCCACAAAAGTCATACCCAGTACTACTTGTCGCTCATTAATCTTACTCCCACCTGGCAGCACTGGTGATTGGCCGCAGGCAATCCAGTGCCATCACAATGGAACTTGGAGCTTAAAGCCCTACTGAACTTTCAGTTTAAACCAGCTAGATAGCAGAAAAGAAAAAAAATGAAACAAAATTACGGTCATTTCTATTGTTGCATTGCATTAAAAAAAAGTTCAGCATGCTCTACTTGGTAGAGTACCCTGCAATGAAAGTGCAATATGTTTAAATGTGTCTCAGGGCAACGCAGTGGCACACATGAAGGGGAAACGCATATTTTTATTTAGTGAAAGAAAAAATTGCAACGCATGTAAAAATGCAACAAAATACAACGCATGTCAGTGTATAGCAAGATGCTTGCGCTAGCGCTAGCATTATAGTGTGAGAGAACCCTTTAAAGTTGTTTTCATTAGAAAGCAGCCACATCCTTAGTAGGGAAGCCTGTCCCCTGCTAGCATGCTGCAAAGTGGGAAATTTGCTTTCTTTGAGTCAGTGGTCTCTTTTCCGAGGTCCGGCATGTCCCCTGCTGAGTCAGACCTATATCTCTACAATCAGCAGGCGCATGAGCTTATTTGACTGGGAAGCTCTAAGTTTTGGCTTAATAGGGAGCATGTTGGACCTCTGCAGAGAGACCATTGCTTTCAGAGAGAAACAGGGTCCTTCTCTGCAGCATGCTGGCATTCAGGCTTTTCTAAGAAAACAAGAACTGTAGCTCTTTGCACACCTCTGTTTGATGCACCTGGAATGTACGGAGCTGATTTGAGCCAAAGGTTTAGTTGGGCTGTCTCTGTGGTGCAACAGGGTGGTAGGGGAACATACGCTTGTTATGAACTTTTTTTTTTTCCCTTTTTTACCAGAGTATTTATCTGCTGTTTATTTTAGTTTTGGAGTGATTAGTGGTTGGAACCCCTGTCGGGTTTCTGTTGCTGTCTGTGTCCCGATTAGAGAGATACTCTTTTTAATTGTCTCAGTGACTAATGTCAAGGGAAAAACTAAAATTTTGAGTTGCCACCAGAGCGTGAATAGAGGGGAAATCTTCCGGTGGGGACAACTATTCCAGTGACATTGCATCGCGCTTGCAGTGCCATTATTTCTTAATGACACCCCAAATGCAACTAGCAGACATCCAATTGATTGAGTGGGGAAAATCTGACAGGCTGGTTGTACAGAAGTCGAACCATAGATACATGGATTCAATTCGGCCAGTCCCTGCTGAACTAATTTTGCCAAATTTTGATCCAGGTATGGCCGGCATTAGGGTTCCTCTATAGCAGCCTTTCTCAACTATGGTTCCTCTACTGTAGCCTTGCTTAACTAAGGTTTCTCTAGAGCAGCCTTTCACAACCGGGTTCCTCTAGCATAGCCCTCCTCGACCAGGGATCCTCTAGCATAGCCCCTCTCGAACAGGGCTCCTGTAGCATAGCCCTTCTCGAATGGGGCTTCTCTACGGCAGCCTTTCCCGACTAGGGTTCCTCTAGGGCAGCCTTTCTCAACTAGGGTTCCTCTAGGGCAGCCTTTTCTGACCAGGGTTCCTCTAGGGCAGCCTTTCCTGACCAGGGTTCCTCTAGAGCAGCCTTTGTCAACTAAGGTTCCTCTAGAGCAGCCTTTGTCAACTAAGGTTCCTCTAGAGCAGCCTTTGTCAACTAGGGTTCCTCTAGAGCAGCCTTTCTCAACTAGGGTTCCTCTAGAGCAGCCTTTGTCAACTAGGGTCCCTCTAGAGCAGCCTTTGTCAACTAGGGTTCCTCTAGAGCAGCCTTTGTCAACTAAGGTTCCTCTAGAGCAGCCTTTGTCAACTAGGGTTCCTCTAGAGCAGCCTTTGTCAACTAGGGTTCCTCTAGAGCAGCCTTTGTCAACTAGGGTTCCTCTAGAGCAGCCTTTGTCAACTAGGGTTCCTCTAAAGCAGCCTTTCTCAACTAGGGTTCCTCTAGAGCAGCTTTTCTCAACTAGGGTTCCTCTACGGCAGCCTTTCCCGACCAGGGTTCCTCTAGGGCAGCCTTTCTCAACTAGGGTTCCTCTAGGGCAGCCTTTCCTGACCAGGGTTCCTCTAGAGCAGCCTTTGTCAACTAGGGTTCCTCTAGAGCAGCCTTTGTCAACTAGGGTTCCTCTAGAGCAGCCTTTGTCAACTAGGGTTCCTCTAGAGCAGCCTTTGTCAACTAGGGTTCCTCTAGAGCAGCCTTTGTCAACTAGGGTTCCTCTAGAGCAGCCTTTGTCAACTAGGGTTCCTCTAGAGCAGCCTTTGTCAACTAGGGTTCCTCTAGGGCAGCCTTTCTCAACTAGGGTTCCTCTAGAGCAGCCTTTCTCAACTAGGGTTCCTCTAGAGCAGCTTTTCTCAACTAGGGTTCCTCTAGAGCAGCCTTTCTCAACTAGGGTTCCTCTAGAGCAGCCTTTTTCAACTAGGGTTCCTCTAGAGCAGCCTTTTTCAACTAGGGTTCCTCTAGAGCAGCCTTTCTCAACTAGGGTTCCTCTAGAGCAGCCTTTCTCAACTAGGGTTCCTCTAGAGCAGCCTTTCTCAACTAGGGTTCCTCTAGAGCAGCCTTTCTCAACTAGGGTTCCTCTAGAGCAGCCTTTCTCAACTAGGGTTCCTCTAGAGCAGCCTTTCTCAACTAGGGTTCCTCTAGAGCAGGCTTTCTCAACTAGGGTTCCTCTAGAGCAGCGTTTGTCAACTAGAGTTCCACTAGAGAAGCGTTTGTCAACTAGAGTTCCTCTAGAGCAGCGTTTGTCAACTAGGCTTTCTCTAAGGCAGCCTTTCTTAACTAGGGTAACTCTAGAGCAGCCTTTCTCAACTAGGGTTCCTCTAGAGCAGCCTTTCACAACTAGGGTTCCTCTAGAGCAGCCTTTCTCAACTAGGGTTCCTCTAGAGCAGCGTTTGTCAACTAGAATTCCACTAGAGCAGCGTTTGTCAACTAGGGTTCCTCTAGAGCAGCCTTTCTCAACTAGGCTTTCTCTAAGGCAGCCTTTCTCAACTAGGGTAACTCTAGAGCAGCCTTTCTCAACTAGGGTAACTCTAGAGCAGCCTTTCTTAACTGGGGTGAGCAAGGCTCACTGCCAAAAAAAAGGTACTCTGCGTAGGGAAGACCATTCAAGTGAATGGGGTGCCCTATGCTGCCATCTGCCCAAAAAAAGTAGGAAAAACCATGCATAAGTGTGTTACGCAGGTGTGAATGGGGCCTAAGAGATTTTCCCTCACTTCCTGTTGTGTCTACACAACAGGAAGTGAATGCAACTATCCCCAATAAGGGTGGAAAATAAAAAACTAGACGGGGTTCTTACCATTCCCCACTCCATCCAAAATGAAGTGGAACATTTTAGCTTTAGTTACCCCCTAGTATATTGTCTGTGGGTATCCTAATTCCTGCATCACTTTCATTTAGCCCTTGTTTGCAAAAACAACCAAATAAGTAAATACAACCTACCACCAGCAGTGTGTATTGAAACAGCACAACGATTCATGGTGCTGGGTGGCTTTTGGTCATTTTTACAATGGAAAGCTGGTTGAGATCCATTAGAGCTTTGCATGTTTGTGGTCAGCATTAGGTCATGGAAGATACAAGCATGAGGCCTGTTTGAAGGGAGATTTTCCGAAGTGCTTGAAAAGCTCCCCATCAATAACTAAAGCCTCCAACCACCGGAGATGCTTGTTATCACTCTGTAGGAGAGGCGTCAACCATTACCGCTAGCAATCCTGGAAATCGAGAGCAGCGTTGGCTTTTATAGACTATCTTGTACTTTGCTTTGTGTACCTGAATTGTAGTTAAATATATTGATAAAGAGATAATGAGCTTCATTTATCAATGTGCCTGAGGAAAGAATTGTTTCAAAGAGGCCTGGAGCAACCAATCAGATCCAAGATTCTCCCTCTAGCCGCCAACCTCATTGGAGGCCCGTTAGAAGGCTGCAGATTCAAGAACAGACACTCTGTAAGGTTGGTTTGGATATATTCAGAGTGCAGAAAACTATTTCACCCAATCAGAAACGATATCTGAAGATATCTAAAGTTGGCCACGTACAATGCAATCTGTTCTTCAAATCCACTTCTTTATGTTTTTATTGTATTTTCATGTAAAGATGTCACATCCAGCAGTCTGATGTATGGTACTGAATAGCCAATCATGATACAAAGATTGCAGCAAGCCTCCTTAGATCTTATAAAATTATTTTCCAAAATGTCTCTAAATGTTAAATGCAACCAGTTTTACAAAATAAGTGCAAATCATGATTGTAAGGTGTGTGTTCAGCTTAAAAACAGCAACAAAATAATTTTTGAAAGAAAAATTGTACTGTTAAAAAGAAGTCTTGGAGCTGCAGACAGGTGATTACCTAGGTCAGGCTTTCTAAATCAGGGTTTGCGAAATCCTAAGGTTCCTCTAGGGTAGCCTTAAACAACCAGGGTTCTGTGGAAGCAAAAGTGGCCTATACATTAGTCATTTATTTTTGTTCAACCAGTAGGTTGAATGCAAAAAAAAAAATGACCTGATGTGGATGGGGGAATCCTCCCTGCTGCGGTATTGTATTCTGACAGCGGGGAGACTTCCCTGCCATCAGAATACACTGACCAGTGCCACAGACTATAGCCAGCAGCGCTGATCGAGCTGGGAAAATCTGACAGGCTGGTTGCACAAAGGTCGATTGGTAGACAGGCGAATTTCAATCCATGTATAGCCAGCTTTAGGGTTGCTCTAGAGCAGCCTTTCTTAACTATGGTTCCTCTAGAGCAGCCTTTCTCAACTAGGGTTCCTCTAGAGCAGTGTTTCTCAACTCCAGTCCTCAAGCACACCAACAGTTCATGTTTTTGGGATTTCCTGCAGATGAAACAGCTGTGGTAATTACTAAGGCAGTGAAACTGCTCAAATCACCTGTACAAATCAGTGGAAATCCCAAAAACATGACCTGTTGGTGCGCCTTGAGGACTGGAGTTGAGAAACACTGCTCTAGAGCAGCCTTTCTCAACTAGGGTTCCTCTAGAGCAGCCTTTCTCAACTTGGGTTCCTCTAGAGCAGCCTTTCTTAACTAGGGTCCCTCTAGAGCAGCCTTTCTCAACTAGGGTTCCTCTAGAGCAGTCTTTCTCAACTAGGGTTCCTCTAGAGCAGTCTTTCTCAACTAGGGTTCCTCTAGAGCAGCCTTTCTCAACTTGGGTTCCTCTAGAGCAGCCTTTCTTAACTAGGGTTCCTCTAGAGCAGTCTTTCTCAACTAGGGTTCCTCTAGAGCAGTCTTTCTCAACTAGGGTTCCTCTAGAGCAGTCTTTCTCAACTAGGGTTCCTCTAGAGCAGCCTTTCTCAACTTGGGTTCCTCTAGAGCAGCCTTTCTTAACTAGGGTCCCTCTAGAGCAGCCTTTCTCAACTAGGGTTCCTCTAGAGCAGCCTTTCTCAACTAGGGTTCCTCTAGAGCAGCCTTTCTCAACTAGGGTTCCTCTAGAGCAGCCTTTCTCAACTTGGGTTCCTCTAGAGCAGCCTTTCTCAACTAGGGTTCCTCAAGAGCAGCCTTTCTCAACTAGGGTTCCTCAAGAGCAGCCTTTCTCAACTAGGGTTCCTCTAGAGCAGCCTTTCTCAACTAGGGTTCCTCTAGAGCAGCCTTTCTCAACTAGGGTTCCTCTAGAGCAGCCTTTCTCAACTAGGGTTCCTCTAGAGCAGCCTTTCTCTACTAGGGTTCCTCTAGAGCAGCCTTTTTCAACTAGGGTTCCTCTAGAGCAGCCTTTTTCAACTAGGGTTCCTCTATAGCAGCCTTTTTCAACTAGGGTTCCTCTAGAGCAGCCTTTCTCAACTAGGGTTCCTCTAGAGCAGCCTTTCTCAACTAGGGTTCCTCTAGAGCAGCCTTTCTCAACTAGGGTTCCTCTAGAGCAGCCTTTCTCAACTAGGGTTCCTCTAGAGCAGCCTTTCTCAACTAGCGTTCCTCTAGAGCAGCCTTTCTCAACTAGCGTTTCTCTAGAGCAGCCTTTCTCAAGTAGCGTTCCTCTAGAGCAGCCTTTCTCAAGTAGCGTTCCTCTAGAGCAGCCTTTCTCAAGTAGCGTTCCTCTAGAGCAGCCTTTCTCAACTAGGGTTCCTCTAGAGCAGCCTTTCTCAACTAGGGTTCCTCTAGAGCAGCCTTTCTCAACTAGGGTTCCTCTAGAGCAGCCTTTCTCAATTAGGGTTCCTCTAGAGCAGCCTTTCTCAACTAGGGTTCCTGCAGGCTTTTGCCCCTAACAAGGGTCCCTTATAGAAGAATTAACCACTTGCTGACCCCGCTAGAGCCGAAAGACGGCTACAGCATTGTCGTCCAGTTTTGGGAGGGCATCTATTGACATCCACCTTGAACCCCCCGCCTTGCACGTCCTTCAGACACAACTGATCACAGATCGAGATAAAGGGACAATCACAGCGGCCCTTTACCATGTGATCTGCGGTGTCCAATCACAGCGCTTCACATATAAGCAAATGCCAGTTTTTGTCATTTCCTTCCCTCAGCGCTGTCACTTTGTAAGGAAAGGAAAGACAATGACTGGCTATCCTGTGACAGCACACATTTACTCTGATAATCAGGGCACTGATCATTAGTGCCCTGATTATCAGTGCAGCCCCATCAATGTCCATCAGTGCAGCATACCAGTGCTGATCATTGCTGCTGTTGGTGCCCATCAGTGTAGCCTCATTAGTGTACATCAGTGAAGAAGAAAGATTACTTATTTGCAAAATTTTATAACGGCAACAAAGAAAAAAAGTGTTGCATGACCACACAATTGTCAATCAATGTGCGACAGCGCTGCAAGCTGAAACTTGGCCTGGGCAGGAAGAGGATGAAAGTGCCCAGTGGCCAGGAAGTGGTTAAATTGTGGCAGATAGTTCTGTGTATTTTTGAGAAATGTTAGCGCATTGGCTATTTTATCTCTCATTGACACACTTGTTTCCTTTTCCTTTAAAGAAAAAAGGTTGATACTGTAATTCCATCATTCAGATGCATCCATAAAAAAAAATATTATAAAGATGAAACGTGTGCTCACTTTGTACAGAGACAACGACATAATTGGTGTGCGTTTATTACTCTACACACTGGCATTTACATAGGAAAAGCTGCAGTATTTGCATGCACTTTGATGGCCATGATGGATGACTTACGTAACGTGTCGGAGCTGTCCTTATTGAAGTTAATCATTTGTAATTAGGACACGGGATCCCTGTGGATGTTGGAGCCGGGCCCTGGCGTATGTACTGTATAGAGACAGTATGCTTCTGCTACTGGCGGTGTGTTCATGCAGGGGGTTCTGGGTAATCCAGGTTCTCACTTGACACAACTGGATCTTTCAGCACTCCGTTTTTCTGATTATATTCTGATTGTTTTGTAAAATCTAAATGGGATTGTACAATGTAGCATGAGGACCAGACTATAAGAATTCATTTCATTTATATCCAAGGCAGGCACCGGCACAAGTTGTTGGTAGATCTGAGGCGTCCTTCACACCATAATGCGCATAAAAATGCACATACACTGCATCCGGAAAGTATTCACAGCGCTTCACTTTTTCCACATTTTGTTATGTTACAGCCTTATTCCAAAATGGATTAAATTAATTATTTTTCACGAAATTCTACAAAAAATACCCCATTGTGACAACGTGAAAGAAGCTTGTTTGGAATCTTTGCAAATTTATTAAAAATAAAAAAGGAAAAAAATCCCATGTACATAAGTATTCACAGCCTTGACACTCAAAATTGAGCTCGGGTGCACCCTGTCCTGATCATCCCTGAGATGTTTCTACAACTTGATTGGAGTCCACTCGTGGTAAATTCAGTTGATTGGACATGAAAGGCACACACCTGTTTATATGAGGTCCCACAGTTAACAGTTCATGTCAGAGCACAAACCAAGCCATGAAGTCCAAGGAATTGTCTGTAGACCTCCGAGACAGGATTGTATTGAGACACAGATCTGGGGAAGGGTACAGAAAAGTTTCTGCAGCATTGAAGGTCCCAATGAGCACAGTGGCCTCCATCATCTGTAAATGGAAGAAGTTTGGAACCACCAGGACTCTTCCTAGAGCGGGCCACCCCGGCCAAACTGAGTGATCGGGGGGAGGGGGGCCTTAGTCAGGGAGGTGACCAAGAACCCGATGGTCACTCTGACAGTACTCCAGTGTTTCTCTGTGGAGAGAGGAGAACCTTCCAGAAGAACAACCATCTCTGCAGCACTCCACCAATCAGGCCTGTATGGGGGAGTGGCCAGACGGAAGCCACTCCTCAGTAAAAGACACATGACAGCCGCCTGGAGTTTTGCAAAAGGCACCTGTAGGACTCTCAGACCATAAGAAACAAAATTTTCTGGTCTGATGAAACAAAGATTGAACTCTTTGGCTGGAATGGCAAGTGTCATTTCTGGAAGAAACCAGGCACCGCTCATCACCTGGCCATTACCATCCCTACCGTAAAGCATGGTGGTGGCAGCATCATGCTGTGGGGATGTTTTTTCAGCAACAGGAACTGGGAGACTAGTCAGGATTGAGGGAAAGATGAATGCAGCAATGTACAAAGACCTCCTTTTTGAAAACCTGCTCTAAAGCGCTCTAGACCTCAGGTTCATCTTCCAACAGGACAACGACCCTAAGCACACAGGCAAGATAGCAATGGAGTGGCTACGGGACAACTCTGTGAATGCCCTTGAGTGGCCCAGCCAGAGCCCAGACTTGAACCCAATTGAACATCTCTGGAGAGATCTGAAAATGGCTGTTCACCGACGCTCCCCATCCAACCTGATGGAGCTTGAGAGGTCCTGCAGAGAGGAATGGGGGGAACTGCCCAAAAATAGGTGTGCCAAGCTTGTAGCATCATACTCAAAAAGACTTGAGGCTGTAATTGGTGCCAAAGGTGCTTCAACAAAGTATTGAGCAAAGGCTGTGAATACTTATGTACATGGGATTTTTTTTCGTTTTTTATATTTTAATAAATTTGCAAAGATTTAAAAAAAAAACTCTTTCACATTGTCATTATGGGGGATTGTTTGTAGAATTTTGAGGAAAATAATGAATTTAATCCATTTTGGAATAAGGCTGTAACATAACAAAATGTGGAAAAAGTGAAGCGATGTGAATACTTTCCGGATGCATTGAAGCATATTGAAATGCATTTTTGTTATCGTGTTGCACTGTGTTTTAGGCCAGTTTCACAACTACCCATGTCTGCTATTGTCCATTTAAAAAAAAACACATTTTTTTACTGTACGTTTTTGCACTTTGACACACATTCCCATTATGCGCTGCAATGTGAGGCAGTTCATTTTTGATGCGTCAATTTCGTTTTTACTCATTTTTGGTTTGGCCAACCAGGATTGATTTCCTGTATTGACATCAGTGTTATGGACTTTAGAAGGATCTACTTCCAGGCTACGCATGAAAATGCAATAAAACTCACTATATATGCGGTTTTACACATTGCCTTAGACTTGTATGGGCCTCACAGCACATCAAAATGCCAAACAAATTGGACAAGTCTACTTTTTGAAAATGCAGTGCAACGCAGTGGTGCATAGATGTGAACAGCCTTGTTGGGTGATGTGTTCCTATGACATATCCATTGTTTTGCATTCCAAGATTTGAATGAGGCCTTACTGTGCATTTGCACACCAAGGATCTTCAATTACGTCCAAACGTTTTTTTATTGAACAAAAAACATTTGGATGTAATTAAAGATCCTAGGTGTGCTGGCGAATAGTTCCATTCTTACTGTGCATTGATCTGCGTTTTTTAAAGCATTTTTGCTGGTAGAGCCCACATCAAGGGTCAAAATTCTACTTTTTTTTTTGTATCATAAGTGTGTTGCGTTAATGTGCATTGACATTGTACTGCATAAAAATACAGACCTGCTGCCTATTAATGCAATTTATTGTATAGTGTTAACTGGGCAGATAGAGGACAATTGTTTTACGAGTGTCCTTGCATTGAGCTGTAATTTCCTAAGGGAAATTGTTCAACTTGATCTTTCTATAAGTTGACCATAAGGCTGCTTTCAAACTGAGGCGCTATTGCGCTAAAAATAGCGCCTGCAATGCGCCCTGAAAGAGCCGCTCCTTTGTATCCAGAGGGCTTTCACACTGGAGCGGTGCACTGGCAGGAGGGTAAAAAAAAACTCCTGCCAGCCACATCTTTGAGGCGCGGTAGGAGCGGTAAAAATACCGCTCCTATAGCGCCCCCTGCCCATTGAAATCAATGGGGTAGCACCTCCAAAATGCCCGCAATGCGGGCAGGTTTAACCCTTTTTCAGGGGTTAAAATCACCCTGCTAGCACCCGCAAATCGCAGCAAACACGACGGTAGAACGCAGCAAAAAATAGCGGCGTTTTACCGCCAGCGCTTCAGTGTGAAAGTAGCCTAAAGACTACAATCACAATTGTGATGGCAGCTTTGCAGTGTGACAATAACTGAGCCCTCCTTAACCCGTTTCACCACTGCTGGCTTGCACACAAGGATAGAGGAAGTCCTGTATCCTTGTGAGCAAGACCGCAGTGACGAAACGCGTCAAGGGTGGATGGTTCTGGGTGGAGACATCAATTTATGCAGTCTTTTTTTTTGACACACTAATCACAGAAGGAAGAGCTAAACTTTGGAGTGTGGCTTATATTTTTTTTTACTTTTGACTAATAGTGGAGATGGGCTGTGGAAGCCAGCACTCTGGTTGTCCGTGTGGGATGGAGGGAGCAAGTCAGGGGTTTGGGTATGTTCTTGTAATAACTGAGCCCTGTAGGATGTATACAGTTGCAAAGCTCTCATTGGACACTATTCTGCAGGGAATGAGTTTGCGAGCTCAGACAGTTGTCATACTTCCAGGGAACTTTGACTAGCGTTAGGTGATCAGCAAAGACAGCCTCCATGTTTCCTCATGACAGGTCCACTTTAATGCAATATATTTGTTCTCTTGCTTACAATTACATTTTCTTGTATCTGCACGGGTGTTACAGCAAGGTGTGTGATTGTGGCATGAACCATCGCCTTGAAAAATTCGCCAGGCGTAGCTTACCTGTCTGCCTTTCTCTCTAGGGCCCCCAGGATGGCAACCAACCGCCCAGCCAGCCGGAAAAAGTGGGCTGGATTCGGAAGTTCTGCGGAAAAGGGATTTTCCGAGAGATCTGGAAAAACCGCTATGTGGTGATCAGGGGAGACCAACTGTACATGTCCGAAAAAGAGGTAGGTCCCATGGGTTGTCTAAGGAAGAATGCCAGGCCAGTGTTTACATGATAATGATGATTGGACAAAGGGCCCATTCACACTCAAGCACTCCATCATGGTGGATTAAGACGGATTGTGTTGGGTTGGTTAAGGCAGCCCATTTCTTATAAATGGGCTGCCAACGCACCTTAAAGGATAACCACAAAATGCAGTGCAGTGCAACTCATGGTATATGTATTGTGGGGCACTGCGGTGTGTTGGATTGCATTTGGAGGGCCACTCACAATGAATTGCACCACAATGTACATAAAAAAGCAGGTATTGTACCTTGTGGCAACAAACGTTTGAAAAACGTACATGTGTCAATGAGCCCTATGCGCTTGACCACAAGGTCAGGCTGGTTCAGACATCTTCAACTCATGCATCACGATAAGAGGCCTTGCACGATAAAAACTGGGCGTTTAGATTGCTAGCTCATCTGGAAAGGCTTTTTCATGCTAGTTAATAGAACATATAAATTTGCATTATTTTATTTATTTTTTCATAATTTTTTTTTACACCATACATTACACCATAATTCAGTCCATAGACATTGTTTCTTATAGCAAGCCTAGATGAAGGGGATGTTTCTGGACTCCTGAAACGCATTGGATTCCTCTTTTTGATTTTATTTCTCTGAAGCCTCGTACACACGACCGAGATTCTCGTCATAAACGACAAGAAAACTGCCGAGAGAGCTTTCTTACAGAGAAAAACGTTTGTGTGTATGGTTTCTCGTCGAGAAAACTGCCGGGAATCTCGACGAGAAAAATAGAGAACCTGCTCTCTATGTTCTCGTCAGGATTCTCGATTTTCTCGTCGGCCTGTTTTGCGACGAGAAAACCGGTCATGTGTATGCTTTTCCGCGTCTTAAAAAATCGTGCATGCTCAGAATCAAGTATGAGAGCGCTTCTTCTGGTAAAACTAGCCTTCGTAAATGAGATAGCACATTCGTCGCGCTGTAACGAAATAAAAGCATGAAGACTGAAAAGCGCGAATCGTCTCTTCCCAAACTTTTACATCACATGCGGTAACACGAGATCAGCAAAAGCAGCCCAAGGGGCGGCGCCATTGAAATCGAACTTGCCCTTTATACCGCCATCATACGTGCTGTACGTGACCGCGCAGAACAACGACGAGATTTGGAATTGACAGTGTGTATGCAAGGAAAGCTTGTCGAGAAAATCTACGGGTTTTTTACGACGAGAAACTCGGTCGTGTGTACGAGGCTTGACTCTTTATCGGAATAAAATTGTATGTGGAATATTATTATATAACCTTATATTTGCTGGTCCATTCTGGCGATTGTAGAATCTACAAAAAGAGGCCATTTTTCTTTGCACATTGTGTTCAGCTGTTGACAATGTTATTTTTTTTATTAATATTGCAGTATTAAGACTTGCACATGTGGGATAGTTTTCTTATGAGATTGTAACGTTCTTTAGTATGGTTGGAAAAGCTGTTTTGGAAGTGGCGACATTCTGGAAGGGTTTTTATCTGCTTGTGTAGTATGTTGTATGTTGGAAAGGAAGAGGTAAATCCAAGGCAAGTTTCAGGTTAATGTGAATACTGTTCCAGGTTTATTCCGAAGGTGGCGAGAGCCTAGTCCTCTAGACAGATGAATGTTGGAAACGGATTGGCTGTTATAGGTGTCTATTTTTTTTTTAAGCTGGATTCATACCTTTCCATGTGGGTTTTTATTGCATTTTGACATGCGTTCTCAACAATCATTAATTTTTATTCCAATGCCATCAATAGGCCCCTTGATGCATCGGAAAACAGACAGAGGACATCAACCCACCATATAACAATGGCTTACACCACACCACAAGAAGTAAATGTAAACCTTTCCAAAGCAAGGATAAATCCCTTTTAGACAGTCACCACCAGAACAGGTGGAAGATTAGATTGGACAATTTCCCTCTATTCGTGTTCTGGCGGCATCTATAACATTTAGGATTTCCCATCACTTTCTGTACCGGCGACAATGATCATGGGGACAATCGGAGAGGTTAAACCTTGCCAATGGGGACTCAGATGACAATAAAACCTGACAGAGGTTTCTCCTTAACACCACACCCTGGAGAGCTTGGGAGACAACAATGGTCATGGTTCCCCCGATAACACTGGAAGTCAATTGATGGCCAAGTTGGCACAACCCCAATACAGGAACTACTAATGTAATTGCCTATTTAGGGCCCCAGAATTATTCTCCTACTATCAACCAACTTGAGATACTAGGGAAATGGACCTACCACACTACAGAGGGTAGTGGTCTATGTTCTGTTCCTTTTGATAGCCATTGTTCCCCTAATAACACTGGAAGTCTTCAGCCACTTTATAGCCAGGTTGTCACAAGTCCGATTACAGGAACTACTAATGTAAAGGCCTCTCTAGGGCCCCAGAATAATTCTCCCACATTTGAGCAACAAAAGAGACTAGGGAAATTGACTTACACTTCCGAGGGTGCAAGTCTATTGGTCCCTTCAATAGTCATGACTCCCCTGACAACACTGGAAGCCATCAGCAACTTGATGGCCAGGTTAATCCTGCTACTTCTGACCAATGTGAGTTACTAGGGAAATGGACCTACCACACTATTGATGGATCTGGTCTATCTGTCCCGTTGATAATCATGTTTGTCCAAATAACACTAAACGCCCTCAGCCACTTGATGACCAGGTTGGTACCAGCCCTAATACAAGGGAAATGGATCTACTATACTACTGAGGGAGCCAGTCTATAGTCTGTCCTTTCAATGGCCATGGTTCTCCTAATAACACTAGAAGCCATCAGCCACTTGATGGCCAGGCTGACACCAGCCCTAATGTGGGAACTACTGATGGATTTGCCTATCTAGGGCACCAGAATTGTGCTCCTACTACCGACCAACGTGAGATACTAGGAAAATGGACCTACCACACTACCAAGGGAGACAGGCTATAGTCTGTCCCATTGATAGCCATGATTCCTCTGATAACACTGAAAGCCATCAGCCACTTGATGACCAGGTTGGTACCAGACCTAATACAGGAACTACTAATGTAATTGCCTAGCTAGGACTCCAGAGTTATTCTCCCATCGACCAACATGAGATACTAGGGGAATAGACCTACCACACTACTGAGGGAGCCGATCTATAGTCTGTCCCTACAATAGCCCTGGTTCCCCTAATAACACTGGAAGCCACCAGCAACTTGATGACCAGGTTGGCACCAACCCTAATGTGGGAACTACTAATGTATTTGCCTACCACACTACCGAGGGAGCTAGTCTATAGTCAGTCCCGTTGATAGTCATGGATTCCCTAATAACACTAAAAGCCATAAGCCACATGATGACTACATTGGTACCAGCCCTATTACAAAAACTACTAATGTAATTGCCTATCTAGGACCCCAGAATTACTCTCATACTGTCGACCACCATGAGATACTAGGGAAATGGACCTTCCACACTACTGCAGGAACCAGTCTATAGTCTTTCCCTTTTGATAGCCACGGTTCTTCAATAATACTAGAAGCCATCAGAAACTTGATGGCCAGGTTATCACCAACCGTTATGTGGGAATTACTAATGTATTTGCCTATCTAGGGCCCTGGAATTGTGCTCCTACTACTGACCAACATTAGATACTAGGGAAATGGACCTACCACACTAAGTGCCGTGGCACAAAGTGCTTTACTGATACTGCAAGGTGCTCATCTACAACTGGTGGACTCTATATATGTGTCCCTTTTATAGGTCGGCTGAGTGCGTTCCAGTAGCCGTCACCCCAAGATATTTTCTCTGACCGGACCATTTTATGAATGAGTGGAATAGGCCTTCAAGGATAGACTAAGGTCATATGTATTGAAACCCTAGCTGTTTTTAAGTGCTCTGAAAGTACCGCAGAATGGAGTCGGTTTTCCTTGATAGGTTTTCCGGTTAGAGCTGCTGATTGATTTTTTTTTTTTCTGGAAACATCCGTCTCATTTCTCTCAAAAAATAAAAAATCAACATTGAAGGAGCCAAACCAAACTCAGACAAAGCCACTATCATATATCGGTCTCGGCGTCTAGGGGACAGCATTCAGCTGTGTCTGTCGTTAAAGCTAACCTGCAGGCAAACAGCTAAATAGATGAACTACCTACGTACACCATATGGGATGGGATCTGCTCAAGAGACTGATGCCAGGTCACATCTTGGTACTTACAATGCTTACATTAAAAAATATATATTTTTGTTGGTGTATTCATTGTTACAGAGCTGCTCTGATCAAAGGAGAAGCTGCAGACTGATGAGCTCATCCCTCTGTCTTTCGGCTCTTCTCTCCTATCGGCATACTTCTTGCACTGAAGCACAACTTATTGATGTGCTGATTCTAGTCTAAGCTCTGCTGTAAAGTAGTCTGTAAGAGGCTGATACCAGGTCAAATATAGGTGCTTACACTGTTTACATAAAAATAATATATTTAATGGAAATTAATAGAACATGTGAAAAGCATATCCTAGACTTTGCTGTATAGGTGACAGGTTCACATTAACGCATCTAACTGGTATATTGTAGTTGAAGTATGGATCCCGTCTTCTTGTTTTTTCGGTCTATCCAGTTTTCTTTGCGGGAACGCCCACCTCTTTGGCTGCCAGCGTACCTTATTCCTCCGGTAATGGAATCTAGCATCCCTTTCCAGCTTGCATTGTTAGCGTGAAAGGCCTGTGGCTTTGCAGAGTAAGCTGTGTTGTATTTCAAGTCCTTGGATGGCAGCCAACCTGAGTCCAGGTGTGCGTGTATTAATACATGCCACCATGAGTGCCGACCCGGAGCACCTCTTCTGTATGACATATCAGGATAAAGGGTCTTATGGGCCTTATGCAGTTATGACTTTTGTTTTTCCTCCTCTTGATCAACTGTGGGTATAGAATGCTGTTTATGGAGGTTTTCTAATTATTTATTTATTCTGTTGGTTAAACTAGATGACTTACTACTGTTTGCATTTTTCACACCATCGGTGCACAAAAACAAAAATACCAAAGTGAATAAAAAAGTGCACATGAACATACACACTAGGGTTGTGTCAAATGGTCCCTTCCCGAAGAGAAGGATTCCTCCCTGATGTCTCGGGGTGCAAGACTCCTGACGGGAGAAAGGTGCACTCCGGTCCACCTAGCCAAAAGGCCTAGTGGACCCCGCTCCTCATGATCAACCGAAGCCGACCAACGAGTACTGGGTGGGAGGCTCTCCCGAAGAGATGATTAACTCTGTACAGGAACTGTGAAATGAGAAAAGATTCCTGGGTCAGCACCATTTTTTCCCTGTTGGCTGGTATCTCTGTGCCCCACAGTCATACAGTTCGACGAGGAAAGGAAACTTTAAGATGCTTGAGCAGAGGGGGAATGTTGACTCGATACAAGAAGTCAGGAGTAAGTGTGAATCTCAGATATGGGAGGGTAGGAGACCAGAGAAATGGGAACTGGGCATGAACGGACTGAAGGACAGTAGGAGAGAGAGTGATGTTCATAGCGGTAGACTTGATGACCTGATAAGGTAGCAAATTTGGAAAGAAGTGCCATGAGGTTAGGAAGGGAAATGTGTGAAGAAGTTAGGTATACTAGTATGTCATCCACAAAGAGAGTAGTCTTATGGTGAACTCCAGCGGTTTCAAGACCTTTAATATCAGGGTGATGACGAATTTGAGGGGCTCTAGTGTTAATAGAAAAAGTATTAAACCACCAGTAAACCACCTTGACCCATTGTAGAAAGTCCATGCCCAGATCTCATGTGCAGGGCTTGAAGCAAATATGATCAAGATTACATATTGAACGCCTTGCACATATCAAAACTATTTTATTTTGTAGAGGATGCTTTAGTGTAGCCAACACGTTTCAGGGGTACATGCAGACCTCCTTCATCCTGGCCAACATGTAACCCTAAAACACAATGACCATACCTGGGAAATTCCAGAGATTGGGGGTGGAGTAGGGTGTAGAGCTAAGCAAAAAGTGTACCAAATTTTGAGTGTGGTCAAATTTTGATTAAAGTGGGAGGGGCTTAAACGATAGGTCTACAGACCATTCCAGTACTACTAACAGAGCCCCTGGCTCCCACCTCTCCACCATTCCAGTGTTGGTTGTAGGTGGCTGTCACGTGCAGTGTCACTGGATTGGTGGAGAGGTGGGAGCCAGGTGCACTGACGCAGAACGTGCTTCATAGTTGACATCTACCTAACCCCCCAACACCACCGTTTTGGTGAAGCTTCTAATGTATCTAGCCTCCACCAGGTAATTTACCTATTTTCCTAAATCCCTTGCTGGCCAGCCGAAACCCTCTGCTTGCCCACTATAGCCACATCCAGAGCTACAGTCGGCATGCCCCCCCTACTGAGCCCTTACCTGGTTAATGGTGGTGCCCCCACTCAACCTGATCAGGAAGTGCCACTAGTGACCGCTGGTCACCCCTGTCTCTACCTGACTATTCTACTCCCGCACAGCACCCATACTGCCTCCTTTCAATGGATTTTCCATTGCATAATGGTGGACCCCTCCCTACTCTCCTCTCTGTGGTGGTGCTGACTCACAGCCTAAACAACCGCTAAATTTTTTAACATTCTGCATCTTTGAGATAGGAATTCTGGAGGTTTAATGCTTCCAGTAATGACTCGTAGCTAAGAAAAAATTCCAGCATAGCCGTGTCAATTCTGGAAAGTTCCCGGGTATGATGATGATTATTTGTGAGATTATTGGTTGATAATAAATTGTGTTTGAACTTTTTAAACTTTCTGACACCCTCATCTTCTTTACTTGAAGATTAGACCTAGTAGGTCATCATGGTACACCAGAGAGCTGCCAACACATTTTAGGCATCCACAGAACCATTCTGGACACTTATCAAAGTGTTGGTTGTGTCCAGGGCTCCACCTTCCTTACTTACAGGATTCTATTGCTGTTCATGACACCACTGGGAAGGTTTTCCCTCATTCTCTGTCCCTGCCTGTGACACCAGGGACACCAATGGCGGTATTGGTTGTCACCAGGACAGGAAGGCGCAGACAGTATAAAAACATTGTTACAGATTCTAACGGTTCATCGTTCTACTAAAAACCTGTGTCTCCTGTTGGAAAGATTTGTCATCACTTCCTGTCCTAACAGAAAGTTAGGAAAAGTCTCCCCAACAGGGACACAGGCAGCAACATAGCAATAAAAGCCTGATGAAGGTTCTAACCCTTTCCCAACCTATCCAAAATAACTGAAGTTTTGTCTGTATTTAGTTTTTAAAGGAAATTATAAAGGTTTGTTCACACTAGCACTTGAGTGGTGGTAAAACCCCATGGGGAAGCCACATTTTTTTACTGACCACCAATTTCTCCCTCTTTAGCTGCAGACAAATGTAACCCAAGGGAAGCAGGAATTATAACGCCTGCAAGGGTCCCACATAAACATGCAATGTAGTGCAGGGTTT
The DNA here is from genome assembly GCA_029206835.1 of Rana muscosa. NCBI lineage: Eukaryota > Metazoa > Chordata > Amphibia > Anura > Ranidae > Rana > Rana muscosa. The sequence continues at coordinate 37,692,612 of CM055126.1, forward strand.
AAGCAGGCAGTGAGGAGATGATACAATGCCTCCTCACCACTCGTTAAATGCTCTTTGAAGAGTGCTTCAAACTCAGATCGGTCTTCAGAGATCAAGGCACGTTTGAACGAGGCCTTACTGAGGATGTATGGAGGCTGCCGTTACTCATCCTGGATTTCGAAAAAAGATTGTTGCCCGGCTGTTGTGTTGATTCATTGGATTCAGCCCTTTCTAATGCCTCGTACACACGACCAGTTTTCCCGGCAGAAAAACTGCCATGACAGCTTTTGGCCGGGAAAACCGGCCGTGTGTATGCTCCATCGCAGTTTTCCCAATGAAAAAACTGCGGGGGAAAAAAAAAGAGAACTTGTTCTCTTTTTTCCCGTCGGGATTCCCGGCGGTCTTTTTCCCGTTGTGAAAACCGTTGTCTGTATGCTTTCCCGAGGGAAAAAAAAATGCGTATGCGCATAAACAATGTGACGCATGCGCGGAAGCATAGATAGAACGTCATTTTGTCGGCTCGTCGTATTCTTTGACGTCACCGGGTTCTTGACATTCAAAGGTTCATCGGTCTTTTGTGTGACCGTGTGTATGCAAGGCAGGCTTGAGAGGAATCCCATCGGGAAAAGCGTTGTTTTTTTTCCTGCCAGGAAAACCGGTCGTGTGTACGAGGCATGAGAAGTCCGTAACCTTTACTTAGGTGTTTCCTTCATATGCACAGTTTGCGCTGAGATTTAAAGTTTGTCAAAAGCCATTTTTTCAGTTTTGCATGGAGTGTATAGGTGTTAGAACTTCCATTGGGTATTTATTGCTGGCTTTGTAGCTGCTGGGGAGATTTTCCCTCTGCATTTGTTCTGGTGACCACTTTGCACCAGGAATATAAGGGAGGAAAAGTCTAAAATATTGAGTTGTCACCAGAACAGAAATAGCAGGGAAATCTTCCCATGGGGGCACTTGTTCTGGTGACAGCTGTCTAGGAGGGGATTTCCCACACTTTGGAGAGATTTCCTCTTGCTTCAAGTCGGGTCTACAGGACAGGAAGTGAAGGGATATCTCTTGAATGAGGCACAGGGACAAAAAAACAAACAAAAAAGAAACAAAGGAGTTTTCAATTTTACCCTACCCTATCCAAAATAAAAGTTTTGGCTACTCGATATATTTTACAGTGCATTCGGAAAGTATTCACATCGCTTCACTTTATCCGCATTTTGTTACGTTACAGCCTTATTCCAAAATGGATTAAATTCATTATTGTCCCCAAAATTCTACAAACAATACACCATAATGCCAATGTGGAAGAAGTTTATTTGAAATCTTTATAAAAATGTATTAAAAATAAAAAACAAAAAAAATCACACGTACATAAGTATTCACATCCTTTGCCATGACACTCAGAATTGAGCTCAGGTGCATCCTGTTTCCACTGATCATCCCTGAGATGTTTGTACAACTTGATTGGAGTCCACCCTTGGTAAATTCAGTTGATTGGACATGATTTAGAAAGGCACACATCTGTCTATAGAAGGTCCCACAGTTACCAGTGCATGTCAGAGCACAAACCAAGCCATGAAGTCCAAGGAATTGTCTGTAGACCTCAGAGACAGTATTGTTTTGAGGCACAGATCTGGGGAAGGGTACAGAAAAATTTCTGCAGCATTAAAGGTCCCAATGAGCACAGTGGCCTCCAATATCCGTAAATGGAAGAAGTTTGGAACCACCAGGACTCTTTCTAGAGCAGGCCGTTGGCCAAACCAAGCGATCCGGAAAGAAGGGCCACCAGGGAGGTGACCAAGAACCCGATGGTCACTCTGACAGAGCTCCAGTGTTTCTCTGTGGATCGAGGAGAACCTTCCAGAAGAACAACCATCTCTGCAGCACTCCATCAATCAGGCCTGTATGGTAGACTGGCCAGACAGAAGCCACTCCTCAGTAAAAGGCACATGACAGCCCAACTAGAGTTTGCCTAAAGGCACCTGAAGGACTCTCGGACCATGAAAAACAAAATTCTCTGGTCTGATGAAACAAAGATTGAACCCTTTGGCCTGAATGGCAAGCGTCATGTCTGGAGGAAATCAGGCGCCGCTCATCACCTGGCCAATACCATGTTTTTTTTAGCGGGAGGAACTGGGAGACAAGTCAGGGTTGAGGGAAAGATGAATGCAGCAATGTACAGAGACATCCTTGATGAAAACCTGCTCCAAAGCGCTCTGAGGCGAAGGTTCATCTTCCAATAGGACAATGACCCCAAGCACAAAGCCAAGATAACAAAGGAATGGCTACGGAACAACTCTGTGAATATCCTTGAGTGGCCCAGCCAGAGCCCAGATTTGAACCCGATTGAACATCTCTGGAGAGATCTAAAAATGGCTGTGCACCGACACCCCCCATCCTACCTGATGGCGCTTGAGAGGTCCTGCAAAGAAGAATGGGAGAAACTGCCCAAAAATAGGTGTATCAAGCTTGTTTTTTATTTTTAATAAATGTACAAAGATTTCAAGCAAACGTCTTTCACGTTGTCTTTGTGGGGTATTGTTTTGTAGAATTTTGAGGATAATAATTAATTAAAATAATTTTGGAATAAGGGTGTAACCATAACAAAATGTGGAAAAAGTGAAGTGCTGTGAATACTTCCCGGATGCACTGTAAGTCCCACTTTAAGTGAATTTCCATTTGATGAGTGGTGAATTTCCATTTGAGGAGTGGATATACTTATATACTTTTCCATTCCATTGTATTGTAAAAAATGTCATAACTAATGCCGCGTACACACGACCGTTTTTCATGGCGTGAAAAATGCAATTTTTTAAATTGGTTATTAAAAACGATCGTGTGTGGGCTCCAGAGCATTTTTAACGACGTGAAAAATGGGCTAAAAAAAAAATTCTAACCTGCTCTATTTTTTTACGTCGTTTTTCACGTCGTTCTTTTTATTGTCGTGAAAAACGGCCGTGTGTAGGCTTTTACGAGGGGAAAAAAAATGCGTATGCTCAGATTCAAGTATGAGACGGAAGCGCTCCTTCTGGTAAAACTAACGTTTGTAATGGAGATAGCACATTCGTCACGCTGTAACGGACTGAAGAGCATGAGGCTGAAAAGCGCGAATCGGCTCTCACCAAACTTTACTAATACGAGGATCAGCAAAAGCAGCCCAAAGGGTGGCGCCATCCGAATAGAACTTCCCCTTTATAGTGCCGTTGTACATTTCGTACGTCACTGCGCTTTGCTCGAGCATTTTTTTTTTCACGATGGTGTGTAGGCAAGGCAGGCTTGAGAGGAAAATCGAAAAATCACGTCGAGAAAAACTTCGTTTTTTTCAATGACATTAAAAACGGCCGTGTGTACGCGGCATAAGTGTAGCACTCCCCCCGTAGGAGCTGCTGGTTAGTTTTGGGTTTTGCCCGTTACCTCTTCGTTGTCCAGGTAGGAAAGTCTGTAATAATGCAATGTCCACACAGATGTAAAACCTTCAACAGTCAGGCTTTATTTTCTTATGCAGTAAACGTTGAGAAAGTAGAAGGTAGAGAAGAGCAGGGGAAGGTTCAGGCACTCGCCACAACTATGCAAAGGTGTCACTCACCACTCTCAATGTTAGAGTGGGTATTGGTCACCCGGATAGTCCCCTCTCACATGGCCTAGCAGCCGGGATGACACACGAATCAGCAACAGGACAGTCTCTGCCACAGACTGCCCAAGATGAAATGGGTCTCTGCCACAGACCTTTTGAAATGAACAAAGTCTCTGCCACAGACCTTTTGGAATTGAGAAAATGGATAGTCCAGGAATCCTCTGCCACAGGATTTCAAAGTCCCAAACTTCCAGCCGTGCAGCAAAAGAGCCTTTAAGCCAATCCGGCGAACTGCAGGGCTTGTGATCTGATGGATCCCTCCTCAATAAAGTTACCAGGCCTCACCCAAAACGTCAGCATTTTGCCAGTCTCCTCCAGGGCAGGTCCTCCCCTGGTCTCCTTTATTAAGACAGCTTCCTCCCCATTTGGACGGACAGCTTGGGATGATGGATCCCCTCTCAGCATGCAGGCCCCAGCCAGACTAGCTGGGCCTACTATGTAGCGATGCAGCCTCGGGCCAACGTGGCCCCGAGACCAGAACCACACACACACCTCACGCCCGGAGGGCCACGAGGCGAAAACGAACACCGAATAATGGCGTCTGCCCCTTAAGTATCCCCTCCCAGCAGGCACAGCGGGGTGACCACTCCCACTGTACCGTTGCCAAGAAGGGTCACTCAATGCGCCATGGTCTGCCGTGTTCCAACAGGTGCCTGAGGTGGTAACGCCACCTTCAGGCAAATAGGGAAACTACCACCGGGCGAACCACGGCTAGAACAGAAGCAAATCTCAATATAATTCAACAGTCTGAGCCCAGCTACTGGCTCAGACATCCCTCTAAATTTTAGATAGCGTCCCAACCTTTTGGGGAGGGCACTACATAAGTATATATAACTGTACTGTGTGTGTGTATATTATGTTTATATATGTGTGTGTGTGTGTGTAAAATATATATATATATATATATATATATATATATATATTATTAAATTTTTTTCTTTATGTGTCTGTGATCTACTATTTATTTGCTAAAAGATTTCCAAAAATTCCTTCACCCTTGAGACGTGTTGGCGAGCCGGCTGATGGGGGGGTGTAGGTTACAAGGTGAAAGCGAGGCCCAGCTAATCCCATGTAGGCCTCATCCATGTTCCTATAATGGAGATCTGGCTACTTGATTATAGCTCTCACAATCTGTGGAGCTCGGCTCTGCCTTTCTGTATATATTCTCCAAAGATCTCGAGGAACATGTAGGTGGAGAGTCACACCGCGCAATTCAGGGAGGATTGTGGGAAAGTAGAAACCTCAGGCGGGGGGAAGTTAACTCTCCAGGGTCTATGAGAAAGATTTCCTTTCAGCTCGGAGACTGTGTATGAAGCAGCTGCGAAAACAGAGAGGCTTAGCTGTGGAACCATTAAACTGGTTAAAAAAATATACAAAAACATATACAGTGTAATAAAATATATATATATATATATATATATATATATAATGCGTATGATCTTTCCCCATTTCATAGAAATCAATGCATTATATACAACAAGCAAGTCTGAGAACTATTAGGGTTAAGGCTAAATGTAGACCCTTTTAGTTTGCTAAAGCACCGTGTGTACCATAAACAATTAATACTTGTTACCATTTTCATCCTTTGCTGCATGTCAGTGATGCTGATCTCCTGCTGCCTTTTTGCGGCCCGTCTACATGCATTGTACTCATATCTCAGTGCATGTTTCATGATGGTGACAACAATGAACCGTGCTTGCGCAACGTCCCGACTTTTGAACTTTAGGGACACTTTTGGATAGTTTTGACGTCACAGTGCTAATCCTCATCCCCTTCTAGTTCACATCCCCCCTCCCAGCAGAAATCCTCCATCCACAAATTGCCTCCAGCACAAATCCTCGCATCCCCCCTCCCAGCATGAATTCTCTCACCCCAGAATAAATCTAGTTATACTTCCCCTTCCCCAATTCCTTGCATTTTTCCCAAAAGGCACGTGAAGGACAAAAACTTACAGGCCTCAATGTTGACCTCCAGCACAAATTCCCATATCCACCCCCAAATCCCCCCTTCCAGCATAAATTCTCTCACCCCAGCATAAATCTTTGTTACACTTCCTCTTTCCCTAGGTCCTTGTGTTTATCCCAGTCCCTAAAACTTACAGACCTCAATGTTGACCTCCTAGTGCAAATTCTCACTTCTAGCATAGGTGCCCCTCTCAGCACAAATCGTGCATCCCGAAATTGCCTCCAGCACAAATCCTTGTGTTCCCCCCCTTCCCCCTCAAAATCCCCCCTCCCAGCATAAATTCTCTCATCCCAGCACAAATCTTTGTTATACCCCCTTTCCCAAAGTCCTTGTGTTCGCCCAAGTCCCTAAAACTTACAGACCTCAATGTTGACCTCCTTGTGCAAATCCTCACTTCCAGCATAGCTGCCCCTCACAGCACAAATCTTGCATCCCAAAATTGCCTCCAGCACAAACAAATCCTTGTATCAAGCCCTCGCCCCCCCCCCCCCCAAATCCTCCCTCCAAGCCTAAATTCTCTCACCCTAGCACAAATCTTTGTTACACTGCCCTTCCCCAAAGTCCTTGCATTCACCCCAGTCCCTAAAACTTACAAACCTCAATGTTGACCACCCAGTGCAAATCTTCATCCACTTCTGGCACAGATCTTCCATTCCCAAATTGCCTCCCAGCACTAATCCCCCCAGCGCAAGTCCTTGTATCCCCCCTCCCAGCCTAAATTCTCTCACCCCAGCACAAATCTTTTGCTACACCACCCTTCCCCCACGTCCTTGTGTTCGCCCCAGTCCCTAAAACTTCATATTCTTAGTGCCAGGAGAAGTTCTTCCCAGGTTCCTCTTTGTGTGTTTCATGTGGTACATCAGAGCCGAGGAGGAGCCATGGGGAAGCTTCTGATGTTTTTTGTTATGATAGTGAGAGATTTTGGTTGCTGAAGTAGCTGGGGATTGCAGTGTCAAGGACCTGGGTCACACTTCAGTAGGTGTGGGAAATGTGGCCTGGATGCCCTGCACTAGCGCGTCCTTGCTGCTGCCACAATGTGAATTAGTGGAGCCAAGTGCTGGAACTGTTTCTAACATTGGTCTCCAGGAAACTGAGGAAACGGCCCGGATCCTGCGGGACTGTCCCAGAATTTCAACAAAATCCCGGGACTGTTGGAAGGTATAATAATGTGTTTTGGAACAGCACTTATAGTCTCCATCGGAAGCCCATGTGATAGGGTGACATGTATCGAACAGACATACACTACTTTCAATGGTATATTTAACAGACCAAAAGGAAACATAAAAGAGAAGTTAGGTTTACATACACTTGGTATATGCTTCCAGGGGTCTCCTTGCCTCCCCATTATATCATTCAGGTAGAAATGTATCATTATATGTATTACTGACCAGTCTTTGGGAAGCGCAAGCTGTTTTTCTTAATTGCCCATCGTGACATTTGAACAGAGCAGACCCTCTGTTTGCGTGAGTGATATTTGGAAATGTACAGATAGGATGAACTCTTTCAGCTAATGGATTAAAGGATATATGTGGTTTGGTTTCTTTATTCAGTTTACGTCACACAAAGGAAACAAAATATCTATGCTATGCCTCATAAATTGCGTTACTGGTATTTTCTTATTTCCGATAAACAAGTCTCCGAATACCAGCAAATCCAGACGTTCTCTCTCTGAGCTTTTATCCGATTTAGGTTTTAAATGCGCTGTATACAGATGCTCTGTGATTTAATTTAATCACTAGACTCGAAATTATTAGATTTATCATGTTATATGGAGGGATTACAAGCCTATTTGGAGACTAAATTTACCCCAAAAAAAGATTTCTTTCATAATGCATCAGCTGTTATTATATCTCAGAATACAATACAATACAAATAAGTTCCCAGACCCTTCCTCTGTAGCCTACAATATCTGGTAGACAGGCTCACCCCCCAGTCATGAAATGAGGAACTTCCTGGTATAAAGAGTTATGCCGCGTACATACAACCGTTTTTAATGTCATTGAAAAAAACAAGGTTTTTCTCGATGTGATTCTTCTCAAGCCTGCCTTGCCTACACGCGATCATGAAAAAAAATGCTTGAGTAAAGCACGGTGAGGTACAACACGTAGGACGGCACTATAAAGGGGAAGTTCCATTCGGATGGCGCCACCCTTTGGGCTGCTTTTGCTGATCCTTGTGTTAATAAAGTTTGGTGAGAGACGATTCGCTCTTTTCAGCCTCGTGCTTTTCAGTCCGTTACAGCGTGACGAATGTGCTATCTCCATTACAAACGCTAGTTTTACCAGAACGAGCGCTCCCGTCTCATCACTTGCTTCTGAGCATGCGCATTTTTTTGCACGTTGTTAAAGCCTACACACGGCCGTTTTTCATGACGTGAAAAACGACGAGAAAAATTAGAGCATGTTCCAAATTTTTAATGCCCATTTTTCACGTCGTGAAAAATGCTCTGGAGCCCACACACGATCGTTTTTAATGACCAAATAAACAAATGGCATTTTTCTCGTCATGAAAAACGGTTGTGTGTACGCGGCATTAGGAGTGGACATGGTGGGGAGAGTGGATTGTGGTTTTGGTGATGTATAGCATCCTGTGGTTATTTTGGCCAGCATCTTTCCATCAATGGAAGAAATCAGTATTGGGTATACTTGCCCATAGAGGGTTTAAAGCTGAACACATTCATTTTTTTATCATTAATATGAATATGGAGGTAGGGCAGGGGCTGTAAATTGTGCTCATGTAAGATGTTCGTAGCTATAAGGAAATTAGGACATTAATGGGATATATAGATGAGATCTTGAGATTATGACTATTGCTAACGTTCTGCTTCACTATTTTAAAGGTTTGATAACGCTGTTACCTTTCACCAGTATAGTGCTAACAAATTCTGTCAAGGAGGTGAATAAGCTCTTCAGAACATCACCGAGGCACCAAACTCCTCCGCAGCTGTCATTTAGCACCTCAGAATATCTCTGTGACATCAAACTCCACCACAAATGTCATTCAGCGCCTCCAGAGTATCAGTGTCACCACTATCTGCTACAACGGTCCTTTAGCACCCCAGGACATCGCCGAAACATCAGAGACCACCCTAACTGGGATTCAGCACCTTTGGATATTCCAGTGACACCAATGACCCCCCCCCCCACAATTGTCATTGAACACCTCAGAACATTGCTGAGATACCACAGTTCACCACAACTGTCATTCAGCACCTTGGTATATCGTAGAGACCCCAGCTCTATGTCACACTCACAACTGTGATTCAACACTTCAAAACATCACTGAGACATTAAAGTCATTCTCATTCAGCACATCAGAACATCTCTCTGATGCCAGGCTGCAACACAACTGTCATTGAGCGCCTCAAAACATTGCTGTGATATCAAACTCTACCACAACTGTCATTTAGTACCTCAGAACGTCATTCTAACATCAAACTCCTTCACAACTGTCATTCAGCACCTCAGAAAATCGCTGAGACACCAAGGTCCACCACATCCATCATTTAACACCTCAGAACATCACTGTAACATCAAACTCCACACCACTGTCATTTAGTTCCTTTAGAACATTGCTGAGACACCAAGGTCCACCATTGTTGTCATTAAGCACCTCAGGGCATCATTGTAACATCAACAGCTATCACAACTGTCATTCAGCACCTCAGAACATCACTGAAACACTGAGGTCCACCACAGCCATCATTTAGCACCTCAGAACATTGCTGAGACACCAAGGTTCATCATTGCTGTCATTTAGCACCTCACAACATCGCTGTTACATCAAACTCCATCACAACTGTCATTCAGCACCTCAGAACATCGCTGAGACACCCAGGTCCACTACAGCCATCATTTAGCACCTCTAAACATTGCTAAGATACCAAATCACACCGCAACTGTCATTCAGCACCTCAGAACATCACTGAGACACCAAAGTCTACCATAATTCTCATTTAGTACATCAGAACATCTCTCTGATGCCAGGCTGCAACACAACTGTCATTGAGCACCTCAAAACATTGCTGTGATATCTAACTCTACCACAACTGTCATTTAGTACCTCAGAACATCGCTGAGACACCAAGGTCCACCACAGCCATCATTTAACACCTCAGAACATCACTGTAACATCAAACTCCACACAACTGTCATTTAGTTCCTTTAGAACATTACTGAGACACCAAGGTCCACCATTGATGTCATTAAACACCTCAGGGCATTACTGTAACATCAATCGCTATCACAACTGTCATTCAGCACCTCAGAACATCGCTCAAACACTGAGGTCCACCACAGCCATCATTTAGCACCTCAGAAGATTGCGAGACACCAAGGTCCACCATTGCTGTCATTTAGCACGTCACAACATCGCTGTTACATCAAACTCCATCACAACTGTCATTCAGCACCTCAGAACATTGCTGAGACACCAAGGTCCACCACAGCCATCATTTAACACCTGAAAACATCACTGTAACATCAAACTCCACACAACTGTCATTTAGTTCCTTTAGAACATTGCTGAGAAACCAAGGTACACCATTGCTGTCATTAAGCACCTCAGAACATCACTGTAACATCAAACACTATTACAACTGTCATTCAGCACCTCAGAACATCGCTGAGACACCCAAGTCCACTACAGCCATCATTTAGCACCTCTAAACATTGCTAAGATACCAAATCACACCACAACTGTCATTCAGCACCTCAGAACATCACTGTAACATCGAACACCATCACAACTGCCATTCAGCACTTAATGCATCGCAGTGGCACCACACTTCACCACCACTGTAATTTAGCACCCCAGACGCCCACCTCTGCCTTCCCATCTTGTCTCTTGTACAGCCTATGAATTTCACCAAGACTCCAGGGGCACTTTTAATGATTCAGTGAGAGTTTGATGGTATGCAAAGTGTGGCAACCCAAATGCAGCGTGCACACGACCGTTTTTCATGACGAGAAAAATGCAATTTTTAAAAATGGTCGTAAAAAACGGTGGTGTGTAGGCTCCAGAGCATTTTTCTCAACGAGAAAAATGCCCGAAAAAAAATTAGAACCTGCTCTATTTTTTCTCATCGTTTTTCACGTCATTTTTTTTAACATCGTGAAAAACGGTCGTGTGTATGCTTTTACGAGGGGGAAAAAAACGCGCATGCTCAGAATCAAGTATAAGAAGGGAGCGCTTGTTCTGGTAAAACTAGCGTTCGTAATGGAGATGGCACATTCGTCACGCTGTAACGGACTGAAAAGCACGAAGACTGAAAAGCGCGAATCGTCTTTCACCAAACTTTATTAACACGAGGATCAGCAAAAGCGTCCCAAAGGGTTGCGCCATTCGAATGGAACTTCCCCTTTATAGTGCCGTCGTACGTGTTGTACGTCACTGCTCAAGCGTTTTTTTTCACGAACGTGTGTATGCAAGGCAGGCTTGAGAGGAAACACAAAAAATCACGTCGAGAAAAACGTCGTTTTTTTCCATGACATGAATAACGGTCGTGTGTACGCGGCAAAAGAAGTCAATCAGATGTTGCTGTGATAATTTGGTATGGGTTACGACTCTTGACCTTTGCTCTTCATGTTGCTAAATTAGCTTTTTATTGGCCATTGAAGGACATCTATTGCTCTATGAAGTATTGGTGCAGGCTCTCAGTTCTGTCATCCATGGCTGATCTCTGAGTATGACGCTCCTGGGCTGAAACATTCCCACGTGCATCTTACTTAATCCATATGTGAAAGCCTCTTTGCGCTTGGATGACATCACCTGTCAACCAGGCTATAGATAGTTACACTTTGCCTCCTCTTTCATGTGACCTACTTACTAATGGATGTCAGTCCAATTCCTGGATGTTGGCACTACCGAAAAGCATACTTCTGAGTACCATGGGCACCGAGAGGTTAGGATGGTCGCAGACAGGCTCCAATGATATTAATGATAATGATAACAAAAATGTAGGGAACACGATTGTCTATTGCATGAGAAAAGAAGATATAAGGCAAAATAATTTTCCATCTTGCTAGAAAAGCATCTCTGCAGAGGAGTTACTTCAGATTTTTTTTTTTTACTAGCAAATGTAATCGTTTCCCTCTACTGTAGGTGTAAGTTGCTGTGTACAAAAATCTAAAAACATAGGGATAGGCAATTGAAAAAAACACAAGCATTTATGTAATGCAGTACTTAGATAATCCCTACATTACTATGTGGGCAGCTGGCTCCCACACCATTATATAGCCAAACATATGTGGACGGCCCACCAAATGATTGCGTTCAGGTGTTTCCAGTGAAGGGTACTATTGATTCGACGGCATACAAAGACCTTTTCAGACCAGGGTTTCTGAACCACGGTTCCATGGAGGTTGCTAGGGGAGGTTGCTAGGGGAACCTTGAACAATGGGCAATTTCTTCCTCTTAGATAAGTACCCAATGACACCATTGATCTTTTTAGCTATCTATAAGGGTGTAATTCTTCCCAATGATCTCAAGCAGTGGCGTCGCTAGGGGTGGCAAATCTGGGGCCCATAGCCCCGAGTCTCTTACCTAGGGTTGGCTCTGGGCTCCATCTGCTCATCTGGTGGAGGAACATGACTAGTTATTGTTATCAGGCACATGTTCTTATCTATATTCAGCAGTTCCGACAATTTAATAATTGTCCCGACGTCCACTTCTATACTGATCTGCCAGGCAATGTAATTGTCGGGAACCGGAGCACAAGGATTACTCCGCTGGGACTATTTGATGATTTTCGGGCACAGGCGGAGTAATCCTTGTGCTGTGTGTGTATATATGTGTGTGTGTGTGTGTGTGTATGTATGTGTGTATATATATATATATATATATATATATATATATATATATATACACACACACACACACATTGTATATATATATATATATATATATATATACATACACACACACACATATATTATATACATGCGTATGCCCGCCCATGCGTATGACTTTCTTTACTTTGCTGCTATGGGCTCTAGCCCAAGATCTTTTGTAGACCTAGCAACGCCCCTGATCACAAGTGTAAGGAACATCCTTCCCACTGACCACCACACTAATGTTTCATGAGTTGTAGATATAGTAAGTTTTAGCAGGGGTTTCCTGCTAATTTAATTTCAAGGGTTCCTCCGTGTTGAAAAGGTTGAGAAAGGCTGTTTTAGACAATTGTGTGCTTCCAACTATGTACAGTAGTAACAGTCTTGGGAAGGCCAGCTTCATGAAAACATATTTTGACCAGTTTGGTGTTGAGGAACTTGAGTGGCCTGCACAGAGCCCTGACCTCAACCGTACTAAATGCCATTGAATTGGAACTCTAATTGTGAGCCAGCTCCAGACCCCCTGCAAAATCTTGTAGAAAGCCTTTACAAAAGAATAGATAGAGGCTGTTGGAACTTCAAAGGGGAAGGCCATTGATTTTGGAATGAGATGTTCCCCAAGCTCATATAGGTGTAATGGTCAGATGTCTACAATTTTTGGCCTTATAGCAATATGCTCCTTAGACAAAAATGTACCTACCTATGGTAAAGTTTAAAAGAAGAACCACATGATTAAAGAAAACCCCCCTCACAGCTCTCACTGGTTGCTCCCTCTGACCTCCATCCATTGCAGGAGGCAGTAGTTATGTGAAGGCCAGAAGGAGAAACCAGTGAGAGCTGCAGGGGAACCCAAGAAATCAACATCCCCAGAAGTGTTTGTTTCAGCATGGATGTTAGTGGAAGGTTTCTGAGCATCGGATCGGAGTTTAGCAGCATGGCCATCAGGAAAGTTATGCATTTACTTTTTTTTCCAGGTCTGCCGTAAAGCAGAGTATTGCATTAGACCTTCAATGTATTCCAAGCATTTTTGATCTTAGAACAAGGGTAATACATACTGTATGTAGGAGGACTGCTGTCTCGTATAGAAAAAAGCCACCTCCGTCCTCTGATTCCGACATACGCCATAGGTATGATCACGTAGCTCTGTGTGGAATCATTTTTTTACTTTTTTTTTACTGAACCGTTGTGGGGAAAACGAACTGTAAATAATGTGTACTTATGAATATATTATCCCTTTAATTATGTAGCTGTGCTGCCCGTTGTGCCTGATGGCTGAATCAGATGAGTGGGAACTGTAATGACAATATCTCCTCCGTTCACACTGACTGTTGTATAAACTCTGCAGCCCCCTGATGGTGACTCATGCAAGGCATTCTGAGCTTTAATGGGGCCTGGGCCTTCAGTCTCCTTTTGCTGAAAATATACAGGCATGTAGTGGCCATGGTGCTGAAGCTGAACTGCATGCAGATATGTAAAGACTCAATCTAGTACCGCTACCATATTTACTCAAGTATAAGCCGAGGCACCTAATTTTACCACAAAAAAACTGGGAAAACGTATTGACTCGAGTATAAGCCTAGGGTGTCCATCTGCATGCCTCACTTTGCCTCACTGTGTCCATGTGCATGCCTCACTGTGCCCATGCCTCACTGTGTCCATGACTAGACTGACGTTTAACATGGGAGTCTATGGAAGGGGTGCCCGGATTTGAAAAATCGGGGCTCCCTGGCCGTAGGTCCCCATGACAAAAAAACTTTGCACACTTGTAGAGGAGAAATAGGGCTACAGGTTTGCCAAGTTTCGGGTCCAGGGGACCTACGACCGGTCGGTACAGGGTCCCCAAAATCACCAGAGAAATTACCGTTTAACATGGGAGTCTATGGAAGGGGTGCCCGGGTTTGAAAAAATCGGTGCTCCCCGGCCGTAGGTCCCCCGGACAACAGAAATGGTATATAAAAAACAATCAGCGCACATATGTAACAATGATATAAGCTACTGCAAGCTGAACACCAAGAGGGTTAATCACAAAAACCAGAAATGAATAATAGTAAAATAACAGTGCAGCGCAGCAAATGTCCATATAATGATGAACCATATAAACATCCAAGGTGTTGGAGAATCTTCAAGCAATAAATGACTGTCTTCCAATAAGAAAAACCTGCTTACCAGAACAGATGGACCTTTTGAATGAACAAGAGGTCAAAAACGCTTGTTTCCACCATGTGGGGAAGATGATCTATGATGAATGGACTCCTGTTTGTGTGAAAACAGTAGGTGTTGAAAAGTTGATATGACAATATCTAGTAGATGTCCACTTGATGTAAGGAGAGCAGCCACATGGAGACACGTCCTGGCATCCAAACCACCCCCGGACAACAAACTTTGCACACTTGTAGAGGAAGAGTGAGGCTATATGTGTGGGGCTACGGCCGGCCGGTACCGGGTCCCCAAAGTTCGGGAGATTAGGTGCAAAAATGTGACTCGAGTATAAGCTGAGGGGGGCATTTTCAGCACAAAAAAATGTGCTGAAAAACTTGGCTTATACTCGAGTATATATTCCTTTGAAAATGAATGTATTTTACATACAGCTAGCACGGGCACTAGAATCCTGCTTCTTAATAATCTCCTGTTTCATGTACAGCAGCACTCAGACTGGGAGAGGGAGGGGCAGGACTGGGAGCCAGTTGAGGCTTTGCATCATGCACGTGCTGACAAGGGACATGCCGATATAATGAGGGAGCAGAGTTGATGACTCATAGGGGAGATTTCCTAACACTGGTAGCCAATCAGCTTCTATCTTCAGCTTGTTCATTTAAGCTTTGACAATAAAACCTGGAAGCTGATTGGTTTCTGTGCAGAGCTGGACCAGATTTAGCACTCTCCAGTTTCAGTAAATCTCCCATTGTGTTGCTTCTCCTTTAGGCCCTGTGTACTTGGGCACATTGCACATATAGCATACAAACCAGGCGTATTTTCGCACTTGGGACGCACAGGTGGCTGAAATCAATGACAGGCTGAAAAATGCTTCGGGTGTCCGCACATCTGAGCGATATTAATGTACAGGGCTGTGTGCTTACAAGAGCATAAGCCTTGAATATAGAAAGCCCCATTGATAAAATTGACGATGACTGTGACCTCTACCTGAAAAATTTTGAAGTGCAGCAGAGACCGCCATGAATAATGCCCTGTACACACGATCGGATTTCTGATGGAATAAAATCCAATGTAGTTTTCCGTCAGAATTTCGATGAAGCTGACTTTCATCAGTCTTGCCTACACACCATCAGACAAAATTCAGACCGTCCAAAACGCAGTGACGTAAAACACTCAGACGAGCCGAGAAAAATTAAGTTCAATGCTTCTGAGCATGCGTCGACTTGATTCTGAGCATGCATGGGGGTTTTTTCCATTGGAATTCCACACAGACGATCAGAATTTCCTATCGTTTTTTTTTCCATCGGACAAATTTAAAACATGTTCTATTTTTTAACACCGATAGAAAAAAGTCAGATGGGGCCCACACGCGATCGGTTTTTCCGATGAAAACCGACCGTGTGTACAGGGCATTACACTTGTTAGGAAAAAGACGTTTTTGGCACGCTCGAATTCCTGATTATGTACGTGACCTGATCGGAAGTCATCTTCCGTTCTCACCAACGATAAGTAACAGGCGCACATTCCAGAAGGACTTGTACTTGTTAGATAGCATGTGGATTGGAAATTGTCAGCAAATGTTGAGTAACAGAAGCAAGCGGATAAAAGTCGCTAACTGCTGGCCGGGTTTCAATCTTAACACTGTTTGATGTCTCCGAAACCTTCTCACCACCCCCTGAGGTGAAGGAATCTTCTCTCCCTATCCCGGTTGATACGAAACATACGGTACTTGTTCTTTTATTTTATTTTTGCATATAGATGGCTAGATAAAGCCCTTTTGGAATTGTCTCTCTTGATTATTTTGTCTTTGATTTATTTAATGAAAAACAGCTTCAGTCTGACGTTCACTTTTTGTTTTCTTTAAAAGCCATACAATTTGTCTTGCATACATGGTGGTCATGCCCTAAATTACTTTCCTTCGTGTCCAGAGTCTTTGGCCTCCTCCATACACTATTTTGTTTGATTATTCCCAAAGAAGCTAGATATGCTCTGCTTCACTGTCCAATTCCCAGCCCTCACGCCCGCCAACAACGGTTAGCAATGTTTCTTTTCCTGGCAGCCAAACAAACTATAGGCAAGGCCTGGAAGAAGCCCTCAAACTCCAAACTCCATACAGGAAGTTAAGGACCACATGAACCTCATGCTAATCCACAAAAAGACATCTAATGTCCTCAATGATTATCAGCCCAAATTTCTCAAGACACGGCACCCTTGGCTTCATTATGCCCTGCCTTTCATCCCTTTTTTTATTTTATTTTATTCTGTTTATTGCATTTTTCACAAGATAAAACAGAAACGGCCCACGCAGGGGCCCAATAAAGGCTAACTGTGGCCTCCGCCACACAGCGTGTCCTTACAACCAAAGCATAACAATCTAACATAACCCATGTGTATGAGTCTCATGCTATTATCCAAGGGGCCATTTTATTATCATACCTTCGGCAGAGGATAAACACAAGAGAAGATGCCCCCCATGCAACCAGTGTCAATCAAACACCTACATCGGTTACACAGAATCATCCAACATCTGAGCCGTAGAGGCATTCCGAAGCCATTTGGACCACACTTTGTCAAGCTTAGTAGGGCAGCCCCTATTACTATAGGTGTTAGGAGAATACCTGTAATGAGTGGAGGCCAATGGCCGACAACGTCAGACAAGCGAGAGATAGGACAGTCTGAATCGCTAGACCTATGATCAGTGTTGGGTTCACAAGCCAAGGTTGGTGCAGGAGAGAGTTTTGTAATTGAGGTGACAAGCCAAGGTCGATGCAGGAGGAGAGTTTCGTAGTCGGGGTCACAAGCCAAGGTCGATGCAGGAGAAGAGTTTATTAGTCAGGGTCACAAGCCAAAGTCATTTCCAAACAGCAATAGAAGTGGCTCAAGTAGTAAGCAGGATCAGACCACAATCTGGCCACAGGAAGTGTAGAGGCAAGGCTTATATAGGAAGTTCAGGGGAGGAGCAAGGAGTTCAAGGTTCAACAGCAATCAAGAAACAAGACAGGGTTTTCCAATGGATCAGGCAGGATTGTCCAATAGATCAGGCACAGAGCTATCCTGGATCCCAGATAGCTCAGCGAGAAGAATCAATGCCAGACACAGAAGAGGTCCCAGGCTCGACCCCAGGTCCTGACAATAGGTATCCTTATATACCGGTAATGCAGTGTTGATGAGTGGTTTCTAAAATTTGACAGTTGGGGAATTAGGCTTTTTCCAAGCAAGAGTTATGGCTTTTCTTGCGTAAACCAGTAAACGCCTCAAAAGGGTTAGTTCGGCCACTGTGGGGGCCAACTCTTCCACCAAGCCTAAGAGGTAGACGCGTAAGGAGGGAGGAAATGTAATTTATGAGACCAGATGGACGATGCGGACAACCTCCTTCCAATATTGAGTAATAGCAGGGCAAGACCAAAATATGTCGGTGAAGTCTCCCAAATAATGAGAGCATCTAAAGCAACTCTGGGGGGGAGGGTGTTCGGATCCATTTTATGAACTCTGTATGGGGTGAAATGCGCTCTGTGCACAATCTTGAATTGAATAAATCTATCCCTGAGAGAGACAAGATGCTTGAAGTGGAGGTCCCAAATATCCGACCATTCTTCCCTGTCAAGGTCGGGTATGTCGGCAAGCCATTTACTCCAGAGGGAGGCCAATTCCAGGAGGCTGACCGTACAAAGAGAATTGTATAACACAGACATTGGTTTTCCTGAACATTGCCTTCCATCCTTTTAATCACCCCTTCTCTTGCTTCACCAGATCTCCATATTTCCT
Source organism: Rana muscosa (assembly GCA_029206835.1). Classification (NCBI taxonomy): domain Eukaryota; kingdom Metazoa; phylum Chordata; class Amphibia; order Anura; family Ranidae; genus Rana; species Rana muscosa. The sequence continues at coordinate 37,710,930 of CM055126.1, forward strand.
ACTCAATGTTGACTCCTTGTAGTACATGTATTCATTCTTACCATTTGTGTGCAGAACTACTCTGTTACATCTGATCTACCTGACTTGATTTAATGCCTTCTAATGCAATACCCCAGCGTAGGTGTAACAGTTGTTATGACTCTCTTTTTTCTGAAAGCATCCTTTAACAAGAAAAGCCATGAATTTGTATTTTTAATTCATCCAGTATAAATCCCTAAATTCTCTTTTTTGTACTGAATTGCCATTGGAAAAGTGTAACTCCAACCAAAACATTTTTTTCTAGATTTGGATAGATTGTGGGTGGACAAGGTTAGAACCTTTAGCAGGTTGTTATTTCTGTATCCCACATCAAAGAGATGTCCAGGTTCTTTCTGTGCCCATACAGCGTTCTATCCAAAATTAAGGGAAATCTCACCTTGGATAGTTGTCACCATAACAGATGTCCTATTAAAAAAAATTCTCCTCACTTTCTCTTTCTGGGACTACTGTAAAATTGTGGATTGTGTTCTTGCCCATGACAATGGTCACCGGGACAGGTTAGATCTCCCCAGTGGTGACACAGACAGAAATTAAAATCTGACTTAATCGGCATTAGTGGCAATAATAACAATTAGCCTTTAGAATCCTTCCAACTTTATCAGTCCAGTACCAAGCCATGATGAAAGGGAACTATGTACTCCTGAACGGTGTTGGGTTATTACATAGGAATCTGAATAAAATTTAATCTGGAATGTATATGTTCTGCTTTTGGCACTTTCCTTCTTGCACACCTTTGGGTTCTAAGCCTTCCTTGCTCTAGTAAAAACTATCTGTAATTCTATTTCAAAATCAGGAGTGCAAAGAGCATGCCTTCTGTAACATCTGATGGGATGAAGGGGGAGGCACTTCGGTGGTCATATTCTCTAGGAAAGAGTTAGGCGATCTTAGCACTCCAGCTGTGGTGAAACCATAAATACCATCATACCTATATCTTTGGGAGCCATGCTTAAGTCTTGCAATGCCTCCTGGGAGTTTTGGTTTCCCACAGTTGGAATCCCAAGGTTGACTATCCCTGCTCTAGTAGACCAGAAAGAGCAGTGGCACATCTGCAGAACTGTTGGCTTTCAATATGGCTTCTCAGCTATGGTTGCCCCGTAAATCACAACCCTGGAATTCTCATTGGCAGTTCTGGAAGTTTTCCATCTGCAAACAATCTCAGGGAACTGAATGTTCCACAGCAACCTGAAGCCCAAGTTTTCATTCTCATTCCCAGTTTTGAGCATCCAGCCATGGTTGAAACCACCATAATTCCAGTTCATAGACATTTTCAATTATTTCCTCCACAATTTTGTTTGTTTGGTCAAACAGAGCAGGAGCAGTCAAAACCAGAGTAAGCAGCTTGTTGTGGGTTCTCCAGGACCATGCAATTATTTTTTTCAAAGTCTGATGAACATCATCCGAAATTGCTACAATTTTTTTATGGGTACAGTACACCTATAGGGATACATGTAGTGTAACCATGCATTACCTTCTTCAAGTACTTTTAATTTCTTATTTGCCCTTTCTTGCACCGTTGTTGGTTGGCAGTGTGTCTGTAGATTTTGTATCATCTTCAAAAATGTCCAACACGGTTGCTGTTTTTTAACGTGGTCTGCAAGCCATATGGTCACGTACTGCTACTGTATACCGCACACCTAAGAGTTACTGAAAACAAAAGTCTTTAGGGACTCTGTGCTTGCCTAGTGACCAACTATAAAGTTTCTAAAAAGGCAGAGGAATAGTAGAAAGAAGAAGGACCTTGCGAAGGCCAAGAAGCTTACAGTAAGGGGACCCCAGTACTTCTAAGAAATTGTGGTTGTAGGTAGGTGGAGGGGCAATGGAGGAAGGAAGTTGAGAGGAACCTGGTTCCTCTACGATTTCCTCGGTCTCAGGGAGGCAGCTATCCAATTGGAAGGTGATGACGCATGTGACTCTGGAGGCCGGCAGAGTCCATTTCTTACTCCGGCTCCCGGGTTTGGTGCACTTTATGCGTGAAAGGATCCCCGTCTGACAGGGACAGTAGAGATAGGGAAAGGTTGAGGAGGAGTAGGGACAGTGCAGGGTCTATGTCTAATGCCGCGTACACACGATCGGACCTTTTTCCGACCAAACTCCCATTGGAATTCCGACGGAATTTCATTGGAAAAAAATAGAACAGGTTCTATTTTAAAATTCCGATGGAATTCATCGGAATTTCTCTGATGGGGCCCACACACGGTCAGAATTTCCAATGAAAAAACTCAGACAGACTCTGTCTGACTTGTTTCAGCGGAAATTCCTATCGTGTGTACAAGGCATTACTCTCAGGAAGCCTTCCCCTTTGGGTGTGGACCAGCTATGCTGCATTCTGCTCCTCGTGGCAGACTGGGACGGCATCTTCCATTCTGCACATCGCTGGTTCACTGCTGTCCCTGTTGTAAGTGTCTCCGGTCAGGTGTGCTCCGTGCTGGGCCTGAGGTATTTGCAGAACTTTTCTACAATATAACTGTTACTGCCAAACTTGGACTCTGTGTGTTCTCTGCCCGACACGCAACACTGCACATAGCTCTCACGGTAAATTTGGATTGGGTGTCAAGCTTGGCTCTTTCCACAAGCTCGTGAGGCCACCCATCATGTGGAAGTGACTCTGGTGCTTGAATTTTTTTAAAAAAAGTTTCCTGTAAAAAGAAGACTGTTAAATTTTGCCTTCTATCGTCCAGTGAGTCCTTTTTTCCTTGTCTTCAAGAGTTATGGCCTCTGCTAAAATCCATCACTTTTAGGTGTGTCCGATACCCAGTACCATGCTGAGCCATATGGTTCCAGCTGGCAGGAGCAACCACATATCGTGTTGGGGTTCACAAGCATCCAAACGCTCCCGGAATTATTGGATGGTAAAGATTCTGCCGGAGCCACTTCTAGCAACCAAAAAGGGAAGAGTTAGGGGCCAGTTTTGGTTTTGAAAATTGCATCAAATTGTGAGATAATTTCAAATGTTTTTTGATCACGTGTGAAACATTTGTCATATTTCTACTGCAATGAAAGCGTTGAGTTTGGCTTTTAACTTTCTTGTTCAGACAGGTCGTGCCGTGGCTTGTAGTTCTTTTGCGTCAGCTAAAGCCAAGGTCGTAGTGCGGCCCTGCTTGGCACTATTACTTTGTATAGATCTTTCATTTGCTGTAAAAAGAGGAGGCTACATTGCTTACATCTCATTACTACTCTACCTTCTAGGTTTACATATGTAATGTATACACTTTGCAAACAGATACATGTGTAAATGGTGTTAAAAATAGACTAGGTCGGAGGCTCACCGCTCTGTAAACTTCAGTTAGAGGAGATAAGTGTAGAAGTGTCTTCAACACTTAAAGGGTTAAGGCTTTTTTTTTTTTTCTCCTTTGCTTGGGAACTTGAATCTGAAACAGGCCCTGAGGACTGTCTGACTGTTGCAGACTGTTGGAGCGTCTGACCTCCCAGGGGACAGATCAAGGGTTCCTATTCCTTTCCCCTGTGTGGAGTTATCATAGAGGCTTTTCTTCTTCTTCTTTCAGCAGCAGCTGTGGTCACAATTATCGTATTGTATGTCATTAGTGACAGAGTGCTGCTATAGGGCTTTGTGCCTACTTTAGAGTTTTAAAGGTTGAACTTAAGTGACTTCATTTTGTTCCGGCAGTAGAAGCTTAACCTTGGAGGCAAGTGCTTTAAGTGCAGGAAGCTACTTTACATGGAGCAACCAGCAGGCACAATGGTGGGCATTGAAGAATACTTTTATAACCTACCTGTAAAGCATTGGTACGACTGCTGAAAAGCATAGAAATACACAAAAACAACATATTCATGTCATTACTAGCACCATGCTCAGTTGGGGCTCATTTACACATTAAAGCGCCCACTGCTTTAACATGCTTTTTTGATGTATTTTTGATACTTCAGTGATGCGTTTTGAAGCTTTATTGAAGTTAGGCAAATGCCCTGTGTGCGTGTGTTGATTTTCTATTTGTTTTAAAGGGGCCCAGTAGAACCCCAGCTCATTAGTACCCCCGTTCAGCAGATCCCCAGCTTGTTGGTACCCCCATTCAGCAGATCCCAAGCTTGTTAGTACCCCCATTCAGCAGATCCGCAGCTCATTAGTACCCTCGTTCAGCAGATCCCCAGCTCATTAGTACCCCCGTTCAGCAGATCCCCAGCTCATTAGTACCCCCATTCAGCAGATCCCCAGCTTGTTAGTACCCCCATTCAGCAGATCCCCAGCTCATTAGTACCCTCGTTCAGCAGATCCCCAGCTTGTTGGTACCCCCATTCAGCAGATCCCCAGCTTGTTGGTACCCCCATTCAGCAGATCCCCAGCTCATTAGTACCCCCGTTCAGCAGATCCCCAGCTCATTAGTACCCCCATTCAGCAGATCCCCAGCTTGTTGGTACCCCCATTCAGCAGATCCCCAGCTCATTAGTACCCTCGTTCAGCAGATCCCCAGCTTGTTGGTACCCCCATTCAGCAGATCCCCAGCTTGTTGGTACCCCCATTCAGCAGATCCCCAGCTCATTAGTACCCTCGTTCAGCAGATCCCCAGCTCATTAGTACCCTCGTTCAGCAGATCCGCAGCTCATTAGTACCCCCATTCAGCAGATCCCCAGCTTGTTGGTACCCCCATTCAGCAGATCCCCAGCTCATTAGTACCCTCGTTTAGCAGATCCCCAGATTGTTGGTACCCCCATTCAGCAGATCCCCAGCTCATTAGTACCCTCGTTCAGCAGATCCCCAGCTCATTAGTACCCCCATTCATCCGATCCCCAGGTTGGTACCCTCGTTCATCAGATCCCCAGCTCATTGGTACCTACATTCAGCAGATCCCCAGCTCATTGGTACCCCCATTCAGCAGATCCCAAGCTTGTTAGTACCCCCATTCAGCAGATCCGCAGCTCATTAGTACCCTCGTTCAGCAGATCCCCAGCTCATTAGTCACAGCCAATACCCTTTGTTTCACGTGACCCTCCCTTCTAGACTGTAAGCTCTATCGAGCAGGGCCCTCTGATCCCTCTGTATTGAATTGTATTGTGATTGTACTGTCTTCCCTGATGTTGTAAAGCGCTGCGCAAACTGTTGGCGCTATATAAATCCTGTATAATAATAATAATAATTAGTACCCCCGTTCAGCAGATCCCCAGCTCATTAGTACCCCCATTCAGCAGATCCCCAGCTTGTTAGTACCCCCATTCAGCAGATCCCCAGCTCATTAGTACCCTCGTTCAGCAGATCCCCAGCTCGTTGGTACCCCCATTCAGAAGATCCCCAGCTCATTAGTACCCTCATTCAGCAGATGCCCAGCTCGTTGGTACCCCCATTCAGCAGATCCCCAGCTTGTTGGTACCCTCATTCAGCAGATCCCCAGCTCATTAGTACCCTCGTTCAGCAGATCCCCAGCTCATTAGTATCCCTAATGTGAATATGCTCAATTCAACAATTGTAAACAATTAAAGATCAAACATTAACAGCGCTTATGAAGGAATCTGAAGTTCCTAAAAAGATATGCATTCATATCCTGCAGAAAAAAATTGATAAAATAAAATTGAAAGAGCTTGTACACCCCTCAAGTGAAAGGAGTGAGGCTCAAAAATAAGAATCCAATTCTCAAAACCATTAAAATAACAGTATTGTCCCTGTAGATCAGAAACACTGAAAAAAACTCCACACTTAGTTCACACTGGCAGTGAAGTTTGCGCAGGCAGTTCATACACTGTAAATATCAGATGGAAAACAAATCTCAGTAACTGTTGCTTGAAAGAGAGATTTTCCTCAGTTACTTCACCGCTATACTTTATGCAGCTCCCTTAGGAAATCTACTCACCAGACGCCCGTTCATAGATAGCCTGGTAGCTCCTCTCTGGGAATGGCAGACGGCCCTTCTCGGGATATGCAGTGATCCTGGTCAGTGGATGGATGCATGCAGCAGTGCGGTCATGTAAGAATGTAAGGGGAAACTGCACATAGTGTAAAACCATTAATTGAAAAGGTCATTCCCCTGTATACAAATATGCTTACAAGATCAATGAATAAAAGAAGCGTGTCTCATACAAGTGGTGCATCTATCTCACTTCAAACCATAGTCCTATAAGAAACGATGGCTGCTAAAGTGAGTCCCGGGAAGATGATCACTTGCATGGACAGATGAGTCACGTGGTCACGCTCTGACGCGTTTCGTGATTGGCTCACGTCTTCAGAGGGCGAAGACGTGAGCCAATTCACGAAATGCGTCTGGACACTGCTGGCACGAGCGGAGGTGCACAACCCACAGGACTCCCACATGCCGTTTTAAAGATACCTCAAAGTGAGTGTTTTAATGTTATTGTACCATTAAAATTACACAGTTTTACTCTAGCGGCGCCTGCCCTTGTCTTTTTCTCTTCACCAGCTTATTAGTACCCCGTTCAGCAGATCCCCAGTTCATTTTTACCCCCGTTCAGCAGATCCCCAGCTCATTAGTACCCCTGTTTAGCAAGTCCCCAGCTTATTAGTACCCTCGTTCAGCAAATCCCCAGATTGTTAGTACCCTCGCTTAGCAGATCCCCAGCTCATTGGTACCCTCGCTCAGTATATCCCTAGCTTATTATTACCCTTGTTCAGCAAGTCTCTAGCTTATTAGTACCCTCATTTAGAAAATCCACAGTTTTAGTGCCCTTGTTCAGCAGATCCCCAGCTCATTCGTATCCCTGTTCAGCAAGTCCCCAGCTTAATAGTACCCTCATTCTGCAAATACCCAGCTTGTTAGTACCCTCGTTCAGCAGATCACTTGTTCAGTTGTACCCCCAGCTCTGCTGATGCCCCACTCAGTAGTAATCCCCAGCTCTGCTGATCCTCTAGTTTGCTGATCCTCCTCTCTCTTCAGTCCCCACTCCCCTTACTTGGAAGTTTTTTGTAAACAGTGTGATATGATTCAGAACAACAGAGAAAGAATTTCACTAAAACAAAGCAAAGAAATACCAAATAAACTTGAGTCATTTAATAAAGGTTGAACAAAAATACACTCAGTCTACACCTTTCTCAACAGATTTACTTTTAAATTAGGGTCCCCATCAGAGTCCCCCCCCATCAGCACCCACATAAGAGTCTGCTTTACATCAGGGTCCCCCTCAGTGTCCCCCTTACTGTACATCAGGGTCCCCATTAGAGTTCCCTCCTCTTACATCAGAGTCCCTGCTTACATCAGGATCCACAGCAGAGCCCACAACAGACTCCCACCGTACATCAGAGCCCACAACAGACTCCCACCGTACATCAGAGCCCACAACAGACTCCCACCGTACATCAGAGCCCACAACAGACTCCCACCGTACATCAGAGCCCACAACAGACTCCCACCGTACATCAGAGCCCACAACAGACCCCCACCGTACATCAGAGCCCACAACAGACCCCCACCGTACATCAGAGCCCACAACAGACTCCCACCGTACATCAGAGCCCACAACAGACTCCCACCGTACATCAGAGCCCACAACAGACTCCCACCGTACATCAGAGCCCACAACAGACTCCCACCGTACATCAGAGCCCACAACAGACTCCCACCGTACATCAGAGCCCACAACAGACTCCCACCGTACATCAGAGCCCACAACAGACTCCCACTATACATCAGAGCCCACAACAGACCCCCACCATACATCAGAGCCCACAACAAACTCCCACCGTACATCAGAGCCCACAACAGACCCCCACCATACATCAGAGCCAGTGGCGGCTGGTGCTCAAAATTTTTTGGGGGGCGCAAACAAACTGGAAAAAAAACACATCAATTGCCACCACTGTGCCCATTAAACGCAGCCACTGTGCCCAAACGCCACCAGTTTGTCCCCTCAAATGCAGCCAGTTTGTCCCCATATACAGCCAGTGTGTCCCCCATATACAGCCAGTGTGTCCCCCATATACAGCCAGTGTGTCCCCCATATACAGCCAGTGTGTCCCCCATATACAGCCAGTGTGTCCCCCATATACAGCCAGTGTGTCCCCGTATACAGCCAGTGTGTTCCCGTATACAGCCAGTGTGTCCCCGTATACAGCCAGTGTGTCCCCGTATACAGCCAGTGTGTCCCCGTATACAGCCAGTGTGTCCCCGTATACAGCCAGTGTGTCCCTGTATACAGCCAGTGTGTCCCCGTATACTGTCTTCTCCAAGGAACGCACCCCTGTACCTAGGAGGAGTTTTTGGAAGCCGATTACAGCGTGAGAGCTGTATTCGGAAAGCCTATCAGAGCCGTTGGCTCTGATAGACACTTCCAGAACACACCCACCGCCGGCCACCGCTCTAATTCATATGGCCGGCGCTCACCAGGAGGCCGGCCATATGAATAGTGGGCAGCGCGGCAGCGGTGACAATACATAGATTCATGCAATGCATGAATCTGTGTATTGTCTTTCAGTGGCGGTGCGGGAGCGAGAGGGGGCGGCGCTCCGGCGCCCTCTATGGATGCACCGCCACTGATCAGAGCCCACAACAGACTCCCGCCGTACATCAGCCCACAACAGACTCCCACCGTACATCAGAGCCCACAACAGACTCCCACCGTACATCAGAGCCCACAACAGACCCCCGCCGTACATCAGAGCCCACAACAGACCCCCGCCGTACATCAGAGCCCACAACAGACTCCCGCCGTACATCAGAGCCCACAACAGACTCCCGCCGTACATCAGAGCCCACAACAGACTCCCGCCGTACATCAGAGCCCACAACAGACTCCCGCCGTACATCAGAGCCCACAACAGACTCCCGCCGTACATCAGAGCCCACAACAGACTCCCATCGTACATCAGAGCCCACAACAGACTCCCACCGTACATCAGAGCCCACAACAGACTCCCACCGTACATCAGAGCCCACAACAGACTCCCACCGTACATCAGAGCCCACAACAGACTCCCACCGTACATCAGAGCCCACAACAGACCCCCGCCGTACATCAGAGCCCACAACAGACTCCCGCCGTACATCAGAGCCCACAACAGACCCCCGCCGTACATCAGAGCCCACAACAGACCCCCGCCGTACATCAGAGCCCACAACAGACCCCCGCCGTACATCAGAGCCCACAACAGACCCCCGCCGTACATCAGAGCCCACAACAGACCCCCGCCGTACATCAGAGCCCACAACAGACTCCCGCCGTACATCAGAGCCCACAACAGACTCCCGCTGTACATCAGAGCCCACAACAGACTCCCGCCGTACATCAGAGCCCACAACAGACTCCCGCCGTACATCAGAGCCCACAACAGACTCCCGCCGTACATCAGAGCCCACAACAGACTCCCGCCGTACATCAGAGCCCACAACAGACTCCCGCCGTACATCAGAGCCCACAACAGACTCCCGCCGTACATCAGAGCCCACAACAGACTCCCGCCGTACATCAGAGCCCACAACAGACTCCCGCCGTACATCAGAGCCCACAACAGACTCCCACCGTACATCAGAGCCCACAACAGACCCCCACCGTACATCAGAGCCCACAACAGACCCCCACCGTACATCAGAGCCCACAACAGACCCCCACCGTACATCAGAGCCCACAACAGACTCCCGCCGTACATCAGAGCCCACAACAGACCCCCGCCGTACATCAGAGCCCACAACAGACCCCCGCCGTACATCAGAGCCCACAACAGACCCCCGCCGTACATCAGAGCCCACAACAGACCCCCGCCGTACATCAGAGCCCACAACAGACCCCCGCCGTACATCAGAGCCCACAACAGACTCCCGCCGTACATCAGAGCCCACAACAGACTCCCGCCGTACATCAGAGCCCACAACAGACTCCCGCCGTACATCAGAGCCCACAACAGACTCCCGCCGTACATCAGAGCCCACAACAGACTCCCGCCGTACATCAGAGCCCACAACAGACTCCCGCCGTACATCAGAGCCCACAACAGACTCCCGCCGTACATCAGAGCCCACAACAGACTCCCGCCGTACATCAGAGCCCACAACAGACTCCCGCCGTACATCAGAGCCCACAACAGACCCCCACCGTACATCAGAGCCCACAACAGACCCCCACCGTACATCAGAGCCCACAACAGACCCCCACCGTACATCAGAGCCCACAACAGACCCCCACCGTACATCAGAGCCCACAACAGACCCCCGCCGTACATCAGAGCCCACAACAGACCCCCGCCGTACATCAGAGCCCACAACAGACTCCCGCCGTACATCAGAGCCCACAACAGACTCCCGCCGTACATCAGAGCCCACAACAGACTCCCACCGTACATCAGAGCCCACAACAGACTCCCACCGTACATCGGAGCCCACAACAGACTCCCACCGTACATCAGAGCCCACAACAGACTCCCACCGTACATCAGAGCCCACAACAGACTCCCACCGTACATCAGAGCCCACAACAGACTCCCACCATACATCAGAGCCCACAACAGACCCCCACCATACATCAGAGCCCACAACAAACTCCCACCGTACATCAGAGCCCACAACAGACCCCCACCATACATCAGAGCCAGTGGCGGCTGGTGCTCAAAATTTTTGGGGGGGCGCAAACAAACTGGAAAAAAAACACATCAATTGCCACCACTGTGCCCATTAAACGCAGCCACTGTGCCCAAACGCCACCAGTTTGTCCCCTCAAATGCAGCCAGTTTGTCCCCATATACAGCCAGTTTGTCCCCATATACAGCCAGTGTGTCCCCCATATACAGCCAGTGTGTCCCCCATATACAGCCAGTGTGTCCCCCATATACAGCCAGTGTGCCCCCCATATACAGCCAGTGTGCCCCCCATATACAGCCAGTGTGTCCCCCATATACAGCCAGTGTGTCCCCCATATACAGCCAGTGTGTCCCCCATATACAGCCAGTGTGTCCCCCATATACAGCCAGTGTGTCCCCCATATACAGCCAGTGTGTCCCCGTATACAGCCAGTGTGTTCCCGTATACAGCCAGTGTGTCCCCGTATACAGCCAGTGTGTCCCCGTATACAGCCAGTGTGTCCCTGTATACAGCCAGTGTGTCCCCGTATACTGTCTTCTCCGAAGGAACGCACCCCTGTACCTAGGAGGAGTTTTTGGAAGCCGATTACAGCGTGAGAGCTGTATTCAGAGCCCACAACAGACTCCCACCGTACATCAGAGCCCACAACAGACCCCCACCGTACATCAGAGCCCACAACAGACCCCCACCGTACATCAGAGCCCAACAGACTCCCACCGTACATCAGAGCCCACAACAGACTCCCACCATACATCAGGGTCCACATCTGAGTTTCTCCTTACATCAAAGTCCCCATCAGAGTCCCTCCTTATATCAGGGTCCCCATCAGAGTCCACAACAGACACCAGAGTCCCTATCAAAGTCCCTCTTACATTAGGGTCCTCCCTACTTTAGACCGGGTTCACATATGTGGGAATTGGATGCGGATTTCCTCGCATCCAAATCTCAGGACATGCGATTGTGACTGGCTCTCAATGGAGCCGGTTCACACATGTCTGGGGCGGCCGCGGTCCGGATTGCAAAAGGGTTCTGTGTGTTTTTGGGTCCGATTCAGGTGCAAATTCAGACAAAATTTAGAACCTGAATCGCACCTGAACCAGTGAACGGAAACGCACCAGACGGCATACTCTGATCCCGGTCTTAGGGTTGCCCTCAGAGCGGAGACTGTGCACATCTGCTGTGGACCAGACAAAATCTTGTAGCAGGCCACGTGTGACCCGGGGGCCATAGTTTGAAGACCCCTGGTTTAGGCACACAGCTATGGAAATCGTGGAGTGACATTCATTGTTACACATAAAACTCAAAGGGTTCATCCTCCCAGCTTTCTCGGTGTCAGGCCCAGCTCGGTACTACATGAGAAATGCTGTCCAGGCCCATTAAATGGCCTCCATCAGAGGAAGGCAGGTTTCTCGGGGGAGCCACGTCTGTGTACATCTGCCTCTCGATGGTAGTTGTGTTCAGGCCGCTTTGATTGTCTGTGGCGGGGGAGCTTTGTTCTGAAGTTCTCACCACTGAGAGATCTTGGCGTTCCGCATTTTAATCAGAGGGATCTTTAGCGATTTGTGCATCAAGACGATCAGAGCCTGGCTGCCCTACTTTTACAAGGGAACAGCTCACTTAACTCGCTATAATCACTCCACTTTCCAAGGGGGGAAAGGGAACCTGCAGACGAGGCAACTTGCGTGCGTCCCCTGTGTTCCTCCTGCACTGAGGGGAGACATCGGTCACTTTCTACTAAGCAGTGATGATGGTTAATCTGCAGATTTCCATGGAAACACGCTCTCGCCATAACTGCTGTAGCAGTGCTAAAATTTTCTCTGGTTTCAATTTTCAACCCGTTTTTTTTATTTTTATCGAATGAGTGGCAGCAGCTCCGAAGGGCAATCGGACCCAGGCAACGCGGTGCCAGTTCTGGGCTTGGCAATCTGGAGTAGGCTCCTGGTACTACATAACGTAATAAATGATATCCTTATTGTTTAAAAATAATCCATACTTAGTCTATGTCCACATCTATGCAGGCTGCGCTTGATGCGGTTTTTGGGCTTGTTTTTCTGTGTGTTATTCATTTTTAAACCCTTGTTTTTTATGCGTTTTTGCATGCAGTTTTCATGCATTTTTGCGTTTTTACGTTTTTTTCTCTTCTTTAAACACACTGTAAACACACTGTATATAGCTGGTTGCTAAGAAACGGGCCGGGAAACCGGCCGCCATGTCCTTAACAACCGATGAGTCATCAGCTGTCAGCGGGGTTCAGCGGAATGTAAAAAAAAAAAAGATTTTCCTGCAAAAAAAAAAAAACCCCGGCCCTTCGAGTTCGGTATAGATTTGGAGGGGACCCCCCCCCCACGCCAAAATTAAAAAAGAAATGGAGTGGGGTTCTGACCCTTATCTGAGTATGCAGCCCAGCTGGTCAGGAAAGGCAGGGGACGAGCGAGCGTCCTGAACCATACCAGGCAGCATGTCCTCAACATGGGGGGGGTGGGGGTGCTTTGGGGTAGGGGGGCCTCTTCCTGACAACCCTGGGCGGTGGTTGTGGGGGTCTGCAGGCAGGGGGATTATTTGAATCTGAAAGCCCCCTTTAAGAAAGGGGGGCCCCCCGACCCCCCCATTGAAATAAGTATGGGGTACATTGTACTCCTACCTATTCACCAAAAATAGTGAAGTGTAGTGTTACAAAAAACAAGAGACAGCCTTTGACAAGTCCTTTATTAAAAATGAAGAATGTCCCTATCGTAGCTCCAGCATGTCATCCTTCTCCAGTCTTCTCCCTCTAGTGTTCTCCCTCCTCTGTCTTCTCCCTCCCGTGTTTCTTCTCCCTCCACTGGCTTCTTTTGCCTCTTCTCTCTCTGGTGATGACTTCTTCATCCGCCGCCGCTGACCCGCTAAAAACAAAAAAAACGGTCTTTACCCAACGCTGGCTGCCTCCGTTGTGTCGGCTCCCGCTGTCTGCCATTTCTTATATAGCCTTGGGGTGTGGCCACCTAGTGACGTCACCCAGAGAACCCGCCCCTTGTGACATCACGTGAAGGGAGCTTTTGTTAAGAATACATACTTGAAAATAATATTTTTTTAAACCAGAGTTTAGTGTCACTTTAAGTTGGTCATGCATAGTTCGAATTTTGGCCAATTCCTGCTGAATAGCCTGAAATTTGGAGCTGTGAGAGACCTTGGCAGCATCGCCCTTAACCACAATACCTTTAATGCAGTATTAAACCCAAAAGCAAACATTTATTACCAATTTTTAGATGTGGTGGCTGCATTGGTTTCCTTTTTTAGGCTTTCTTCTATTTTCATCTGGTGAGCCAGCCAGCAAGTCTGCTGTTTTTCAAAAGAACAAGCTGTCCTGCAAATGTATCAGTTACAGGGATAAGACAAACTTCTTACCACTCACAGGGGTGCTTACAATGGTCAAATTGTATTCATGCAAAACCTTTATCCCAAAATGAAAACCATTGTTTGCTGTAATTGCTTAAATGTGTGAGCTGGAGTTCAGCCTCAATTTGTTAGTGTATTTAAATATGCTACTACATAAAAAACTCCTCTCCCCCTAGACCAGGGGTCTCCAAACTTTCTAAACAAAGGGCCAGGTTACTGTCCCGAAGACTTTAGGGGGGCCGGACTGTGGCCATTGGGAGTAGAAAAGGTCCAGACGTCAGTGGGGGAAAAAAATAATGCCCCATAGTTTGTTTTGGTGGAAGTAATTGTGTCCCATTATTGGTGTCATTGGGAGGAATTGTGCCCCATCATTGAGGTCATTGGGCCCCATCATTGGTGTCATTGGGAGGAATTGCACCCTATCATTGATCTAATAAGGCCCCATCATTGGTGTCATTGGGAGGAATTGCACCCTATTATTGACGTCATTGGGCCCCATCATTGGTGTCATTGGGAGGAATTGCACCCTATCCTTGATGTCATTGGACTCCATTGTTGGTGTCATTGGGGGGAATTGTACCCTATCCTTGATGTCATTGGACTCCATTGTTGGTGTCATTGGGGGGAATTGTACCCTATTCTTGATGTCATTGGACCCCATCATTGGTGTCATTGGGGGGAATTGTACCCTATTCTTGATGTCATTGGACCCCATCATTGGTGTCATTGGGAGGAATTGCACACTATCATTGATGTCATTGGACCCCATTGTTGGTGTCATTGGGGGGAATTGTACCCTATTCTTGATGTCATTGGACCCCATCATTGGTGTCATTCGGAGGAATTGCACACTATCATTGATGTCATTTGACCCCATTATTGGTGTCATTGGGGGGAATTGTGCCCTATTCTTGATGTCATTGGACCCCATCATTGGTGTGATTGGGAGGAATTGCACAATATCATTGATGTCATTGGACCCCATTGTTGGTGTCATTGGGGGGAATTGTACCCTATTCTTGATGTCATTGGACCCCATCATTCGTGTGATTGGGAGGAATTGCACACTACCATTGATGTCATTGGGCTCCATTGTTGGGGTACAATTCCTCCCAATGACACCAACAATGTGGCCCAATGACATCAATAATAGTGTGCAATTGCTCCCAATGACACCAATGATGGGGCCCAATGACATCACTAATAGGGTACAATTCCTCCCAATGGCACCATCATTAATGTCATTGGGAGGAATTGTGACCCCTTCATTGGTATCAGTGGGGGGAAATTATGCCCCATTCTTGGTATCAGTGGATGAAACAGTGCTCCAAGGGCCGGATAAAATCAAGCAAAGGGCCACATCTGGCCCAGGGCCGCAACTTGAACACCACTGCCTTAGACAGACAATACTACTGTCTAAAAGTGCCCTCTGTGCTCCAGAGTGGGGGCACGTGAGAAAACACACCAAAATGTGCGTTCTGATGCACGTTTCAGAAAAACGCTGCAGTCACAGGTCACGCTTGTGCTGTCATTATATGTTAATGGCACCATAAGAACGGGTAGCAGATGTGTGTTTTGCCATGTGACAAACGCGCCAAAACCTGCACTGAAACAACGCCTGACACTCTGCGACCGTAAAGGTTCCTGAGCTACTTTTGGGGCATTTGTCGCACATAGGGCAGCCCATTCAAGTGAATGCCCTAGGCGTGGTGTGCATTAACAAGTGAAAAACATGCAAAAAGAAATTGAGCGGTAATGCGCGTTCCTGCTATGCTTAAGTGTGAATGTGGCCTAATACATGAGGTGTGTTACTGGCCAGATCACCTGGTGAAAACAGAGGGGAAATAAAAACTATAAAAAGAAAACTAATGCAGCCACCCCATCTAATAATTGGTAAGCTGCAATATATAACATTTTTGGGTTTATTATCACATTAATATTTTTTAAAATAGAAACATAATTGGCGTTTCCTTATATCTGTCTTGAGTTCAGTTTCAATGCTGAAGGCCTAGAGCTGTGTCGGAGGTGACTCACAGCCACGAGGTTCTCCGGTGTCTGCTTTTGGGGCACAGAAAGACTGTTTCCTTCTTTTATTTTCTTATTTTTTACTCGGAGAATGTGTAAACGAGGAAGCAAGCTGTTACGCAGAGTCGCCCACAAGTCACAGTGATTTCTAGAAATAAACTGCTGGCAGAAATAAACCTCCCCCCAGCGCTCTGCCTGTAGAGCCATTTCCTCCTTCTTCTTCAGCTCCATATATATGGTGATGCTGGCCAACGTGTCTGAAAGGAGGACTGATTTTGTTGGATGAAGCAGCCAGGCCGCCCTTCATTCCCACAGTCCTCACCATAATGAGCCAATGTCTAGGGAAGCAGGATTCAAGGGGCAAGCTAGAACTAGAGTGGGTGCTTGTAGGTGGGGGTGCGGCAACAATAATTCACACGGTCAGGTGCAATGATAAACTTGTGTTGAAGCAATGCAGCAACAGTTCACAACAACCTGCCCAACCAGGTGCACTCACGGTTACAGCAATGTGAACAGAGCGGGTTCCAGCCCGAGGGACAGCGTATGTAGAGAGGGGCAGAATGGGGCTAGGGTGACCACATTTCCAAACTTCCATTCACGGACACCCTCCCTTCCCAAAAATCAGCGTGTGCTGTAACGAATCACAGCACAGTGATTGGACACAAGAGGAGGGATTTATGATTTCTCCAATCACAAGCAGGGGGTGGGGATTGTGCTCCTCCAGGCATTCCCGGCCAGGACAAGTACCGTCAGTGAGTAAAGCGGTGATGTGGCAGCCTTTTTTGGGGGAATCAAATTGGCCCGGGGGGGTGGCTGTGTCAGTTTCAATCCAGGACACTGTATTGTCCTGGAATAAAGGTGCCCGGGACTGTCCCGGGCAATGTGGGACACGTGGTCACCCTAAATGGGGCCTGGTCCTCTCCTGCCCAGAAGAGACTTTCCCTCCTCGTCAGGAACCTGTCCCTCATAGACGGGGTACCTTTCCCTGCATGACCCACTCGCATAAATCGTGACAACACCCGGGAGCCAGGTACTTAAATAGGCTCTGCCTGACCCAAGATGGTCACCAGAGTCACATGGGGTGGCAGCATCCATCTGGATCGCTTCCCCAGTGACCCAGGGAACCATAGAGTAATCATGTTCCTCCTGACTTCCCTTCCAACTGCAGTTCCTCTGTGAATAGCGCCACCTGCAGTGAAGAACATAGACTGCACCTGCCTACATGCTGGACCCAGATGTAGATAAAGACGGGTATCAGTTTCAATCCTTGGAGGCTGCTCTCCATAAGGGTGCTCCTGGAGATCCACTGAGCTGTCTGAAAGTCTATGTAAAGGATAAGGGCTTCTACGAGAGCCACAACTCAAGATTTAGTCTAGTGAATGTTTATTATTTACTGAGTCCTCAGGGACAAGCTACAGTTTGAGTGAGTGCTGGACCCAGATGTACATAGAGATGGGTCCCAGTCCCAATCCTTGGAGGCTGTCCATCAGGGTGCTCCCAGGGATCCTCAGAGCAGTCTGAAAATCTATGTAAAGGATGAAGCCCTGTACACACGGCCGGTTTTCCTGGCAGGAAAAAAAACGTTGGTTTTCCCGACGGAATTCCTGCCAAGCTGGTCTTGCGTACAGACTGTCATACAAAATCCTGCCGGTCCAAAGCGCGGTGACGTATATCACACGTACGACGGCACTATAAAGGGGAAGTTCCATTCCAACGGCGCCACCCTTTGGGCTGCTTTTGCTGATCCTCGTGTTAGTAAAAGTTTGGTGAGAGACGATTCGCGCTTTTCAGTCCGTTACAGCGTGACGAATGTGCTATCTCCATTACGAACGCTAGTTTTACCAGAACGAGCGCTCCCGTCTCATACTTGATTCTGAGCATGCGCATTTTTTATTTTATTTTTCAAATATGTAATTTTTATTAATGCCCAACATGGGCCAAGACAAGTCGGTACAAACATATACAAGGGGACATTCAAAAAACAAATAGAGAGAGGGAGACACATCATCAACAATATCACAAGGAGGAGGGGCGAGGTAGGGGTCTTGCACAATCTCAAAAAACGTATTGTATAGCAATCAAGTAGTACCCCATTAAGTGTCACCATAGGGCCGTAGGACCCTGCTAACAGAGAGACCTCCATGCAACAACAACAAAGGAGGGGGGGGGCCCGGAGCAGAAAGGATTGGGGGGGAGGGGATCCGGGGAATGAATAGGGAGGGGAAACAGACATGGTAAGGGCATCAGGAAGCCCTGGTTGGGTCAGGATGGCCCCTGAATCATGCACGTTTTTTTGCCCTCGGAAAAGCATACACACGACCAGTTTTCACGACCGGAAAAAGTCCGCCGGGAATCCCGGCGGGAAAATAGAGAACCAGCTCTCTTTTTTCCCGTTGCGAATCGCGGCAGTTTTCCTGTCGGGAAAACTGAGATGGAGCATACACACGGCCGACACATTTTCCCAGCAAAACACTCTCTTGGCAGTTTTCCTGCCGGGAAAACCAGTCGTGTGTACGAGGCCTGAGAGCTTCTATGAGAGCCACAGCTCGAGATTTTGTCCCGTGAACATTTATTATTCACCAATGGACCAATGTCTAGGGAAGCAGGGTTCAAGGGGCAAGTGGGTACTGGACCCAGATGTACATAAAGATGGGTATCAATCTCAATCCTTGGAGGCTTCTCTCCATGGGGGTGCCAATGGAGATCCTGAGACCAGTCTGAAAGTCTATGTAAAGGATGAGCGCTTTTATGTGTGCCAAAAATCAAGATTTAGTCCAGCGAACATTTATTATTCAAAACTCAGTCCTCAACATAATAGGTCAAAGTTAAGGGAAGCCGGGTTCAAGGGGCAAGCTACAACTTGAGTGGGTGCTGGACCCAGATGTACACAAAGATGGTTACCTTTAAACAGGAACATTGTCATTCTTGGGGGAGGGGAGTGTTGGATGTACTAGCAGATTTAGATACATTAACAAATTGAAGCCAAACTCCAGCCTAATACATTTTAAGCAGTTACAGGAAACACAGCAGTCTCTACCGCCTGCTCTGAAAATCAACTGTGGTTGTAGAGCAGGATTTGGCTCATGGTTGCGCATTGAGCAAATTTGACAGACGGTGCTACCTGTCAAACTCGACAAGCCAAGTTATGTGTAGCATGTGTAGGCCCCCCCTCTGGCTACATGTTATCTATATAGGGGTTTAGAGTGGCAGGAGGCGGGGCATGGCTTATTGTCATGTGACCGCCGTGATTGGCTGTCACGGCGGTCACATGATTGGAAAGCTCCCGATCGTAAGCAGCGATTGGGAGTTTTCAGTTAGCTACCGGTAACTGCCGGGAGCATGCAGGCGGCGCACTCTCAGCACAGCCCTATTTGCACAATTGCACGCAAATATGTGGCTGTATGGTACCAAGGTCAGCCCGCCAAGAGGCTGCATATTTGCGTGCGCTCAGCAGCAAAATGTTAAAGCTAAACTCCAGGCTAAACAAATCTTGTCTGAATATAAGAAGCATGTTTATTCTTTCCTAAATTTAAAAGTCTTTTGGGTTTTTCTTCCATATCTGTGCAGTAATTTAGCATGAGACCACTTCCTGTAATACAGACCACTCATTTTTGCTCTCTCTCCTTGTGCAGGGTGTTTGGTCTTGTCTCCACCCCCTTCCTATCATTTTTGGTGCAGACAGCCTGTAGTGGGTGGAGCCTGTTGGACCCCTCCCACAGCTCTGCTCTCTGCACAGGCTATGTGTAGAAAGTGATGATGTCCCTGCTATTTTTTAGAAGGTAATATCTGGATTTCCATGGGCATTTAGTGTACAAAAAGTGTCTTTTGTATATCCACCTCCACTATGTAACATAAGTGCCAAACTGCCCACCCCTCTGGTTGGATCATGGGGTTCTCCTTCTTGTGGCTCCTGTAACTTTTCGAATTTTGGGCAGAGCCACGTCTATTGACACTTTTGCAGCCCCTTGAAGGTCCATACCTTGATAAGGACCATTGGGTGCTGAAGTAGTCTTGCTCCCATGATCTACTGAACGCAGTTGCAATGCTTTGCAAGCCCCTATGGGAAAAAAAAATAGTGCACATGGGTTTTCCTGAAAATATGGATGCATCTGTTATTTGTTTTGTCGCAAAAGGTGGACTTAGGCCGGCCATACACGGTTCGAATCTTGGCCAGTTGAGCAGGAACCAGCCGAGATTCGAAACGTTAATGAGCAAGCTGAATGTACCAAGTTGATCAATCGATCAACTTGGGTACAACCAGCCTGCTGGATTCTCATGCAATTATAGATATTGCAATAATCACTGCCTTCTCCTGGCGGGGTTGCAGAAAGAAATTTGCACCGTGTATGGCCTGCCTTAGCCTGCACTCCTCCTGGTCTGACTTCCCCTGCACTCCCCAAGTAGGACATATACTACCCCTACTACCCCTATTTCCCAGTATTGAATTTGTCATAAGGCAAAGTTACATAGGGTCCGAATCGGCACTGTACATTACACTATCAGGCAGTGAGAATTCTTTTTATAATTCTAGAGTAGTCAGACTAATGAAATCTCATTTCTGATTGGTTACTAGGGGTCACCTCATAAACGTGTCCTTTGTACCATATATAGGCCTTGCTGAATTGACGGTCTGGCATCCAGGCTTGACTTGTAAAGCGTTATCATGAGGCCCATTATTCCATATCTCTCTGGTGTCATTTTTGTACTTCTTTTCACTTCACAGTCCACTTCCTCCCCTTCTAAAGTTTCCAAAAATAGCAGCCGTTAATCCCTCGGCTAAATTTAGAGTAGGCCTCTGAAGATTCTGATAGCAGCTGACATGAGCTTATAGGTGCATTTGCTGTCCGTGACTATGCAACACGTTTCAATTATGCAGGTGGCGCATCTAATATTATTCAATTCTGATTTGCCCTTGAAGGCACTGAGTACATTTACTGGAATAAGCAATCTGAGCCCCTTCAGCTGTTCTGATGTACAGCTCCCGGCATGCCTCGGACACAGAGGATTCATATCCGGCTTGTATTGTCTAATGCAGCCTTTCTCAACCTTTTTAACACAGAGGAACCCTTGAAATAACTTCCCGGTCTCTAAATATGACTATATCTACAGCTCATGATACATTAGTGTGATGGTCAGTGGGAAGAATGCGCCTTAGGCCTCGTACACACGGGCAGGAATCCCGTCGGGAAAAAAAACGTTGGTTTTCCCGACGGGATTCCCAGCAAGCTTGCTTTGCACGCAGAGTGTACACATGGCTATTCAAAAGAACCGCCGTTCTTTTGAATGGCAAGAACGCGGGGACGTCATCAACTACGACGAGCCTGCGCTCGTCACATTCAATGCCGTCATCTTGCTACACCCTACACTGCCCTTGTATGCAACCGCGCATGCGTCAAAGTCTTTTCGAGCATGCGCGGGTTTACCGTGGAACAGGTAAGCATACAGACGACCGGTTTTCTCGGCAGGAAAACTCTGCTGAGAATCCCAACGAAAAAAAAATAGAGAGCAGGTTCTCTATTTTTCTCGTTGAGATTCCAGACAGGTTTCCCGACGAGAAACCATACACACGAATGGTTTTCTCTGCAAAAAGCTCTCCCAGCAGTTTTCTTGCCGAGAAAACCAGTCGTGTGTACGAGGCTTTACACTTGTGGTCATTGGGAATAATTCCCCAAGATAGCTAAAAAGATTAATGGTGTCAACTTATCTGAAAGGCAGAAATTGCTCATTGCTCAAGGAGCCCCTAGCAACCTCTGGAGGAACCCTAGGGTTCCATGGAACTCTGGTTGAGAAACCCTGGTCTAAGGACAGGAGGGATGACTCGAAGACTCGGCCTGGAAAATGCAGATGGGAAAAGTTGGTTCCCGGGGGTTGAAGCCTCGTACACACGGCCGAGTTTCTCGTCGAAAAAAACACGTCGTTTTTTTGGACGAGATCCTTGGACAAGAAACTTGTCCCGGCCGAGTGTACACACGCTCGATTCAAAGAACCCGCGGTTCTTTGAATGGAGCGTACGCGGTGACGTCATCGACTACGACGAGCATGCGCTCGTCACATTCGATGCCGTCGCCGCCATCATGGTATACCCTACCTATGCCTAGGAAGCTACCGCGCATGCGTCAAATTCATTTCGAACATGCGCGGGCTTCCGGGAGGACAGGTAAGTGTACACACACTCACTTTTCTCGTCGAGAAACAGGCTGACGAGAATATCGACGAGAAAATAGAGAGCAGGTTCTCTATTTTCTCGTCGAGATTACTTGTCAGTTTTCTTGACGAGAAACCATACACACGAACGAATTTCTCGGCAAGACATCTCTGCCAGCAAGTTTCTTGCTGGTTCTTGCCGAGAAACTCGGTCGTGTGTACGAGGCCTCAGGGAACTTTGATTGGAGTTATTGTTGGCTTCAAAGTATATCTAAAGCCTATTTTATTTATTTTGGACACAGTAGGGAAGGGTTTTCATCTGGTTTCCCTGCTGCTCTGAAGGAACAAATAGAAATGTGGTGGAAGCTACATTTTGGAGTCACCTGTAACTCTGGAAGACAGTAAAGATTCTAGCCAACGTAGGCAGCAATAGTAAATATAGTCACAATGGGTCAGCTCCATATCAATGGCCATGGTTTTGGAATGAGGTGTCCAACAAGCTTATATAGGTGCGATGGCCAGGGTTCCAGAAACTTTTGGCCATATAGTGTATTATTTTTGTGCCCCATGTTCATAATGGTAATTAAACTTACAACGAACATTTTTATGGTGTTTTTGTAGTGCAGACCCCTTTGTCCCAGGTTCTCTTCATTTCTATGTATGTCCCCAGGCAGCCAGGCACACACCATTTTAACAGTCTCTCTCCCAATGGCCAGGCAGTGGATGTCTTTTTAGGTTTTATTGCTGGGTAAACTTGGATTGGGTGCAGGAAATGCTTTGGGATACTCCAAAATTTAGTGCACAAAATATTTGGAGGACTCTTTGCATTCTGTCTAATCTCCTCGAGGGCACCCCCCTTCTTTGCAGAGACTAGAGACACAAGCACTTCTGGGACCCCCAGCGGGGCAAGTCCCACTTCATCCACACTGACACAGTTACACAAGGGGTTAAATAGCAGACAGTCACTAGGATCCTACTTCCAGGCCTCTACTCACTGCGTCTCTTGATACTTGGATACCTCCTGTCTAATATTGGCTAATAATTTTGGATAATTACTGTATTGTGAATTTCAAGGCCGCATCCTCAGTGCACCCCCTTGACCTGGCCCCCAACTGCTTCCAGGAAATTCTCTGTGATAGGCCCCCAGCTCCTAGTGGGCAGGGACCTTGGTGAGCTCTCTGCAGGCTTCAGCTATCCTGCCCAGAAGGGCAGCAGCCCTTGAGGCTGGGATTTCCTCCTCCATGACAAGAATCCTGCTGCTCCAGGCCTCAAACTATTTATCTCCTCCTAAGCCACCTACTGGTCACCCCCCCCGGGGATTGGCTGAGACCATATAAATATTCAGGCCCAGGGTCCACCTCTTCCAGCTCACTATGCTTCTGAACTTACTAGAAGGCAGGGAGAAGTAGTTTTGCATGCCACCTCTGAAACCCAGAGCAGCCAAAACTAAATTGGACACAACTTCACTGTTTACAGAGGAGCTAAAACGACTAAATTTACCTAAACATCTCTAGCAACCTATTCTAGGAGGGTGCTACGTAAGTATGATACATATTAGAATGATAGTGTTAACATAAACATTACTCTACCATCAAAAAAACTACAATTCATAAAACATTTTTAAAGGATCCATGAATAGAATGGCACTAATGAATAGACAAAATTTCCCATCCACTGATATATACACACCGTAATCTACATAGGGAGGTTTTTCATGAATCACCAATGGCTGAAAGTTGAATGATGGCAATGTTCTACATTTCTGAAAGCCCAGTCTACTTCTTTGGACAGTATGGGAACAATAGACTTCTCTGTTCAAGTTGTCTATGTGTAGTACCACATGTGAGCAATATACATACAGTAGATCCCAAGAGAGACTGTAGGAGATGTCATAAGCCAAAAAACTATAAACCTCCATGAAAATACCTACTCTTCAGAATCTTCAAAATAAGGCTCATTTACAAGATCTGTAAGCATTATACACTTGATGGACCTCAGGTTAGCATTTTGGATGATGTTACTGCTATGATGCTACAATAAAGTTTTCTATGGAGAAGCTATCGAGTTGCCGGCTTTTTCTTGTTAAGGATTCACTGTGAACTCAATTAGCCAGAGCACCGATCACTCTGCACACTAATTGCAATATACAGCAGTAGAGCTTGGGTGAGTTTTCTCTTGCTACTTTGTCAGGTTAGAGCAGTGGTCTCCAAACTGCGGCCCGGGGGCCGGATGCACCCCTTTGCATGCCTTTATCTGGTCCTTGTGGCACTATTCTGAGACACTCTTCTGTCAACTGACATCAGCAACGGGACACCAACAATGGGGCACCATTTCTCACAATGATACCAACTTCTTCCACCTTATGCCATAATTTTCACCAACTGTGAAGTATGGTGGTGGGGGCATCATGGTTTGGGGCTGCTTTGCTGCGTCAGGGCCTGGACGGATTGCTATCATCGAAGGAAAAATGAATTCCCAAGTTTATCAAGACATTTTGCAGGAGAACTTAAGGCCATCTGTCCACCAGCTGAAGCTCAACAGAAGATGGATGTTGCAACAGGACAACGACCCAAAGCATAGATGTAAATCAACAACAGAATGGCTTAAACAGAAGAAAATACACCTTCTGGAGTGGCCCAGTCCTGACCTCAACCCGATTGAGATGCTGTGGCATGACCACAAGAAAGCGATTCACACCAGACATCCCAAGAATATTGCTGAACAGAAACAGTTCTGTAAAGAGGAATGGTCAAGAATTATTCCTGACCGTTGTGCACGTCTGATCTGCAGCTACAGGAAACGTTTGGTTGAAGTTATTGCTGCCAAAGGAGGTTCAACCAGTTATTAAATCCAAGGGTTCACATACTTTTTCCACCTGCACTGTGAATGTTTACATGGTGTGTTCAATAAAAACATGGTAACATTTAATTATTTGGATGTTATTAGTTTAAGCAGACTGTGATTGTCTATTGTTGTGACTGAAGATCAGATCACATTTTATGACCAATTTGTGCAGAAATCCGTATCATTCCAAAAGGGTTCACATATTTGTAGCGATACCCCCAGCTAAGGGAGCCGCTGGTATGATGTTTCGGGGCTGTAACACACCGCTCTCAACCCCCAGCAATTGGCTCTACCCTCCCTTGGCACAGCTAGTAGGGGGATGATAGGATTGTGAGACCTGTAACTTTAGGTCACGCAATCCGGCAATAAATGCACACAGTGATATTGTATAACTGGCACTGACCGTCCCCTCAGCAAAGTAATCACACCAACAACTTGTCTGCTTAATCCTGGTACTTTTACTGAACAAAATGGTTAAGCAGATAAACTGTATACATTGGCATATGCAGAGCCCTGCAATAAAAGGTATTCAGCAAATAAACAGATATTAAATTCTGTACACACAAAACTAACAGACCCCGCTTGCAGCTCCCCTCCCTCGTGGGCAAGATGGCGCCCAGCAACGTCTAAACTTAGAAGTCAGGCCTGACTGTTCTATGTGTAGGTTCCGTGGAGATGGATCTTCACTAGCAAATGGTGGTGCACTTTTAGAGACAAATTGTAATCCACAGGAATAGGTACTTGTAAACTTGAGGAATAAAGTAAAGTCACTAATGCTACTCAATGCACTGTCTCTCCGGGGTGCAGCTGCAAACTCTAACTGGTGGGTCCTGAACAACAAACACTGGTCCTAGAGATCCTGTACTAATCTATGAGCAGGTGCTCTCTCACCCAACCGGACCAGTCCACGTCCGTATCTTCCGTAGCTGTGTCTCGGTACACAGGTTCCACGACACCCGGGTCTTCGGTCCTCCTGGAAGTAGTAGATGGGTAGCAGGATGAGACGTCCCTCAGGCTCCTCAGTGGAAATGGAAGGCTCTTTGGAAGCACAAGACCTAAACTTCAGGCCCTGTCAGAAACAACAGACTCAGCACAGAGTTCCACTTGCTGGGTGGGCGATGTCCAAAAGAGACCGAACTCCGGTCCGCCCCTCAGTTAAATAGCCCACCCCAGCAGTCCTTGCACGGGGCAATGCACCCTGGGTATGGTAGCCTCTGGGTTCTTAAAGCAACACCCCGCTACACATTTTTTTTTGCAACTGTATCCCTACAAGTTGCTCATATGTGTTGTACCATGTGCAATATAGATCCCATGGGAGACTCCATAAACCCCCATGACCATACCTACATGATCTTTAAAACCCAGGCTCATTTACAAGATCTTCAGCCATTATGTAATTGTTGTACCTCAGTTTAGAAAGTAGAGTAGCACTCTATGGATAGATAATTCAATATGATCCATTTACTTTAGGAGGATGGTATATGGTTGTGCAAAAAGCCTGATCCACAACAAGGGCCAGAGTGTATGCAAAGCCGGAGATCAATGGATTCAATAACCTTGTTCCCAGCATAAAGGGGGGCAAACCCAACCCCTATGGTGGCCATATAATGTATTAGTTTTGTTTTGTATGTTCAAAATGATCAGAACTGTAACGTATGGCAGGGTTGTATGGCCGCAGCTACTGACCCCCTTCCATGAAGGTTTTAATGCTAGCACAATGCTTTGCTTTAAGCTGCAGCATGGCTAATCAATTCCACACGGTGCTGGCTGTGGTCGGAATGGAAGCAGTTAAACCACCCATGTGCTTTCTGGGAAGCTCTATTTTCAAACAAATGCTTTATTGATGGCCTATTGACCAGTCACTCAGATGTCCCACAGGGCAGTATATCACTTCGTGAACAAGAGGAGGTTTGTTTCCCAGGATGCACTGCTCAAATCTCAGAGCTTAAATGACTTGATGTTCATTGCTTACAACATCTAAAATGCAAATTGAAAACAAGTTTGAAAAAAAAAACATGTTTGAAGCACCAATCATACTCTAAAGTTGGACTCATCAAAAAATGGACTTTGGGTGGGATTAATTTGCCACATGTACATTGATGACATTGGTGTGGCCACCCCAACTTTCAGCACCAGGAACCAAACTCAGCTACAGGTGGCCATTTCCCATCACCCCTCTGGCAGCCAGTTACTGCTGAAGGGTGGACATCACTGCTGAAGCCTCGTACACACGACCGGTTTTCCCGGCAGGAAAACTGCCAGGAGAGCTTTTGGCCGGGAATCCCGGCTGTGTGTATGCTCCCTAGCAGTTTTCCCGACAGGAAAACTGCCCGGAAAAAATAGAGAACCTGCTCTTTATTTTCCCGTCGGGATTCCCGGAAGACTGTTTCCTGCCGAGAAAACCAGTCGTCTGTATGCTTACCTGAAGAGAAAATAAACCATGCATGGTCGTTAACAATTTGACGCATGCACGGAAGCATAGAACGTCATTTAGCGGGCTAGTCATAGTCTTTGACGTCACAGCGTTCTTCCGATTCAAAAGTTCTGCGGTCTTTGGAGTGACCGTGTGTATACATGGCAATGAGAAGGGAAACTTGCCAGGAATCCCGTCGGGAAAACCGACGGGTTTAGAACAGACGGGAAAACCGGTCAGCCTTGTACACACTGCCGGTTTTCTCGGCAAGAAAGCTGCTGGGAGAGCTTGTTGCCGAGAAAACCGTTCATGTTTATGGTTTCTCGTTGGGAAAACTGCCGGGAATCTCGATGAGAAAAATAGAGAACCTGCTCTCTATTTTCCTCATCGGGATTCTCGGCAGTGTTTCCTGTCGAGAAAACCGTGCATGTGTACGAGGCTTGTATGCTTACCTGTCCCCAGGTAAGCCCGCGCATGCTCGATGAGACTTCGACGCATGCGCGGTAGCTTACAAGGGTAGGGTGTAGCAAGATGGCGGCGACGGCATCAAATTTACTGAGCGCATGCTTGTCGTAGTCGATGACGTCACCACGTTCTTGCCATTCAAAAGAACAGCGTTTTTTTTTAATGGCCGTGTGTACACTCGGCAAGCAAGGCAAGCTTGCCGAGAATCTCGTCGGGAAAACTGACGTTTTTTTTCCCCGACGAGATTCCCGCCCGTGTGTGTACGAGGCTGTCGTGTGTACAGGGCTTTAGAGTGGTCTTCTGATTGTGAAAACAATGGAACGTGAATGCACAATGTGTGTTGAGGTGACTGCTTGTAGTCTTCCTTGGATCAGAATTAGATGTATATTGTAGGCGTGATGGACCCCTTCAGTGGATGAAGACTGGTAGTCTGATATAAGAACTTTTCAGAGGCAGCTCTCTATTGATGGGGGTATCCCAAGGAGTACCCATAAATGTCTGCAGAGTATTTGAGAAATGAGCGTGCTACAACCATTGGGTAAGTCCAGGGTTTTTCATTTAACATGATGTGAAGGCAAAAACCCAACGCGTTAAGGGGGCTCACAACTCCCCTGTGTCAGCCTAGTATGCGGAAAATGAACTCAAACCTGTGATTATGTAGAGAGAATTGATATTGTAGATGTTGGGTAAAGCCACGTTGGCACTTGACTACTACTAGATCTCTTTTTAGAGCAGAGGTCTCAAACTGGCGGCCCTCCACCTGTTGCAAAACTACAAATCCCATGAGGCATTGCAAGGCTGACAGACACAAGCATGACTCCTACAGGCAGAGGCATGATGGGACTTGTAGTTTTGCAACAGCTGGAGGGCCACCAGTTTGAGACGCCTGATTTAGAGAATCTGAATTCATTGTCAACATATAAGACCTGATAAAGGGAGAGTTGTGAGCCCATGAAACGTGTTGGCCTTCTATCTTTACTTCATGTATAATAAGAACCTCTTACTGGACTTGTCCAATTGTTGTGGTGCTCTCATTCATCTAATACGCTTTAATCTTTATTGAGAACCATGTGAAAATGCAGTGGAATAATTGGGGGGCAGAGACTGAGTGTTGTCAGCCTATAACAGAAAGTGACTGAGCAAGGACCTTCATGGCAGGACCACCAAGTATTATTTCAATGAAAACTGAAGATGTAAAACGATTGACAACAACGTCTAAAATGACATTAACGAGTTTTAGATGATTTACAATGATTTTGTCACTCACTCACTAAAATTTGCGATATAATGATTGGGTTTAGGTCTACTTTAAACTTGCACCTTCCCATGTATACCATACATTTACATGTATTTGCAGCATTTGTTGTCATCGAACATGTTTTGCATTGCGAAAATGTAAAGTACGACCCATCTGATGTACTGTGAAAAGATTGCCGTATATTTGCAGGGATTTAAGTGCATTTTCGAAAAGATCTCATCTTTGCCAGGCCACACAAAAGCGGGGTAGTATGGGCGTCACACAGCTAGGCCACACGCAACCCTGTAATGAGAATTCCTGTGGTTTTCATACAGCAGAGATCCTTGGAGAGGTAGAGCCAAGTTTACAATAATTGTAACAATTTAATGTAATTTCCAGAAGCGTTCAGATGTTTGGCAGGTGTTTGCAGTGAGCTATAGTATATAATAACCCAATAATAGTTACAGCAGAATGCCAGGTCAAGGGCTAAATACACATATATAAAGAAGAAAAAACAAAAAATAGAATAGACCTCCACACACCTAAATGAGTTGACTACAAATATTTATTAGCCTATATAAGGCAAATGAATAAATAAACAAACATTGCTATAATACCCTAGTTCATATAAAAAATATGCAGATCAAAACCCATTTGATCATACCACCAAATAATTGCCTAATCAAACCCACGGCAGAGAGGCAACCATCCGGTGGCTAGCAGACCCGCTCCCTCCTCCTGTGTGAAACAACACCCCCTATGTACACCTGATATACCCCAAGCTCTACCCTAACAAAGAAAGGCTCCCATATGTATATTTCCTAAACCGCAGCAGCGCGCACCTGTAACAGGTAATTCTCGCTGCTGCTGATTGGAAAAGCACAACCTGAAGGGATCAAAAGTTCCATTGATCAGTCACATATCAGTCGGTCTCAGAAAAAATGTCCTTCAAATACTTGAAAGATGAGTAACCAAAAAAAAGTCCAAAAGAGGATATAAATCAAAAAAGAAATATTGAATTGAAAGGAGAGGGGTTGATAGTAATGAATATCAGTGTATGGTATATCCGACTAAATGCAAAAGGTCGGTTCCAGTCATTAATAGGAAGTTGGAGATGTAGTGCTAAACTGCCCTGGTGATTGATTCAGGGAACATCTGTTATAACCGCACTTGATATTCCTGCTGACTGCAGGTAAAGCCGTAGTTGGATAAAACGACATATATACAACTGGTGGAGTTATATATTTACTCACGGATCCTATAGAAGTCACCAATTGATGATATTCTGGGATAGCCCAATCCTCTATATTCCGATGATTGAGACTGTTTTCACAGAGGTCAGACGGGATCGGTCGGGATCGATCAGTGTATGGTCATCCCTGATGATATAACCATTGATCATCGGCAGTGCATTAGGTAGATGGTATTGATCATACTACCAATCTCCAACTTCAGGTCATGTGTAGATCCTTTCGTGGATTTACTTGTAGATATATAAAGATCTCGGGTTCAAATAAAGATGCGTCCAGGCAATGCTTCACAGGGAATCCTTAAAAAGTCATTTTTCAGGGATAGAGGTTACTTGGGTGGGTGTTAAAGGGGGGTTTTCACCCCAACAGTTGACATGTTTCGTTCCGGTATCCCGGAACTTCGTCAGAACTAAGTTCCGATGATCAACGGTTATATCATCAGGGATGACCATACACTGATCGATCCCGACCGATCCCGTCTGACCTCTGTGAAAACAGTCTCAATCATCGGAATATAGAGGATTGGACTATCCCAGAATATCATCAATTGGTGACTTCTATAGGATCCGTGAGTAAATATATAACTCCACCAGTTGTATATATGTCGTTTTATCCAACTACGGCTTTACCTGCAGTCAGCAGGAATATCAAGTGCGGTTATAACAGATGTTCCCTGAATCAATCACCAGGGCAGTTTAGCACTACATCTCCAGCTTCCTATTAATGACTGGAACCGACCTTTTGCATTTAGTCGGATATACCATACACTGATATTCATTACTATCAACCCCTCTCCTTTCAATTCAAGATTTCTTTTTTGATTTATATCCTCTTTTGGACTTTTTTTTGGTTACTCATCTTTCAAGTATTTGAAGGACATTTTTTCTGAGACCGACTGATATGTGACTGATCAATGGAACTTTTGATCCCTTCAGGTTGTGCTTTTCCAATCTGCAGCAGCGAGAATTACCTGTTACAGGTGCGCGCTGCTGCGGTTTAGGAAATATACATATGGGAGCCTTTCTTTGTTAGGGTAGAGCTTGGGGTATATCAGGTGTACATAGGGGGTGTTGTTTCACACAGGAGGAGGGAGCGGGTCTGCTAGCCACCGGATGGTTGCCTCTCTGCCGTGGGTTTGATTAGGCAATTATTTGGTGGTATGATCAAATGGGTTTTGATCTGCATATTTTTTATATGAACTAGGGTATTATAGCAATGTTTGTTTATTTATTCATTTGCCTTATATAGGCTAATAAATATTTGTAGTCAACTCATTTAGGTGTGTGGAGGTCTATTCTATTTTTTGTTTTTTCTTCTTTATACATGTTTAATTGACCACACCCCCGCTAATTATCGGTGAGTGCTACTGTTTCATTAGATAGGACTCCCACCTTTACCCCCCCCCCCTTTTTGTCTAAATACACATATATAGGAACTTATTTTAGCTATTCTCTTCCACGGTCTTCTGATCTGCCCAACACGGCTCTGGACCTTCGGTACAGACTATGCTACTGTTAAAGTGTACGCAAAGCCAAACACGTTTTTTTTTTGTGTGTGTGTGTTTCCTGTTGGGTAGGAATTTCTCTTTACTTCTTATCCCAAAGAAAACAGGAAATCAAAGGAACAAGAAAAATCCCTCCTTAGGCAGTTGTCCTTGGAATGTGTTTCCCCATTGGGAGAAAGCCTAAAATATTGGATTTTCCCAGCAGTAATTCTTTTCTGCCACTAGATGTCCTCAGTCTTCTGGATTGAATGATGCTAAATGTCAACCTGGAAGACTGAGGACATCCTGTGAGTGCAGGGCTTCATGCCCCCCCAAGCAAGTGTCACTACAGTGCCTTGCTGCATCATCTCCCTAGCACTGCACTCTTCATCATTGAGGACAGTCCACTGCCAGAGAAGAAGAATCTCAGACATTTGGAAAAGGTAAATAAAAGGAAAAGAATAGGCAGGGCTAATTGATCGAACTTTAGTCCTGTGAAATTAGACATCTCAAGTCAGCCCTTTTTTTTCAACCAGGGTTAATTCAGAAGTCGTTAGGGGTTCCTTGAGCAGTTTCTTTTTCTTAGATAATTAGCCACTGACACCAATGATCTTTTTATCCATCTGTAAGGGGGGAATGTTCCAAATGACCACAGATGTAGGGATCATTCTTCTCAATGACCATTACACTAATGCAGTGGTCTCCAACTTGCTTGCCTTTATTCAGCCCTTGGCACACTGATCCTCCAGCCGACACCAACAATGGGGCCACTATTCCTCCCACTGACACCAACACTGGGGCACTATTCCTCCCACTGACACCAACACTGGGGCACTATTCCTCTCACTGACACCAACACTGGGGCACTATTCCTCTCACTGACACCAACACTGGGGCACTATTCCTCTCACTGACACCAACACTGGGGCACTATTCCTCCCACTGACACCAACACTGGGGCACTATTCCTCCCACTGACACCAACACTGGGGCACTATTCCTCCCACTGACACCAACACTGGGGCACTATTCCTCCCACTGACACCAACACTGGGGCACTATTCCTCCCACTGACACCAACACTGGGGCACTATTCTTCCCACTGACACCAACGATGTGACAGAATTCCTCCCATAGACTCCAATGATGGGGCACTATTCCTCCCACTGACATCAACAACAGGCATTATTCCTCCCACTGACACCAATGATGGGACACTATTCCTCCCACTGACACTAATGATGGGACACTATTCCTCCCACTGACACCAATGATAGGGCACTATTCCTCCCACTGTCATCAACAACGGGGCATTATTCCTCCAAATGATACCAACGATAGGGCACTATTCCTCCCACTGACACCAATGATGGGGCACTATTCCTCCCACTGACACCAATGATAGGGCACTATTCCTCCCACTGTCATCAACAACGGGGCATTATTCCTCCCACTGACACCAAAGATGGGGTATTGTTTACTCCCGCTGACACCAGAACTTTTTCCTACTCCCCCCCCCCCCTAAAGTCTGAAGAACAATAAACTGGCCCTTTGTTTAAAAAGTTTGGAGATCCCTGCACTAATGTACAGTGATCTGTAGATATAGTAATTATTAGAGATCGTTCCTTGAGACCAGAAAGTTAATTTAAGCGTTCTTCCACATTCAAAATGTTGAGAAAGGCTGATTTAAGCAGTTGAGACATAATAACACATTTCTGACACCATCTGAAAAAACAAAATTTTTAGTCTGGCGGAATGTATTTTTTTTTTCTGCAAGTATCTGACTTCCTGCTAGGAGTCCCGTTAAGGGAAGCTGTGGTTGTCCTCTGGTAAGCGTCAGCCTACGTGGAAGAGAACGCTGCTCTTAGCATTTTCTTTCTATCTATTAATATAATGCTAAAACTATATCTAAAGACATTTTACCCTTTTTTATTTGTTCTGATGTCCAGTGAAGGAAAGTCCAGATTACAGTTAGTAAGGGATCAGGTAGAAGGGAACTGTTCCAATGGGGGAACCTGGTCTGGTGATATAGGAGAGTTTTTGCCCTCACTGGTGAGACGTCCTGTTGATTCAGAACAGGGACTGAGGGAAAATCTCCCCAGTGGGGGCACAGATGGCAAATAAAACCCAATAGTTCCTACACTTCCCTATTGTATTGAAACCTAAACATTTTTTTTTAGCCTTTAGATACTTTATATCACAGTATGTCTGCATGTGAATATGTGCTTTACTTATGCAAAAGAGAGCAACATGCTCAATATTTGCCCACTCCACTTTTTTGTTGTTCCCCCTGTTCAGGTCCATACTGGTGCTGCCTAAAACAGACATTTTTGCCATCTGCATCCTATCAACAAAGTGCTATTGGTGCCACACAGCATCATAGGTTGCTAGGACGCTGGCGGCCAGGCCACACTGTATCGCTGGTTGCTAGGATGCAGACGGCCCCTTCCCTGCTTGCACATCATAGCCATCTCCTCTTCTGTCGATGTCTAGTTACAATCTATGCTGGCACATGGCCACGTAGGCCATCTGCATCCTAGCAACAAAGGAAAATGTGCTCTTGCATCCACATAGCATCATTGGTTGCTAGGATGCTGACGGCCAGGCTGCACAGTGTCACTGGTAGCTAGGATGCAGGTGGCTCCTGCCCCTTCCCTGCTTGGGGCCATACAGCATCATTGGTTGCTAGGACGCTGGTGGCTGGGCCACATGTCATTAGTTGCTAGGACGCTGATGGCTTCTGCCCCTTTCCTGCTTGCCCATTGTAGCCACCTCCTCTTCTTGGGATGTCTAATTACAGTCTGGGCTTGCCCAGCTCCGTCACCCCTCCCCTCACCTCCCCTGCATAACCTTTTAGGTGGCTGTGGAGAGGAGGAGAAAAGGGGAATATTCTAGTGGGGCCCTTTAAGTGACAGCCCTGAGTATGCTGGGGCTGCTGACATCACATCCAAAATGGTGGCACCCAGCAGCAGTCTCAGAGCTTCTGGATATCTATACAAGGGAGGCTTTTACTGGTGAATAAACATGCCAAAAATACAGTAAATGCACATACA
Organism: Rana muscosa; assembly: GCA_029206835.1. NCBI lineage: Eukaryota > Metazoa > Chordata > Amphibia > Anura > Ranidae > Rana > Rana muscosa. The sequence continues at coordinate 37,745,724 of CM055126.1, forward strand.
ATATTATAGGAAGATTGATGTGAAAATGAACTGTCTAAAAGCAAAATGTAGTGGGACCTTTGATAGTATTGATCCTTTTGGGTCCCAAGAAAGTGACTTGGCCACGAAACACGTAGACCCTCTATCTCAAGGACATACATCAAATGTGTAACGAACCACTGTATCACAATGTTTTTATGATGGCTTTTAACTGATTAGCAATAAAATTTGTTTTATTTTATATATTTTTTGGATACTGATGTCTGATGGTTGTCTAAGATATAATTGGAGTCCCACTACACTTTGCTTTTTGACTATGATATTATTGGGATGATACCTGGCTAGACCACATCTTTCTACAATACCCCACTGGAACCACTAGTGTTGAAACAGCCTGACAACAGGTTCTCTCTTATGTTGTTTTTTTTATGCTTCTTTCTGTAAAATGGGTTACAATGTCTTCTAGGTGAAGGATGAGAAGAACGGACAAGAGATTTTCGACCTCAGTGACTACGAGAAGTGTGAAGAGCTCCGGAAATCTAGGAGCCGGTCCAAGAAGAATCACAGCCGCTTCTCACTTGTGCGGTCAAAGCAGCCGGGAAATACAGTAAGTCAAGCTCGGAGTCCTCAATATGTTAGTTACCTGCTTGTCATTTTGCTACAGAGCCGCTGCCTGGGAACATGCTCCTGCTGCTCCTTCACTGTCCAATCAGCAGAATGGGGCAGGACAGTGACACCACTCTCTATCTCTTAGCTGTAAAATAGAAAGTAGTGTCATCCACCTGGCAGAGCTGTGTAAATCTTAGGACTGAATGGACAGAAATGCAACTCGTTTAGCAGGTAAAACAACTCCCATGTATGAACTTCATTGATGTGTTTAGATGTTTGTCTGGAGTTCTGCATTTTCGTAAGTAAGTCGCAACACTGCACTTGTAAATGTTACTTCCAGTCGGAACACTGCATTCGTAAGCGTTTGTAAGTGTAACTGCCGCCTGTGCATGGATGTGGGATGTTCCGGGCGTTTGTTATGTTATCTGGGGCATAGTACAGCAGTGTGGGATGTGTCCGGAGGTGTTCGAAGGTATCCAGGACCAGCGTGGAGCACAACTGGCCGGCATTTGAGGCTGTTCCTAAGTAGGAGTCATTCGTAACTCGGGTGTTCGTAACTCAGGGACTGCCTGTAATGTTTTTTATGTAGAGATTTTATCCATAATACCAGAGCACAGGTATAGAGTATAACAGAGTCATTCTTCTCTTCAGGCTCCGAACCTGATCTTCCTTGCCGTCAGCCCCGAAGAGAAGGAATCTTGGATCAACGCCTTGAACTCTGCAATCACACGAGCCAAGAACCGTATCTTGGATGAGGTAAGCCGTACCCAATCGGGTTAAAGTGTCCTATGTTAACAAACTGTTGTCTTATCTGAAGACCCTCAACATACACTATATTACCAAAAGTATTTGGACGCCTGCCTTTACACTGCCTTTAATAGTATCCCAGTCTTAGTCCGTAGGGTTCACTATTGAGTTGGTGGTGGGAACCGGCCACACAGGAGACCTAACGTTTTGCCTTGTCTTGCAATGGGACTGTGCTGGAATACCTCCACAGTCTCATCACACCTGGTGTGAACAAACCCTAGAACAAGGCACCAACACGCCAACATCTGAATGGGCCTATACACTTTAAGGCCTCATTTACTTGTGCAATAGTTTACCACCCATCTGATTTGCACTTTTCAGAGGCAGCTGGCAGGTGGCTCGGAAGTAATATGTGGCCTTCTGAACTCCTGTTTTAATAACCAAAAGCACTCCTTAACCGTTTGCATTGTAAGTGGTTGCAGCATGGTCCCTTTCACTTGAATGGGTCACATCTGGTAGGCAAAACAGCTACTGCCAACATGTACAAACTTTTAACCGCACCTGTGCCAATGTGTACCAACATGGCCGCTGCCCAAGTTATCTTGAAGCATGGGGGTCGGGTGGTGATAAAAATGTGGATCAACCGCTTGTTTTTAATTTCTCTTGGCCACACGTGTGAAGGAGGTTTAACACAAATTCTATGGGAACATTAGGAACTGATTGGCCTCATCGGGAAAATAAAATCTGTTGAGTGTTTGACAAGTTGTTTGTGATTTATATCTTTACCTCAAATGTCCACCATCTTTTTCTCAATGGCTGCCACAGTGTGAAACCCAAGTCTCTGTGTCGTCTTCTAGGTAACGGTGGAAGAGGAAAGCTTTCTGGCCCATCCAACCAGGGATAGAGCAAAAATACAGCACTCGAGGCGACCACCGACAAGAGGCCACCTCATGGCTGTGGTGAGTATGGCAGGCCTGGGAGGTGGATTTTGTCAAGATGTTGCATTTACTATGATAAGCACCTGCTCAGATTTGGACTGGACAGAACTTTTAATAGCAGATATCTGGTTTTCATTTTGTTTGTTTACTTAGGACATTTGCATTCAATCCTTTTAATTTGGTTAATAAGTCCCTGTCACCAAACCATTCTATTTTAGTTATAGATTATATTTTAGTTTTTTACCTGTAAAAAGACTCCCTTGTGTAGACATCTAAAAGCCCAAAGACATCTTTACATTGGTGATCAGTGGGAAGAACACCTCCTTGTCCTTACAATAGTGGTCAGTGGGAAGAATGCTGCTTACATTGAGGGTCAGAGGGAAGAACACACCTTAAATTGGTGGTCAGTGGGAAGAATGCTCCTTAAATTGGGAGGGTGAGAGGGAAGAATGCCTTTACATTGATGATCAGTGGGAAGAATGCCCTTGCATCGATGATCAGTGGGAACGATGCTTCTTACGTTGGGGGTCAAAGGGAACAACACTCCTTACATTGGTGGTCAGTGGAAAGAATTCTCCTTACACTGGTGATCATTGGGAAGAATTCTTCTTACATTGGTGATCAGTGGGAAGAATATTCCTTACATTGGTGGTCAATGGAAAAAATGCTCCTTACATTGGTGGTCAGAGGTGAAAAATACTTCTTACATTGGGGGTCAAAGGGAAGAACGCTCCTTATATTGATGATCGGTGGAAAAAAATGTCTCTTACATTGGTGATCAGTGGGAAGAATGATCCTTACATTGGTGGTTAGTGGGAAGAATGCTCCTTACATGGGTGATCAGTGGGAAGAATGCTCCTTACATTGGTGGTCAGTGGGAAGAATGCTCCTTACATTGGTGGTCAGTGGGAAGAATGCCCCTTACATTGGTGATCAGTGGGAAGAATGCTCCTTACATTGGTGATCAGTGGGAAGAATGCTCCTTACATTGGTGATCAGTGAGAAGAATGTCCTTACATTGGTAATCAGTGGGAAGAATGTTCCTTACATTGGTGATCAGTGAGAAGAATGATCCTTACATTGGTGGTCAGTGGGAAGAATGCTTCTTACATTGGTGGTCATTGGGAAGAATGCTCCTTACATTGGTGGTCAGGGGGAAGAAGGCAAGTCTAAAAAGACAACAAAAAAGATCATTGGTGCCATGTTGCCGGCTCTGCAAAGTAGTGTTGGCCCTGGAACTATGCAGGCATCATCAGATGGGAGAACAATCAGTCACAACTCTAGGAACCCCTAGTAATCTCTGGAGGAATCCTAGAGTTCTACATGACCCTGGTTGAGAAGGCTGGAATATAGTGTACCCCTTTGCTTCTTCTCCGGGAGCTACATAAAAGGTTTTATATATGGAGGAAAAGGACACAGGAGCTGGACCAACACAGAAAGTAATTAGACACATCCACAAGAGAACAGGAGTATGATGTGCAAAGAGGGAAGAAGCTGTGATAAGGGAAATTTCAAGCCAATAAAAGTTGATTTAGGGAAATGAAAAGGCTGCAAGTAAGCATTTAAAATGTTTGATTTTTTTGTGCTTTTACAATCAATTTTTACATCGGTAATAGGGTTGCTTTAGTTTAAAGTGTTTGTAAAGCCAAAACCTTTTATTTTTCTTAGTTTTGGATGGAGTGGGGAAGGGCTATCCGGGACTTTGTTAGAGTAATTTACTCTCTCTTCCTGTCCTGCTGACATTTTACTAGACAGGAAGTCAGGAAAGCTTTGTAACAGCAACAAAGATAGTATAGGGCACAGAAGTGAAATAGGGGGCGAGAGAGGAGAAAACCATGGCACATGGCAGGGTGCACAGGCAACCCTCCCAGAACTTTGCAATACCAAAGAGTCTTATGGAGGATGTGGACTGAGCTAGAATGGAGGGAAGGGTGGAGAGGTGAGTATAATAGCAATTTTATTGTAAGGAGTGTCAATTTTTTTTTAGAGATTGTTTGTTTATATTTTTATATAACGTATTATATTCTTTAATGTCATTTTTTATTTTAGGTATATTTTTATTATTTGTTATTATTTTAGAGATTGTTTATATAATGTATTATATTCTTTAATGTAATTTTTTATTTTAGGTATATTTTTATTATTTTAGAGATTGTTTATATTTTTATATAATGTATTATATTCTTTAATGTATTTTTTTTTAATGTATATTTTTATTATTTGTTACACAATAAGCAGGGTAAATGCTTACATTTGTATAAAGCCAGTATCCGCAGAACAAACATACAGAATATTCGTACATTTGAATACATTTATCTAAATAAAATAAATAATGTAACTTTAGCCCTAAAATATGTGATATTTAAAACCACACTGACTACATTTTCACCATATATATTTATATACTTTATAATGGCTAATAATAGATTTTAGATTAGTCATTAATGTATTTATAAAGTATATGTATTTTATTATATGTATAGACTTTATAAAATGAATGCATTAACGATTGTATTTTAATTCAAAACCCATGAAATTTGAAAATCAGTTCTGCGTTACTTGTTTTCTAACATCTGGTAGTAGTTCTACAAATTAATCCTGGCATTTCCTAAGATTTAGGCCATGGTTTTGTCAAAAAGAAGTAGAGGCTTTTTTAGGCTAGTGACATTTATTATGCTTGACATCTCCACAGTTAAGGAGGTTAAATGGAGTTTAACCCCATAGCAAAACATTTAAAATAGTCACCACTGCTACAACAACAGGTGCAACCGGTGGTCATATGGGCCGGTGTTGACCCTTGATCTCCAGAATGGCCCCTGACCCACCTGAAAGGCTGCAAACACATAGCCTTGTGTCATGAACAACATGTCTTTTCTGCCCGTTCCAAAGAGCAGCGATCTCTGCCAACGTGTAGTATCAATGGGGGCGTCATTTGTCAAAGTTCCCACGTCTCTGTCACAGTTCCTTAAAATTAACCTGGGCTCACTGTAAAGGTGGTAAACCCATTACATATGGTCCTTCTTTCTCCTATACTAAGGGACTAGGAAGAACAAAATGCTGTAGCCTTTTTTTCTCAAGACTTCAAGAGTAGTATCCTAGTGCTTTTATGATGAAAATAACGAATAACTCCAGGAAAAAATGTTTTTTCCATCTTGGAGTCACAGGTTAAATCGCCAGATTGTTTGGTTTTTTTTACCAAAATTTTTTTGATCATTTTACAGAAAATACAGTAGTAGACATCACAATAAGGATACATTTGAGCAAGTGCTGAGTACAGAATAAAACCCCAAAACATGCAAAAAAATAAGAAGGGATTAGAAAAGGGGCGGGGACTAAATAACTAAAGGGGTAACACTGCGAGTACAGCATCCTTCTAGAGCTGGGGTCTCCAAACTTTATAAGCAAAGGGCCAGTTTACTGTCCTTCAGGTTTCATGGGGGCTGATCTGTGGACAGTGGGAGTAGAAATTGCCCTAACATCAGATCTCCATCATTGGTTTTAATGAGAGGAATAGTGCCCCATTGTTGATATCAATAAGAAGAACAGTGCCCCATTGATGGTGTCAGTAGGGAAAATGGTGCTCCATCATTAGTGGCAGTTGGTGAAATAGTGTCCCAAGGACCAGATAAAGGCAAGCAAAGGACCACATCTGGCCCTCAAGCTCCAGTTTGAACCACTGTTCTAGAGTTTTGGACTTGTTCCTAAGCAAACCTGGTTTTGTGGGGACTGTGTTTAAGTTCTCTGTGCAATAAAAAAGGGCGGTGGTGAGGGGAAGGTGGTGTTGTTGTGCTGACCAGGACGCCCTGCGGAAAAGTTCGTTTACGGTAGGTGGTGTGCTCAGAGGGAGAGTAAGAAGCGGTCTGGTTCACATGTAATTATTACCTATTTTCTACTCTAACAGCAAGCTTTCCTAATAATAGCTTGTGTATTTGTTCATCCCTTAACTCTGGAAGCGGTGCTAAAAAAATGGCAGATAGAAGAAAAGGGTTAGTATTGCCTGTGGTCCCACTGCAGTGGATCTTTCCCTTATGTCTTGTTTTGCACATAGCGGCCATCTTGGTAGAGGCAGGGCTTCGCTTCCTCATTTCACAGCCTCCAGCGGGGAGAACAATGAGCAGCACGGTAAGGACATCCCCAAATCTCACTCCAAATCTCCTGAAACTAGCAGCCAGCAACAGCAGTAGATGGCTAGAAATCTATGTTTTTTTTTTTTTAAATCAATTTTTATTAGAGCATACATGACAAGCAACAACCGAAAAAGAAAATGAAATGATTAGAATGGGGATCAGCACTGAACGAATGCATGCAGCAATACATGGAAACCACTTAAATGGTTGGCATAGTGTAAAACAAAGGCATTATATCCAGTATAATTAACATATAGCAGTTTCCATATAGCCCTCAAGTCAAAAGGAGCTTACACGTTACATTTACCAAAAAAAAAGAAAAGAAAACCGGGATGTGGGCAAAGGAGCACAGGGTGCAGTTAATTTGTGACCTAGAACAGTGTTGCTCAACTCCAGTCCTCAAGGCGCCCCAACAGGTCATGTTTTCAGGATTTCCTCTAGGTGAAACAGCTGTGGTAATTACTAAGGCAGTGAAACTGATCAAATCACCTGTGCAAAATAATGGAAAGCCTGAAAACATGACCTGTTGGGGCGCTTTGAGGATTGGAGTTGAGAAACACTGACCTAGAAAATTTAATGTCATGAGGCGACTGACAATATGAATTATAAGAGGGGTACTGGGCATTAATGCAATTCTGGAAAACATAAGGCCAATACTAAAAACATTGTAGGGGACAAAGTAGACAGGCAGACTACTGAAATAATTGGGCCTTAGGTATCAGCTATTTTGTAAGAATAGTACATCCATCCTGACCATGTATCATGAAACTTGTGATTTTTATCCTTGGCATTGTGAATCCAGCGTTCTGCTTCCGTAACAGAATTAGCCTCCCTCTTCCACCGCTGGGCAAACTGCCTGCTTCCATTACCTCAGAATTTAGGCTTTTTGCCGCATTTAGCAGATGGGGAGTTACACTGTTCCTATATAAATTGTCAGGAGTTGGCATGTCATGAAATAAAAACGGTAAGGAGTACATTTGGGCCGTAGAGTCATTTTCTGTATCCAAGGTGCAATTGCATCCCAGAAACCTTTTTTTGGGGGGCAGGACTACCAAAGATGGAGAAAGGTGTCCTGATTACTCCATCTCCAGGAAATGAAATCAGTTCTGGGAAACATCTGAGCCAAGCAAGCGGGAGTCCTATACCACCTGGTCAGGAATTTATAAGAGGATTCTTGGAAACTGGTACTGATGGAGGACACATGGGGGCAATCTGATGATTTTCTTAGTCTGCAGGGGAGAGAATTCCATCCCAAGTTATTTCTCCCATTCGAAGAAATGAAGATTAGGACAGCCGCACTCCAATCCAACTTGGCTTTATTTGAAAAGTAAAAGTGAACAGGCACTACATGTCACAGCAACGAAAAAACTTCAGGACAGCTAACGCGTTTCACACTTAGAAGTGCTTACTCATAGCTCATAACTTGGGATGGAATTCTCTCCCCTGCAGATTAAGAAATGTAGTGCCTGTTCACTTTTACTTTTCAAATAAAGCCAAGTTGGATTGGAGTGTGGCTGTCCTAATCTTCATTTCTTCGAATTGCCTTGTGCATTGCCAGCACCCTTGGTTCCTGGAGAGGTGATCTTTGTTGGAGTGGACCTGTTTGGAGCGGCAATTTCTGTCTCGTATAGTTTTGGATTTTGCTCTTTCTCCCATTCCTTAAGATAGTAAGGAGTCAAAGTCAGTTGGGTCCCCAGTATAAAGTTTATACATAAGACAAAGGAGGTGCTGAGAGTCTAGCAATTTCCCCACACAGGGATTCAAATGGGGATAGGGTAACACTTTTGTAACCTAGGTGTTCATTAACCCAAAATGTCTGACAGTTGTTGATGCCACCAGGAGTCCATCGGATAAGTTAAAAATCTGTGTTTGTTTGCTTATGCTTAAAGTCTTACCTATTTTGCATTTTGGAAACCGAACCATTACTTAAAGGGTTATGCTTTCTTTTTGTAGGCATCTACCTCAACATCCGATGGTATGCTGACTCTAGACCTTATCCAGGAAGAAGACGCCTCTCCAGAGGAGCAAAGCAGCTGTGAGCAAAGCTTTAGAGTTGACCTGGACAAATCGGTGGCCCAGCTAGCTTCCACCCGCCGCCGATCTGACTCTGAGAACTTCAAATCTTCAGAGAAAGGAAAGTCAGAAAACCTACAAGCGAAAGAACAAATTCCTTGGGAGAAATGGGGTATACATCGTGACTCATTTGGAAAGGGCACAACCTATACACCTCAGGTCCCTAAAAAGTTGTCTTATTCTGAGAAAAACAAATGTGCCTCCATGGAGGAGATCCTGTCCCGTTCAGACTCTTCTGGCCACCGACCCATCCCGAAAAAAGCCCCCGAGTCAGAAAAACTGTTGCGGATACAGGAACTGATTACTCAGAAGATAGAGAAAACTCAGGAACTTCTCACCGAGGTGAAAGAATGTGGGGAAGGGAAAAAAAAGGGAAAGGATCCCTCTGGGAAGGAGAACTTGGAAGAGGCTGAGAGGCTTTTAGGAGAGGCCTCTTCCAACTGGAGGCAGGCCAGGAAGGTCCTGCAGGAAATTAAGGAACTGAGGGACCTATACAAACAAGCAGACCTGCAGCCCACAGATCCTAAGCAGAAACTGAGCAGTCATTACAGAAAAAGCCTAATGTGAGGAGGCACAGTGTCTACCACATCCTCATTTAAAAAACAAAAAAACAAAAAGTAAAACAAAAAAGGAGTATTTCCTGCTTCTGGCTTCACCATGCAAAGCTCAAGGACCATGGCAAGCCGAGGAGCCCAGAGGAGAGGAGACGGGCTTTCTTTTGGCAGGCTCCCTTGGCTTTGCACTTTTCTTAACCCTCCTTGGGGGTGGTTGAACTTGATGTAGAATGCAGCAGGCTGTACATATGTGCAGGGAGCCCCATGGAGGACCTTGGGAGCTTAAACCCTATTTGCTTGCAGCCTGCACATTCTGAATCCATAGGCCCTGTGGCGTTGATGTTGACCGATGCCAAGGAGGCTGTGGGCATCTGGGCAAGGCATGTGGCGAAACTGTCTAGTCTTGTAGAATGTCCTATCCAATACAAACTTGCCCTTTTTTTTTACTTTTCTGTTTACATCCGCATAGTTTTCTGCGCTTTTATACCTTACTGCACCACTGGCACAAAACCAGTCAAGAGAAATCAATGTCTGACCTTATTCTTCTTACTCAAGCTGTAGTATAAAGCAGTTCCGGGTATGACTATGCACTATGTACAGATTCATTCATCATTTTATTTCCTTTATATACTGGGGTTCCACTAACAAAACAAGGTAGTGCTAGTCACAGTTGATGAGCGTTTTTTTCTTTAAAAGAAAATCTTTGATTCCATATTTCAGCAGCTTTATGCTCCTGCTGGAGGTCTCAATTTGGCCATGTTGCTTGCCTGATTCATCTTCTCTTGCTGCAGTGCTAGAATTGTAAAATATAACATACAAGCTAACAGGAAAGAGTGCAAACCCCTTTTCTATAGCCAAAACAGCGCAGTGCAGCATGGCAGGGATCACAAGAGAGCTGGGTGGGTGGTGTAGCCCTTTAAATATGGCAATGTTTATGTGAATCTGCCACATTCACAATGTAGAAGAAGCCATATTGGGAATCAGAGAATGCATCCTCTAGCTTTTTACTAGAAAACAATAATGCCATTGGCTGCTAGGCATTTTCTAGGAGCAGTCATATAATGGCTCTCTTCTTTGTGAACTGTAGATATGGGGGTGCACTTTAAATGCATAAACTCTGGCTTAATGCATGATACAGAGGGTTTGTTTGGTGAGCAGTAATGGATAAAAAAAATTAAAAAAAAAGGGATGGAGGCATACAGACAGTTTATCTGTTCCCCAGCCCTTCAAGCCTTCTTTTACCTTTTTAGGAAATTTGCTAATAAAAGGACAGGACAGCAAATCGCCACCTTTCTAAATGGCATTTGTTACCCATGTTGTGCTCTTGTAGGCTTATATTGAAAGTATAATTGTTGCCATGTGGACACATAGAAATCCATGTCTACATTAGCTGTTTGCTTCATTCTGCAGACCCTTGTGTGTAGAGTTCCCTGAGATCAGGTCGCAAATGATTATTTAAATTAAGTTAAAGCCCAAGTAAACTTTCAGTTTAAATCAGCTAATTAGGTGCCTACACAAACCTTCATTCCACTTAGGAGCCACTGCTAAAGTCCTGCAAATATTCGGTACTCTGAGATGGGGCATATGTGTACAGCCTTCTTGCCTTCTGCTATGCACTGCTTGGTGCCTCATTGGGCATTACCAAGTCTGACCCATGTCACGTAAGGGCAGTGGGAAGCTTGCTTAGCAGGGTGTATGGGAATTTTAGGGATTGAGGTAGAGGAGCCTGACATACAGGGACCCTTTAACAGTATATATATATATATATATATGCAGATACCTTTAGATGAGGGTTCAGGTTTTACAGACAGAATTGAACAAAGAGGTACTACAATATACAAGGCTGACCACTTCAACATCCTTCCTTACGATATAAAATGTTGTATTCTTTAAGCAGTCTTGCACTGCCCTCTTTTAATTGTGGTAAACTTGTCTTCCAATTCATTAGTCCCACCTGTTTTTTTTTTTTTGTATTGGAAATTTCACTTTAAATTTTAGCGTTTTCATTAATTGTTCAACGTTCCATTTGGCACATTCCTGTTAAGGACCCCCTATAACTAAAATGAATGCAGCTTCAGAAGTCAGTTCAGGGCTCCCTAGCTGTTTTTGGCTTTAAATGATGGTGGAGTCTGAATCAGACACTGAATAAAGGATGCAATGTATTGTATCGTCAATATGATGTTCGCTCAAGGACGTTACGCAGTACAACAGCCAAGAAGCTGGCGAACAGTTAATATCAGCATCTGCATTGCAGGAGTGTTGGCTGACAGGAACAATGCAGAAAATATTAAACTTTATGCCCCATAATTCCCAGGAAGAAGCAGGGCAATGTATTCTGCAGAGTAGCTGCAGAGTCTGATGTGACGTCAGGGATATATGAGATGTAAGCGATACGCTGCAAGGATGAGCTTACTTTGTCCTACCTGATCCAGAGTAGTAGGGATGTTTGGACCTGGAGACTCTGTCTCACAAAGACCTACCTTCGATCCCTGGTTGTTTGTACTTGGAGACTCAATTACTCCTCTACCAAGGGTGGTTTAAAGAGCTTGAATAGTTTATTTGAACCACCTTCTTGGTAATACCCACCAGAGGTGTGCTGCAGCCCTCCAAGTTTGCAATAGCATGTGATCTGCGCCTGGGATTCAATGATCACCCCTTAGCAGCTAATCTCTAGGCCTGTCACATGAGAAGGAGCAATTTAACCCTGAGCAAGCTCTGCTACCATTCAACATGGAGCTTACCCTAGGTTAGGTCTTCCTGCTCCAAAAGGAGGAACAGAATGGGTGACTAGTTGCCATGGGCAGCTCATACTTTTGAGGTCCATGTCTTTGTGTGTTTGCTGTAATTAAAGACCAAATCTGCCCAAATAAATTATTCACTACAAGACCAGTCAACTTCTTCTAGCTTTCAGATACCCAATGCCCAGATCTCCGTCACTGCTAGAACATAGCAATGGTGCTCTCTTGCAGCTAGATTCAAAGAGTATTTGTTCACTCTACATTACGCAGAACCCACCAGGGTGGCATGACACCACCATTTGACTTTGTGATAGCTGTGGTTCATTGGGCAGGGCTGAGTATTTGGGTGGGGATATCTCAGCACTGCAGTCACCAAAACGGGCAACATGTGAATCAATGAATGTGCGCAAGCAAACCAGACTAAAATCTCAGATTACATGGGATTGGCCTTTAAGGGTCTGCTCACAATTGCCCATTTTGCTGTCTTGTAAGTCATATGTTAAAAGGCCCATTCATTCCTTTTGTCTGTAGATATTATTATCTATTGCTTCGGAGTACTCTTCCTGAACCAGTAAGAGTCCACCTCCGGAATACTATTAAGAACTTATATGGTCTTGTTGCTGAGTTCCCTGTGGTATATAGGTCTAACTACGCTCCTGCGCCATTAACCCCTTTGCTGTATTATTCCTGTTGGCTGTACTTTGAACCCTTACCAGCAGCACATACTTTCCCATTTTGCTCTTTCTTTGCTTTACTGCTAGGAGTAAAGAAAGCCCTGTGTAGCCTATTGCCTCGTACACACGATCAGTTTTTCTGACAAGAAAAGAGCGATGTGAGCTTTTTGTCAGGAATTCCTACCGTGTGTAGGCTCCATCGCACTTTTTTTGTGAGAATTCTTGCCAAGAAAAGATGAAGAGCAGGTTCTCTATTTTCGTGACAGGAAAAATTCCTATTGGGAATCGCGATCGTCAGTATGCAATTACGACGCAGAAAAAAACAAACAAGCAGAAGAGCCGAACTGCCTATTGAACTTCATTGATCTCGGCTCGTCGTACGTCTTGTATGTCACCGTGTTCTTGACGGTCTGAATTTCAGCCAAGATTCGTGTGACCGTGTGTATGCAAGACAAGTTTGAGCCGATTTCCGTAGGAAAAAAAACACATGGTTTTCTTGTCGGAAAAACGAATCGTGTGTACAGGGCATATGAGTTGCTCTTGTAGGAGTTTTTCACAGATATGAGGGCTTCCCGGCCCCCATGTGACAATGCTGGGCCACCAGCACTACCACAGGGAGTAGGTCACATCCCCCCCATACCTAGAAATACCAGTATCAGAACCTCCGCAGAAAAGCAAATCTAAAGGAGAGTATGTGCTGCTGAAAAAAAAAAGTCTGTTGCTTTCCCTGCATGCTTTAGGCTGAAGGATGAGGCCAATGAGGTGCACTGCATGCTCATGTGCTGTTAAGGAACATGTGATAGGAGGAGATAGCAGACCAATGAGCTTATTAGTGTGCTGCAGCTACTCCTATTGTATATATTATCTAATATTATCTAATCACAGACTTGTGGACACAGGGGCATTGACCAAGTTATATTGCTTAACTGCAGTAAAGTCTAGTCAAACCTATGAGTATAGAAAATATGGAAACTCTATTATTTATTCCGAATTTTGCTACCTAGCGATGAAGGATAGAGGCTTAGACCTCCACCTCCACCTGGTGCCAATCTTTCATTGACTAGGTAGTGAAGTCAGAACAGGATGATGACCCTGGTTCCTGTAACCTTAAAAAAAAACAAGCCTGCAATGGCAGCTTTCATATTAGGAGCCTCAACAATCCACTTTAAGTGTTTCCGCTGGCTCCTGGCCCTAACATCTGCATAACCCATAGAACGTAAACCAAAAAAGATGTCATTGGCTTCCTGTGCTGGAAAAGTATTTTTGGTCTAGGATTTTTTTTCATGCTCCTCTACTTTAGTCACCCTTGTCCTACATTACTGAAATACCTTTATGGTTTATTTTTTTTTCTTCATTCCTTAGCTGCCAGGGAAGAATAGTGCTCCGTATGACCTCTTCATTTCTGATCCTTTTATTGAAGCGTCTATAGGACAGAGGCTTACTGATCAAACATACGCAAAACCCGTCGGTCATTTACATTTTTAATTAGGGGTCTTAATTTCTTGTGGAATTTTCAGTACTTTTTAGCTTAGAATATCTAAACCAGATCACTAAAATTTCATGTACACTTTAACTTCATGTTAAAATTGTTTGGGTATTTACCTACTTTTCCTATGCAGCCTGTTATTTGCCTCTGCTCCCTTTGTGCAGCCCGAGTCTAGCCATATACTCTTTAGGGCTAATACAGATGGATGTATTTGCAGGTATACGGCCATACACAGTATACTGTATGTAAGCGCCTGTACTTGTGTTTAAACATACATGGCGTTGGCATTATTTTCCCGAAAATGCAAGTTTACAACCGTCATCCCAAAAGGTGTTCCATCAGGTGGAGGACAGTCAAGTTCCTCCACCCCAAACTCGCTCATCCATGTCTTTATGGACCTTGTTTTGTGCACTGGTGCGCAGTCATGTTGGAACAGGAAGGGGCCGTCCCCAAACTGTTCCTACAAAGTTGGGAGCATGAAATTGTCCAAAATGTCTTGTTATGCTGACGCCTTAAGGATGAGCTTACTTTGTCCTACCTGATCCAGAGTAGTAGGGATGTTTGGACCTGGGGACTCTGTCTCACAGAGACCTACCTTCGATCCCTGGTTAGTTCACTGGAACTAAGGGGCCAAGCTCAACCTCTGAAAAACAACCCCACACCATAATCCCCCCCTCCACCAAATAATTTGGACCAGTGCACAAAGCAAGGTCCATAAAAATATGGATGAGTGAGTTTGGGGTGAAGGAACTTGACTGGTCTGCACAGAGTCCTGACCTTAACCCGATAGAATACCTTTGGGATTAATTAAAGTGGAGACTGCAAGCCAGGCCTTATATAATTACATAGTTAGTCAGGTCCATCCAGTCCAACCATAAAAAATAAATCATCGTACAATCCCATATACCCAATTCTATACCCACAGTTGATCCAGGAGGAAGGCAAAAAACCCCAGCCTTCTCGTCCAACATACAAAATCTAAAAGATCCCCCCCCCCTTCCAGATGTCAGAACACCCAACCTGCAGCTGATTGCCTTCCGTCACTGTTCGGCTGACAATTTTCAGCCTGGCACCTTCCAATTTCAGATCCAAGGATGTAGGGTGAAATAGTGCCAACAAGGCCACCCAAGGCTCAAATATTGGTTAGTTCATTAGGATCCAACTGAAATTTGCTCCATGTATGTCCAGCTTAAGACCACTGAGAACCTTACAGGCTGCCTGACACTCGAGCCCCGTACACACGATCGGATAACCTATGGATTTTCGTCCGATGAATTTGTCCATCGGAAATCCGATGAAACTGTTTTTCATCAGTCTTGCCCACACACCATCAGTCAAAAAACCGACCGTTCCAAACGCGGTGACGTAAAACACTCCGATGAGCCGAGAAAAATTAAGTTTAATGCTTCTGAGCATGCGTCGACTTGATTCTAAGCATGCGTGGGTTTTTTAACCGATGGACTTGCCCATAGACGATTGGAAATTCCCATTGTTTTTTTATCCATCGGAAAATTTTAAAACAAGTTCTATTTTTACAACCGATGGAAAAAAGACCGATGGGTACCATACACGATCGGTTGGTCTGATGAAAACCATCCATCGGACGGTTTTAATTGGTCAAACCGATCGTGTGTACGGGGCTTTAGTGTCATCTAGTCCCCTCCATAACAGCCAGGGAGTCATAGACACATCCTCTATGTAAGCAGCGGAGTTACATGGAGCGATCCAACACGCCCATCATCAAGACTGAATTCCTAGACATAGTGAGAACGGACTGCCCTCACACGTTTGTCACATTGGGAGCAGCGGCCGTGTGTGTTTAACTGCTGCAGCCCAAATGACGGCTATGGGTCTGCTGACACTAGGATGTACACAACACCCATGCATCCCTGTGCCAGTAAACATGGCTCTGCATGGGCATGAATAAAAAATGCCCCATGTGAACGTGGCCTAAATCTACTCACTGATGAGGAAAACAAGGGAGGTTTGGTATTAGCAACAGCATGATCCCAAAGACTCCTTCTGTTCGTGTCAGATCTCTAGATTGAGACCTCAGAGGATCAAGGTTGTCATCAACTGCAACCTCTCCATAACTTAAAGTGGAAGTAAACCCTCCTATAGTTTTCAGCCAAGGAAGCTGCCATCTTTGCCTCTGTTTAATCTACAACTGCTATGATGCTGCACGTGATCAGTTATGACACCAGCCATTGGATGGTTTGACAGTTTGTTTGAGAGCACAACCAATGGGAGTGTTACATTTCCGGCACGTGCCGGAAATGAAACAGTTTTATGGATGGGTTTACTTCCACTTTAAGGATGAATTTTATCCCCTGGATTCCTGTGATAGCCTAACAACACATACTCATATGTCCAGTGAATCCAGCGTTGTCCATCTGTAATCCACCAAAGGCTGCTGCATGCCAGGTCCCCCGCCATCTTTTTTTAATTAGGTTATCAGGTTGCCCTGTCCATCTGTAATCCACCAAAGGCTGCCGCATGCCAGGCCACCCACCATCTTTTTTTACTTAGGTTATCAGGTTGCCCTGAAGACTCCTGAGATAGATGAAAGAAGTATCCCAAGAGCCATTCTTGCCTAGGAGAGAAAAAAGTTTGAGCTGTGCTTCCCAAAAATAGGGGTTTACATGAAAGTGAAGGTCCACTTTAACGATACAATAGCTCTAGATCTGTGTTAAGGCCCATACACACGATCCAACTTCATGGCCATAATTGTCTGATTTCCGAGTTGGTTCATTTAATCCGACCGTGTATACGAATTAATGACAACAAAAGTTGTCTCTTCATGCTCACCAATTGTTGGGCCATAAGTCTGTTACGTCGGTTTATCCGATCGTGTGTATGCTAGTTGGTCCCACTAAAATCTAATGCATCCAAACAAGCATGCTCAGAACTGCTAAACATCAGCCAACAATAGCAGAAGTTGCCCAAAGGGTGGAAAAGAGCTGAAAAACCACGTGATTTGGTGAATGTTGGATGTAAAAGTTGGGCCGTGTGTATGCACAACAAGTTCACGGCCAACGCCCTTTTCGGACAACCACGAAAAAGTTGGATGAAGTTGGATCGTGTGTACGAGGCTTTATAGTCACATTTACACAGACCTCCCTAGTGGTACCCCTGAGTGCCATAGCAGCTGTGTGGGCTGCTATGGCTATAGTTACGCCACCGTGTGAGACCTTTCTATGCAGTTTATCGATTCAGAAGAGGGTCGTTGTATTCTTGTCATAAAAGCTGCAATTGTAGCTCTGCAGGACTCATACGGATAAAGTGCCAGTGGTATGATGTATTGTTGACATTTTTTTCTGCTTTTCAGTATCTGTTTTCCATGCCACAGATATTTTCCCGTACTAGTTTTTTCCCCACATCTTTCCATTTAAAAAAAAAAAAAAAAAAATGTTGATATATGCAGACACTTTGCCAACTGTGTGGGCTGCTGGGAAGCAGCCAATTTTTTATTTTTTTTTGGCCACAGTTGTCAGTATAACTGTAATAAAACACCCTTCTCCTTGTCAGCTGCCACTGAGCAGATCTTCAAGAAGTACCTGATTAACTGTGCTAATGCAAGAGGTGTCAGAAGGGGGGTTATCTTGGCAGGCGTGTGCACAGTAAACTTTTTTTTTTAACAAGAAGCCCAGTAAACTTTGCTACATGCGATTATTACTTCAGCTTGCATCTTTTAAAGGGTCAGACCAGCCTAAATTAAAGGTGGTATTTGGCAAATCCTGAAAAGTTGATGGGTCAGCCTGTTTAAAGTTAATATTTCAGATTTTGGTGGATGCTGGAGCGTTTACAGGCTCCCCGCCATTTTTAAATCTCCATTGGTGAGATCTCTGTGCCCTATGAGGGGTTCCCATCATCCTCGCTGGACTTTTTTTAATTCCCAGCTCCAGAGAATTATAACCTGGTCAAAAGTCCTCAGTTAAAGTAGAACTAGAGCCAAAATGTTTTCGAAAATTTTGGACTGAGTATGGGAAGGTTATAACCCTTTTTCCACCTGCGACCATTGGAAAAAATTTCTGTCTTATCAACAGGAAGTAGGTAGAAATCCCTCAAAAATTAGGTAAATGCCTGTTTTTTTTTTACTAGAGATGGGTTAAGGTTTGGGCCGAACCCACGGGAAATTGTCACATGAAAGCAGTCCACTGGCCCAATCAACTGTGGTTAGGGAATTCCTGCTGACATCATTGACCTAAAATTGCCAGATGACCACTTTTGGTCTACGACATTGTCCAAATATGGCCAACCCAGTTGGGCTCAAACCTTAGCTCATCACTGGTTGTCTCCAGGACTGGTGGTCCTCCATGGAAACTTTTGCCTCTACTCCCTTTTTGGTGATGAGTTAAGGTTTGGGCCAAACCAACAAGAAACTGTCACGTGAAAGCAGTCCACTGGCCCAATCAACTGTGGGCAGGGAATCCTTCTGACAACATTGACCTAAAAATTACTTGATGACCACATTTGGTCAATAACGTTGTCCAATTATGGCCAACACAGTTGGGCTCATCATTAGTTGTCTCCAGAACAACTAATGGTCCTCCTTGGAAAATTTTCCCACGACTTTTTTTTTTTTTGGCGGCAACTCGAATTTGGGGATTTTTTTTTACTTTTACTCTTGACAATGACGGTTACCTGGAAAAGATTGGAGGAATCTCCGCAACAGGGACAGAGAAAGCAAGTAAAAAAAATAATATATATATATATATATATATATATATATATATATATATTTATTTATTGACAGGTGGTGTAATCCTTCTCTGCTCTTTCCAAAACGAAAAAAAAAAAGTTTTGAAAATAATGGCGTTTCCACTTTTGCAGTCAAATTTGAGAAACCCCTGCTACATGTTTGTTATGTGTTCCCATTCACAAAGCATACCTGGGAAAAAAAAAATCAAAAAACATTTTTGTACCTTTCTAATTGTTTCTGTTAATTATTGTGCACATGCAGAGGGATGCCAATGCAGTTCTGAAAATGTAATAAGTGCTCTCTGGCGTCCTACCTTATTTTTGTACTGGAATTCCCAGAGGGAGAGTTTTTGTAATGCACCTACGTGAACTTTTCAGAAACGAGTGGGGAGCCCCTTATCTTGCACCAGCCTCCCCTAAGACACTGGAAAAGTCCTCGTTTATAAAGCTTTTTTTTTTTCCAATGCCTTGTTTTAATTTTGGTAGTACAAATGGCATGCTTGAAACAACTTTATTTAAAAATACTTTTTAAAAATTAAACTGCTAGAAATCGCATTAAAAAAAAGAAACATCCTTTGTTTCCTGACACAACTGGAGGCAATACTTTGCTTTATCCTGTATTTGAATGCGCCTCTGTGACTATGCTTTTGACGCTGTATCGACCTATGACACTTGATTTTTGCGACTGCTTTATGGTGCTTTAAACTCGCACTTGCTAGAAGACATGATGAGATGGCCAGTTTGCGGGTCCAATCCGTGTTTTATTATTCTTTCAGTAACAATATCTGGGCATTACTTATCAAAATGTTTAAAAGGAGAACTTCTACAATGGCAACTGATTGGATCTTCCATGTTACATCTTTCAATCTGATTGTTCAATCCAAAAATTAAGCTATTTGAGTATTTTATAACTGTCTTGAACTGGTGCCCATACAAGATGAAAAAATCTAATTAGCTTACTTGCCAACCCCTTTGCGCAATACCCCATTTGTTCACCCAACAGAGCAAAGTAAAAATACCCAGCACTTTGTGGTATTGGGAGGTGGACAGGGGGCATGTAACTATATCCATTGGCGAGCATGGTCACCAAATTTTTGGACCGCCCCGTCCACAACTACTAGCCAAGTAAAAACATTTATGTACGGTTTATTGATTTGCTGCTATAAAATTAGCTGTGTCCACATTAAGGCTGGGTTTCACACTGCCGTACAGAGCAGCTCACAGCAGGGGTCCGGTGCGTCCCTGTTCTTTGTTTCAGGTCCAATTTCTGTCCGAATTTTTGGCTGAACTCAGACCAGAAAACGCACAGGACTCCTGTGCAATTCGCTCCTGAACCGCACCGGAGCTGTGTGAACAGGCTCCATTGAGAACCGGTCACAATCTCCTGACATGCGAATTTTATTGCATCCAATTTGCAATAGTGTGAACCCAGCCTTACAGTGGCAGGGTCCCAACACCCATATGACCCACATAGCTACATAGTTGGTGAGGTTAAACAAAGTCCATCCTGTTCAACCTGTGGACCAGTTGAACCACATCTAATATAAAAGGGCCCCCAAGTCCCAAAGCTCTCTTATGCAGTTGCACAATCTACACCAGGCATTCTCAACTAGGGTTCTGTGGAACCCCAGGGTTCTTCCAGAGGTTGCCAGCGGTTCTTTGAGCTGTGGCTACTTGAACTCCCATTTCATGGTGCCTACATAGTTCCAGGTTCTTGGCAGTGCAAACGGCATAACATCAATGATCTCTTTAGTCTACTGTAAGGATGACATTCTGGCAACCACTGTAAGGAGGACATTCTTCCTATTGACCACCTGATGGAACAATCTTAGCTGGGGTTCCCTGGGACTTGAAAGCCTTGTCCACACAATAGTATGTCCACCGTTAACTTTCTCCCCTTCGTGCCATGGTGCAACGCTCGTTGCCTGAACGACCAGTCACCAGACTTGAGTCTGTCACATGGTTGCAGGAGATATGTTTTCAGCCCAGGCTGCATTCTCCTAAACATGGAATCCCGCTCACAAAGTGCCCGCCGGCGTCTCGTTGACAGGTGCGCCTCGATTCTCACGGTATTGCTAATTTGTAATGCAACTGGACAGGACGACTTTTGTTTCCCTTCTCTTTTCAAAGTCTGTCCCTGCTGTCACTTTTCTTTCTCTTCTTCCGCTGGGGGAGATAATCTGCACTGATCTGTTTTGGGCTTTTGGTCTTTCCCCAACAAGCCGCCGATAGCAGAAATGTTGCAAATGATGAAAAGCTGTGATTAATAAATAAAAAAAGATGGAGATTTTACAGAAAATGTCTTGGTGTTTTTTTTTTTTTTTTTATTATTACACACACAGGGGTCACTTTTAAAAAGGTAAAAGGGAAACTGGAGCAGATTTCCAGTTGGGCAAGATTCATATTGTTCTGTAACCTTAACCTGAAGGTCTATTTTCACTTTTGTGTCTAGAATGCATGGTAGCCAACCTGCTCTATGTGACCAGACCATTTCTTGCTATTCAGTACTGCACTACTTTAACTGGCAATTGCTCGGTCATGCAATATTGTTGTAACCAAATTAAATGAAGATCATTTTTTTTTACACAAATCAAGCTTTCTTTTGGTGGTATGTGATTAATACTTCCAGCCCTGTAACCGAAGGCCTGTACCTCTGTATGGACTTGGGGCTGGAGGAGTAGTCAGCAAGAGCCTGGGTATGAACCTGTGGCTGGAGGAATAGTCAGCAGGACTCGTAAACCTCAATAGAGCACAAGTGCAGAGATGTCACCAAACTCCTAGTACATTGACACTTTGACCAGCCCCTTTAAGTGGTTCTAAAGCCACAAGGTTTTTTTTTATCTTAATGCATTCCATGACTTTGGACTTGATAAAACACAGTGGACCACCACCAGCAGATGACATGGCTCCCCAAATCATTACTGACTGTGGAAAATGTTGCATTTCATTTGGAAATCAAGGTCCCAGAGTCTGGAAGAAGAGTGGAGAGGCACAGAATCCAAGTTGCATGAGGTCCAGTGTGAAGGTTCCACAGTCAGTGATGGTTTGGGGAGCCATGTCATCTGCTGGTGTTGGTCCACTGTGTTTTATCAAGTCCAAAATCAGCGCAGCCCTCTACCAGGAAAAACTAGAGCACTTCATGCTTCACTTTGCTGACACGCTTTATAGAGATGCGGATTTCATTTTCCAGCAGGACTTGGCACCTGCCCACACTGCCAAAAGTACCAATACCTGGTTTAATGATCATGGAATCACTGTGCTTGATTGGCCAGCAAACTCGCCTGACCTAAACCCCATAGAGAATTTGTGGGGTATTGTCAAGAGGAAGATGAGACACCAGACCCAATAATGCAGATGAGCTGAAGGCCGCTATTAAAGAAACTTGGGTTTCCGTAACACCTCAGCAGTGCCATAGGGTGATCCCCTCAATGCCACGCCGCATTGATGCAGTAATTCATGCAAAAGGAGCCCCGACCAAGTACTGAGTGCATACTATACTGTACATGGACATACTTTTCAGTAAGCCAACATTTCTGTATTAAAAATACTTATTTTTTTTTGGTCTTATGTAATATTCTTATTTCTGAGATACTGAATTTTGGGTTTTCACTAGCTGTAAGCCATAATCATCAAAATTAAAAGAAATAAATGCTTGAAATGTATCACTCCGTGTGTAACACATCTATATAAAATATATGAGTTTCACATTTTGAATTGAATTACTGAAATAAATTAACTTTTTGATTATATTCAAATTTTATGAGATGTACCTGCATATACCATAGTTTGTAGACTCTATAACTTTCTCACAAACCAAATAATATACACGTGTTGGGATTTTTTTTTTTTTTTACCAAAGACATGTAGCAGAATACATTTTGGCCAAAATTTATGAAGAAATTATAAAAAAAAAATATTGGATAGGTTTTATAACAAACAGTAGATTATATCAGGGGGTTTTCCCCAAATTTTGGTATTTTTTCATTTATATTGCAAAAAATAAAAACACCCAATGGTGACGAAATACCACCAAAAGAAAGCTCTATTTGTGTGAAAAAAAGTGGTTAAAATTTAATTTGCGTACAGTGTTGCATGACTGCGAATTTGCCAGTTAAAAGTAGCGCAGTGCTGAATAGCAAAAAATGCTGTGGTCATGAAGGGGGTAAAACCTTCTGGAGGTCAAGTGGTTAAACTTACATCCAACTATGCCGACTATTAAGTCCACACACACACTACATCAGGGATATGCAATTAGCGGACCTCCAGCTGTTGCAAAACTACAAGTCCCATCATGCCTTTGCCTCTGGGTGTCATGCTTGTGGCTGTCAGAGTCTTGCTATGCCTCATGGGACTTGTAGTTCTGCAACAGCTGGAGGTCCGCTAATTGCATATCCCTGCACTACATCATTGTTCCATTTCCTGCTGAAGGGAGCAGAGTTACAACCTGCTCCCATGCTCTCGTGACAGGTCCACTTTAATGCATCTTTTAATGTTGTTTGATGGTCCCTTCCACTGGAAACTTCCTAACCCTCCCTATTAAACATGATCTAGAGCCAGGAACTGGAAACGTCAAGTCTTAGCAAATAAAGACAAGTTACCCGCTATTAATAGACAGTAAAAAAGGAATGAACAGACAAGTTTTCGGTCCATTGGCGACACACGCTCAAGGTTATCTAGTTTATTAAACCGCTATTGCAGCAGCTGCAATTGTAGAGTAAGAAGAAAACGGGGGCCTATTCCAAAGACGAAGGGATACAGAGAAGAATTAACAGGAGGAGCACAGCAAGAACTGGACAAGAGCTTCAAAGGTCAGTCCACCCAAAACTGATGTCTGTCTTACGGGAGTCTCAAACCTCTGCTATAGAGTCTGGCTCCTCCTACTCCTGTAGAGCCCCCCATAGAGAGCTGCTGATGAACTTAGTCCTATTCCCCCAGTTGGAGCGCTCAAAGCCAGGCACACAGCATTTTCTTCACTCTCCCACTGGCTCAAAAGGAACAGTCCAGGGGTGTCTGTTTTTTTGTTTGTTTTATTGGCACTTAGATGGGGATGAGGGGAGCATGGGATACCCAAAAAACTGAAGAACGGGACAATTTGAGGACTCCTTAGCTATATTACTGAACTATGTCCCACAGAATCTTTACTCTTGACTGGACCCAGGAACTCTGCTGCTGTCTGAGGCCTCAGACTATTTATGGGCTCTCTCACCACCTACTGGGCACACCTCACCAGTGATTGGCTGGAGTTCCATAAATATTCAGGCCGCTTACTCTGTTCTTCCCCCCCACTATCATTTCAGAATCCTCTAGAATACAGGGGGAAGCAATCAGAGCAGCAGCCTGCGAGACTGAGCAACCCTAAACAATCAACCACTGCTCCACTCCACCAATTACAGAGGAGCCAACTAAATATACCTACTAGCCTACACTACACTAGGAGGGTGCTATACTCCATTGTCCATAAGGTTTGCGGAGATCTGTGCTGGGTACAATGCATACAATGCTTTTGCTGACCTCCTTCTGAAATTGCTAGTTGCTTGGCTGTCCACATTGATGCAGTGGCATGATCCAGAACAAGCATATCTAGAGTTGTGAACATTTTTATCTATGAAGTTGTAGCTTGCCCACACCTTCCATCTATGCAGTGATCACTGAGGGCGCCTATCATTTTGCTGGATGCATAGGCAGGGGTGGGGCTAAATGCCGACTTCCTAAATTCCTAGGGTTCCTGGGGCTTTAAGGCTCATGGGAAGGTGGGGGAAATGATATTACCAGCTTCAGAGCCTTTCATTAGCCACAGGGAAACCCAACCACTAAAATCTCATCCAATGAATAAAAAAAAAAATTATATTCTTACTTTTAATAAACTAGTTGGTGATCCTGTGACCAGAGATTGTGGGAAAGCTTGTGGGTGTTACTCAAAGTAATCATTCCAACAAGGCTCCAGTGATTTACATTAAAAGTTGGATGGCTGCGCCGAGAAGAGCCTGTCTCGGCTCAGCATACACATTGGGGTGGCAATGCAAAAGCACAATTGAGAGACACAGAGCCTTGTCCCCCTCTAACAGGAAGTGCCTGAATGAGATCTTTCAAGGCAGGATCACCAGCTAGAGAAAGCAGGCAGGAAGGAAGCTCCGCACACCAAAGAGCCCGAGTGTATTGAAGTATCTCAAAACGGCTTCAGTCTGACTCCTCCCAGGCCGTGCCACCAACGGGTTTCATCCCAATTACAGAGCTTAGTCACGGCCCTATGGTCAAGCCCTGTGGGCAGGGTGAAAAATATTGGGGGTGGCCTGGGAGGAGTCAGGCTGAAGCCGTTTTGATTCTTCAGCACATTTGGGCTCTTTCTTTGGTGTGCAGAGCTTCCTTCCTGCTTTCTCTAGCTGGTGATCCTGCCTTGAAAGACCTCATTCAGGCACTTCCTGGTAGGAACAGGGCCTTGTCACCCTCTATCTCTCAACTGTGATTTTGCATTGCCACCCTTTCCAAAGGCAGCACACATTATACATGCACTCCAGCAATAGCTGTATGATATTTCTTAAGGTGGGTGCCCTGATGGTGACAACAGAGGACTGTTGTTGTCACCATCAGGGCACCCACCATGAGAAATATCATACAGCTATTGCTGGAGTGCATGTGGCTGCAAAGAAGCTGCAGGAGATAAGCAATGCTAAGATGCAACAAAGCATGTGTAGCGGGGTGCTATATTTAAGGGAAGTATCTGAGTGGTAATAAGGCTCAGATACACAAATTGTTAGGGTTCATGGACCATTTCTGTCCCTGGGAGATAGTACTGATGTGCAGTTCCCTGGGGCCTATAGATGGCGCTGTTGCCATAGGCCCGGGTTGAACCACAGTACAGGGTTGTGCCTTTTCTTGTCCCCTCTTGACAGCAGTGCGGTAGGGCGGGGAACCTGCTGTGCCTGTCGGGAGAGGGTATAAAAAGGGGCGGCCATCTTGCAGAGGGGGTTCTAGGTCGCGCTCAGTCACCTTAGGCCTGGGTGTGCGTGTCGCCATCCGGGTGCCCTAGGCCCGGAGGCCTGGGTGTGTGTGTGCCTCCGGGTGCCCTAGGCCCGGAGGCGGAGTTGCTGTTCCATCCCAGACACCTTCAGTCTGGGGTGAGGTACTAAATAGGAGGTTTGGGGCCCAGCAACCTTCGGCTGGGGTCCGCTAAGGATCGAGAGCTCCCAGGGTACCGCCTTGCGAGGGGACCCTATCTTGGATCGAGGAGGCCGGGGAGGTGACCCTTTCTGAAGATCCAGCGCAGAGTCGTGGTGACAGAGGGGGCCTCTGGTAACTCTCCGGAGGGACGCTTTTCTCTTTGACATGGGCCAAGTTCTCCAAGAAGGCAGTGCATGTTCTGTAGGTCATAGTGGCAGTGACTCTACGCACACCAGGTCTGTGGCAGTGACCAAATAGGGCAAGGCCCTATTCACCCGGTCAGTGGCAGTGACCATCTTCAACAAGTCAGAGGCAGTGACTTTCGTATTCATTAGGTCTGTGATAAAGATCGCACGCCAAACCTGTTCGTGCATATCAGAACAGTAAGAGAACCAAGATTTGTGTTTGTGCCTGGACCGCTCTCCCACCTTATCTGACCTGTATTTCGTCTCAACCTGTCTGCTCTTAAAGGGACTATTTATTATCCATGTGAAATAAATACAGAATTTGGACTTTCAGTTGGTGTGGACAGTGGCTTTACTGGGGAGAATTAAGGACTTGTTTCTGGCCAAGCCAGAAGTGAGGTCATCTCGGGAGGATTCAAACACCAACCACAGGCAGGCCCGAGAAAACTAACACTGCTCAACCTCCCGATCCAGGAGGGTACGGGCTTGTAGTGCGGTGTGCCTCAGTCTTTCCTGCGGAGGAGCCAAGTTAAGAAAAGCAGGTAAAGTCTGGGGTGGGTGCGCTATACATGGAAAAAGGCAAAAACAAGTATATTATTCGAAGAAAATAAAATAAGAAGAAAATGTGGTGGTTTATGATACACAATGTCATTCAGTTGGGGTTTACATCTAGTTTAACCTATCACTTTACAAAAAAAAAAAAAAAGAATAAATGAAAGGTATGTGCTTTTTATTTTTCATGTAGAATTTTAATAGAATTTTTTCAGGTGGATAATTTTTCTTTTCTGATCCCAAACTCAGCCATGTTCAGCAGGAAGGTCTCGGAATGTAGCTTTGCCCACCTTTGCCAGCTTCATCCACCGACACTGAAAATGGTTGAGGCATCTCCATTGCTCTGTTGGATGTGGACTCTTTCTTGAGCCGAGGCCAGGTTTTGGATGACCTTGGCCTATAACCAAAATTAGACATTTACATTTTTTAATTTGGATAATTTTACTTCTCCGATCCCAAACTCAGCCATGTTCAGCGAGAAGGTCTCAGTGCAGCTCTGGCCCCCCTTGCCAGCCTTAACTACCAATGGTGTGAACGGTTGAGGCATCTCCATTGCTCTGTGGGATGTGGACTCTTTCTTGAGCCAAGGCCAGGTTTGGGATGATCTTGGGCTACGACCAAAATTAGACATTTACATATTTTTATTTGGATAACTTTTCTTCTCGGATTCTAAACTTAGCCATTTTCAGCAGGAAGGTATCAGTTCAGCTCTGGCCCCCATTGCCAGCTTCAACCACCAGTGCTGTGAACGATTGAGGCATCTCCATTGCTCTGTGAGATGTGGACTCTCTTGAGCCGAGGCCAGGTTTGGGATGATCTTGCGCTACGACCAGAATCAGACATTTACATTTTATAATTTGGATACCTTTTTTTCTCTGATTCCAAACTTGGCCATGTTCAGCGGGAAGGTCTCAGCGCAGCTCTTGCCACCCTTGCCAGCCTGAACCACCGATGCAGTGAACGGCATCTCCATTGCTCTGCAGGATGTGGACTCTTTCTTGAGCTGCGGTCAGGTTTGGGATGATCTTGGTCTACGACCAAAATTAGGCATTTGCATTTTTTAATTTGGATAGTTTTTAATCTCTGATCCCAAATTTAGCAGTAAAGTCTCAGCGCAGCTCTGGGCACCCTTGCCAGCCTCAACCACTGTTGCAGTGAACAGTTGAGGCATCTCCATGGCTCTGCGGGATGTGGAGCCTTTCTTGAGCCGAGGCCAGGTTTGGGACAATCTTGGGCTACGACCAAAATTAGACATTTTAATGCAGGTACTTAAGCAAGCTGGAGGATGGTGCTTGCTCCTAAAGAAATTACTCTTTTGTGACAGGTTCTCTTCAATTCACATTGACTTAAAGGGAACTCAGCAGGAGAGCTGGAATTTCAGCAGCCCGTTCACATCCCCAGACAGACAGGTCTCCCAGGCAATCCAATGTCCTCCCCCCTCCTCCATCCCACAGCCATTCAGCATCAGCATCAGCATCCCCCCCCCCTTCCCTTCTCCTCTCCACACCATCCTCCAGCGCAGCCAATCAACAGCGTCCATCTGCTTCTATCCATATAAGGCTATGAAGAAGCAAGGGAGTCCCAGCATTACACAGACTGGGAGCTGATGTCAGGCATTGCATTACCCAGCTCTATCCAGTTGCCTGGTTATCATGCCGTCTGCCTGCTCTCCAGGCTTCCTTTGGGCTACTATTTTACCCTTGCAGCACCAAAGCCAATGACGTATTTCTGCTCAATATGAACATCTGTGCGTTTAATCCGATTATAACGTGCCGGCATCTTCGGAGTTAAACCACACAGTAAAGTTTTGCATATGGCCAATTTAACCCTTTGGTTGACAATCCCCACGTTCAATGGGCTGTAAAAGAACGCGTGGCCATCAAGTGGTTGGATCGCTCAGTAGTGGAAGGTTAAAATTGCTCACGTTGTAGTCACTGACCTTTAACATTTTCGGCGTGTATGTGGGCTCCCGTAGACACCACAGGTTGAGAGATCTAGGGGAAGGTCTATGGCAGGGGTAGGCAACCTTAAAGAGGTGGAGATCTACCTAAAAAACATGGGAGAAGTCAAAGATCACAGTGGACAGTGTCGCCTCCTCACACCCGATTTAAACCTCTAATTGCCGCAATACCGTGTCGCAATTGCGTGCATCATGGGTTCAAATCAGTCTGTCAAACACACTTGGATCGCTTTTCAGGGGAACAGCAATGCCTGCTGCACTTGTGAATGAGCTCTTAGATGCATTCAGCAATGGCACCCTCAGTACTTGATCACATGTAAAGAGGGGGGTGGGGGTGTAAACCTTGCGTTTGAGTCACGGTTTTACTGCCCCTAATTCCTACACTGTGTAGCTGCTGAGGCAGCAGCCAAAAGGTGTACACATGCCGCAGCAGGAATTAAGCCCCCTGTTGCTTTTGGTGGGGCTACCACCTGCCAACCGCGACCCATTCAATAAATGGGTCCACTCTGCAAGGGCTCCACAACTAACTGCTTCTGCAGGGTCCAAGGGGCTAAAGCAGGTGGTGAAAAAGCAACACAATGCTGCCTGCTTTAACCGCTTGTTTTCTGTACTGCACAAGATTGCCGTGTACTTGTAGAGTGGCCTCATCCACTTGAATGGGTGGTCATGCTTGACACAGCACTGCACCCGCGGTGTGGGTAAACCGCAGCACATCAGTGTGAAAGCAGCCCTATACTATTATGCCCAGTGTATTGCGTCACATTGACCTGAAGATCTCTTTCCTGCTGCTGGCACCACTCTGGAGACTACTAGCCGGGATAAGAGGAGGCATTGGCTTATGTGGCTCTTGCACCCTACTACATCTCCAACTTTACAAGTAATCCCTCTGCACTGCACTCTGTTTGATGCTGAGGAACGGCAGGCAGGTCAGCAAGCCCAGACCGAGATCTACCAGTCACCTGTCCGCGATCTACTGATAGATCGCAATCTACCGCTAGATCGCTATCTACCGCTAGATCGCTATCTACTCGTTGCTGACCCCTGGTCTATGGCAAGCTTTAAACTGACCTCACACCTTAAAATCTGATTGGGCAACCTACTATAAATCATGCAGGTGGCCGAGGGTCGGTAAAAACAGTCTACTAAATACAGTTAGAGGGGGCTGTTCACATGCTGCAGCCATGATGTTTTACATTACAGCCACGTCACATTAGAGGCTGCAAGTCAAATTGACAGACGGCACTAGTCAAGTCAATGGGGCTGTGTTGCAGTGCCTTCATCCCATTCGCCAATTTTTTTTTTAAATAACAAGCATTTAGAAGGCAGCAGGAGGGCTTTCACACTGGAGCGGTGCGCTAGCAGGACCGCTCCAAAAGTCCAGCTAGCAGCATCTTTGGAGGGGTGTATTTACCGCTCCTGCCCATTGAAATCAATGGGACAGCGCGGCTATACCACTGCCAATGCGCCTCTGCAGAGGCGCTTTGCAGTGGTTTTTAACCCTTTTTCGGCCGCTAGCGGGGGGGGTTAAAATCGCACAGCTAGCGGCCGAATACGCTGCAATTCCGACGGTAAAGCGCCGCTAAAAATATTGGCGCTTTACCGCCACCGCACCTCCCGCCCCAGTGTGAAAGGGGCCTTAATCACACTCTAAAAAGCAATCCACCGCAGATCATTTTTTAGGGCAAGGGCTGGTTGGAACCTAGTCTTACTGCCACTGGAACTGGTGCTAGAAGTTACTATTAGTGACACTGACAACAATGCTGGGGGTTAGGCCACATTCACATATGGTTTATGTTGTCAGTAAGGATTTACTTATATGTAGGAGCTGCACTTTGTTTTCTAGTCCCCTGAAAATTGGCCTGACAGCACTTACATGAGAGAACCCCATAGCCGGGACTCTTTGCTGGGATTCTTGCATGTAAGCACTGTCAGATCAATTTTCAAGTATGAATGTGGCCTTGTTATTGTGGCCACTGACACCAATGCTGGGGGTTATTATTGTGACCACTGACACCAATGCTGGGGGTTATTATTATGGCCATTAACTGGGGGTTATTGAGGCTACTAACACCAATGCTGGGGACCAATAGTGTGGCCATTGACACCAATGCTGGGTATATTATTGTGACCACTGACACCAATGCTGAGGGTTATTATTGTGGTCACTGACTGGGGGGTTATTATTGAGGCTACTGACACCAATGCTGGGGACCAATATTGTGGCCATTGATACCAATGCTGGGGGGTATTATTGAGGCCACTAATACCAATGCTGGGGGATTATTATTGTGGCCACTGACACCAATGCTGGGGGATTATTATTGTGGTCACTGACTGGGGGGGGGGGGGTTATTATTGAGGCTACTGACACCAATGGTCAGGGTTATTATTGTGGCCACTAACTGGGTGTTATTATTGAGGCTACTGACACCAATGCTGGGGACTAATATTGTGGCCACTGACACCAATGCTGAGGGTTATTATTGAAGCCACTAACACCAAAGCTCGGGGTTATTTTTGTGTCTATGGACATCAGTGCTGGGTATTATTTTTGCAGCCACTGACCCCAATGCTAGAGGTTATTATTGTGGCTAAGGACATCAGTGCTGGGGGTTATTATTGCAACCACAGACACCAATGCTGGGGGTTATAATTGCGACCATTGACGCCAATGCTGGGAGTTATTATTGTGGTCACTGACTGGGGGGTTGTTATTATTGAGGCTACTGACACCAATGCTGGGGACCAATATTGTGGCCATTGATACCAATGCTGGGGGGGGGGGTATTATTGAGGCCACTGACACCAATGCTGGGGGTTATTACTGTGGCCACTGACTGGGGGGGGTATTATTGAGGCTACTAACACCAATGCTGTGGACTAATATTGTGGCCACTGACACCAAGGCTGAGGGTTATTATTAGGGCTGTTACTGATTAAAATTTTCGTTTTCAATTAATCGATTTCTTTTTTAATCGATTACTCGACTAATTTTGAATAATTATAACGCACATACAGATCCAACTACGTTTAGCTGATCTCCTTGCAGGCCGATTCCCAGTGCAGCTACCAACCACTGGAAAAATGGATAGCAGGATACAAAAAACACACCAAGGCAGCGCTCAATGGGAATAGCATTAAAACTTTTATAGTCTTCAAGTCGGTAACAAAATAAATATTGCACTGGAGATAAAATCAATGTAGCTAAACTGTAAAAATGGTGCGAGTAATACCAAACGGTAGCAAAAGCAGTCATAAAAACATGTAGCTAAGTATGATACTGGTATAAAAATGTGTACAACGATACCACTGCTGAATCCAGATGAGGAGGGGCTAACATCAGTCCGTCGGCATGTAGATGTCCCGTGAAGGGAACTATCACAACTCCCAGTGGATGGCTGTAGAATCCCAGGTTGATAGAGGGAAGTGATAGAGGGAAGTGTAACAGCCCTTGCGTGTGGCAGATAGTAAGATCCCGCCAGCATGCAGATATGAAGGGACAGCAAAGGAGCCCTTCAGATGGACACGGCAAGCCCCGCCGTTTGGCTATAGACACCAACACTGGTGGTTATTTTACTCCCATGTCCTCTTCAGTGTGGGCTGTCCTCTTTCAAAAAATGCAGCAGGCCCAAACTTTCAGGTGTTAAGGTGCATGACAGCCAAGTACCGTATATACTCAAGTATAAGCCGACCCGAATATAAGCTGAGGCACCTAATTTTACCACAAAAAAAATGGGAAAACTTATTGACTCGAGTATAAGCCTAGGGTGTCCATGCCTCACTGTGCCCATGCCTCACTGTGCCCATGCCTCACTGTGTCCATGACTAGACTGACGTTTAACATGGGAGTCTATGGAAGGGGTGCCCGGGTTTGAAAAATCAGTGCTCCTCGGCCGTAGGTCCCCCAGACAAAAAACTTTGCACACTTATAGAGGAGAAATGGGGCTACATGTGTGCCAAGGTCCGGGTCCAGGGGACCTACGAACGGCCGGTACCGGGTCCCCAAAGTCACCAGAGAATGACCGTTTAACATGGGAGTCTATGGAAGGGGTGCCCGGTTTGAAAAATCGGTTCTCCCCGGCCGTAGGTCCCCCGGACAACAAACTTTGCACACTTATAAAGGAAGAGTGGGGCTACATGTGTGCAAAGTTTGGGGTTCAGAAGAGCTATGGCCAACCGGTACCGGGTCCCCAAATTCCGGGAGATCAGGCACAAAAAAGTGACTCGAGTATAAGCCGAGGGGGGCATTTTCAGCACAAAAAAAAAAGTGCTGAAAAACTCGGCTTATACTCGAGTATATACAGTAATTTTGAATGGGCTGCCTAACTCGATGCCCTGTACATCAACACATGAAAGTGAGCCGCTATTGTGTGACCCTCTGGAAGTGTTGGGTGCCGTACTTGAGGCCTTCTATAATTTTCAAGTTGACCTCCACTGCTTTAGACCATCGCTAGAAAAAATGTTCAGCTGGGCTAATACAGGTTCCACATTATTCAGATTTTTCCACAGCAGACCTCAGGGGACACAATCTATTTGATGTTGTAGGCCTTCAGTAATTAAGAGGCGATCAATAAATAGCTGGGTAATAGATCACTAGACAAAGAGCTTGGCTTTATCCCCTTCGATACACAGGAAAGAGTTCAAAATGTTATCAGCTGATCAAAAGTCTATTTGTATCTAAAATGTCCATGTAAAATAACCTAAATATTACTACAAAACCCACATTTTTTCCCCTTACTTTCTGATTTACGAGTAGAAACGAGGAACTGGATTCAAATTTTCAGAAGATAAATGATCAGGCACAATGGCTCTGTTGAGGGAACGCTAAACGTAAATGGGGTATCCTTTAAATAAGGGGTACTAATTTGAAGATTCAAAATGTATAAAGTCTAATGAAAGCACCAAAAAAATAGTCTACGAGTCCAAACACATTTAACCACTTAAGGACCGCCGCACGACGATATACGCCGACAGAATGGCACGGCTGGGCACAAGGGCGTACAGGTACGTCCCCCTTTAAGATCCCAGCCGTGGGTCGCACGAGCGCCGCCAGTGTCCTGCCATCGGGTCACAGAGCTGAAGAACGGGGAGGGGTAAGTGTAAACAAACCTCTCCCCATTCTTCCTAGTGGCATGTCACTGATCGTCTGTTCCCTGTCATAGAGGACGATCAGTGACGTCACACGCCAAGCCACACCCCCCCTACAGTAAGAATCACTCACTAGGGCACACTTAACCCCTACAGCGCCACCTAGAGGTTAACCCCTTCACTGCCAGTGTCATTTTCACAGTAATCAGTGCATTCTTATAGCACTGATCGCTGTAAAAAATTACAATGGTCCCAAAAATGTGTCAAGTGTCCGATGTGTCCGCCATAATGTCGCAGTCACGATAAAAATCGCAGATCGCCGCCATTAGTAGTAAAAAATAAAAATAAATATTAATAAAAATGCCATAAAACTATCTCCTATTTTGTAGATGCTATAACTTTTGCGCAAACCAATCACTATGCGCTTATTGTGATTTTTTTTACCAAAAATAAGTAGAAGAATACGTATCGGCCTAAACTGAGGAAAAAAAATGTTTTATATATTTTTGGGGGGATATTTATTATAGCAAAAAAGTAAAAAATATGTAATTTTTTTTCAAAAAATTGTCGCTCTATTTTTGTTTATAGCGCAAAAAAAAAAAAACGCAGAGGTGATCAAATACCACCAAAATAAATCTCTATTTGTGGGGAAAAAAAGGACGTCAATTTTGTTTGTGAGCCACGCCGCACGACCGCACAATTGTCAGTTAAAGCGACGAAGTGCCGAATCGCAAAAAGGGGCCTGGTCTTTTAGCAACAAAATGGTCCGGGGCTTAAGTGGAATATTAGTATTGGTCACAAATCACAACATAGAACAGACAATGCGTTTCAGGGGTTCCAGGACCATATATTACCTATTTTTGAACTTCAATACTCTGGTATGGCGCTCCCACTTTTTATCTCTTCTTATTCTCCTAGGTCTCCTTCTTAAAGGGGTTGTAAAGGTTCGTTTTTTATTTTATAAATAGGTTCCTTTAAGCTAGTGCATTGTTGGTTCACTTACCTTTTCCTTTGATTTACCTTCTAAATGTTTTTTTTCCTTGTCTGAATTTCTCACTTCCTGTTCCTCCTCAGTAAGCTGTTCTGGATGACTCCACACCACTCGGATGATGGTGTGAAGTTTAGTGAGGAGAAACAGGAAGTGAGAAATTCAGACAAAGAAAAAAAACATTTAGAAGGGAAATCTAAGGAAAAGGTAAGTGAACCAACAATGCACTAGCTTAAAGGAACCTATTTAGAAAAAAAAAAAAATGAACCTTTACAACCCCTTTAAGGACTTCAAATGTAATGGGTAATCATAAGAACTCAAAAATCCAGGGATTACCCATTAAGTTTAAAGCCTCATACACACGATCAGATTTTCTGACGGGAACTGTGCGATGGCAGCGTTTGTACGCTCCATCGGACAATTGTTGTCGGATTTTCCGCCAACAAATGTGGGATAGCATGCTTTAAAATTTTCCGCCAACAAATGTGTGTTGTCGGAAATTATCCAATCGTGTGTACCGTAGTCCCTCGGACAAAACTCCAAAGTACAAACACGCATGCTCAGAAGCAATGCTCACCATAACACAACATTAGCAGAAGTTGCCCAAAGGGTGGCACTAAAGAGCTGTAAAACCACGTAGTTTCGTGTTTGTTGGCCGACAATTCTTTGCCGTTTGTATGCAAGACAAGTTCATGGCCAACGCCCTTCGGACAAAAGTCCTACGCTTTGTCCGTGGAAAATCCGATCGTGTGTACCAGGCTTTAGTCTAATGAAAGCCCCAAACAGACAATTTGAGAGTCCAAAATGTTTTACTATTAGTATTGGTTCACAAAGGGCAACATAGAACAGACAAAACATTTTGGGTTTTAAAGACCTTCCCCCTTCCTAACAGCCTAAAAGGTAATCTTTAGGACTCAATGATTAGCCATTACATCTACACTATATTACCAAAAGTATTGGGACACCTGCCTTTACACACATGACCTTTAATGGCATCCCAGTCTAAAGCCCCGTACACACGGTCTGCCTTTTTGCCAACAAACTTCATTTTGAGCAAGTTTGACAAAAAATCAGACCGTGTGTACGCTCCACCGGACAAACTTTTTTGGTTTTCATCGGACAAAAGTTCGGTCTGCATACGGACAAACTTTTGGTCAACAAAAGTCCGATGGAGCAAAGTCCGACCGTGTGTACAGAAAACCATCGGACTTTTGTCCGATGGACAAAACAAATAATGTTAAAATCAACCAACAATAACATAAGTGGACCAAAGGGTGGCGGTAAAGAGCAGAAAAAACACGTGATGTTGCAAAAAGTTTTGAGAAAGTTTGCAGAAAAGTCCTGTGGTGTGTATGCTATGGGTGTGCCCGGCCAACTCCGTTCGGACAAAAATCCACGGAAAAGTCCGATGGAAGTCCGACCGTGTGTATGAGGCTTTAGTCTGTAGGGTTCACTATTGAGTTGGCCCACCCTTTACAGATATAACAGCTTCAACTCTTTTGGGAAGGCTGTCCACAAGGTTTAGGAGTGTGTCTATGGGAATGTTTGACCGTTCTTCCAGAAGTGCATTTGTGAGGTCAGGCACTGATGTGGACGAGAAGGCCTGGCTCACAGTCTCCACTCTAATTAATCCCAAAGATGTTCTATCAGGTTGAGGTCAGGACTCTGTGCAGGCCAGTCAAGTTCCTCCACCCCAAACTCGCTCATCCATGTCTTTATGGACCTTGTTTTGTGCACTGGTCCAAATCATTTGGTGGAGGGGAAATTATGGTGGGGGGTTGTTTTTCAGAGGTTGGGCTTGGCCCCTTAGTTCCAGGCGTCAGCATACCAAGACATTTTGGACCATTTCATGCTCCCAAAATTTGTGGGAACAGTTTGGGGGTGGCCCCTTCCCCAATGACCACAAGTGTAAGCAACATTCTTTCCACCGACCATCACACTAATGAGGTATAGATATAGTAATTATTAGCAGGATTCCCTGAGACCGGAATGTTATTTCAAGGATTCCTTTGTGTTGAAAAGGTTGAGAAACGCTGGCTTAGACATTTCATCTATTTATCAAGCCCTGGTTAAGGGGGGAGCTCGAGCCCCCAAAATGTGTTGGGTATGTAAACCTATTTTTTAACTTCAATACTCTGGTATTATCGCTTCCACTTTTTAGATCTCTTCGTATTCTCCTAGATCTCCTAAAATGTTTTTAACCCCTTCTCACCCAGTCCCCATGTCCCTTTAAGCGAGTCTTTATTCCTAGGGGGCGAGAAAGGCTTCCTGAGATTGGCTCTCACAATGGTCACATGATCAGAAGCCTGTCCCTGCCAGCTCCTGATCATGAATAGAGATCTAGAGCTGTCTATGGCAGCTCAGTCACAGTTCTGACTGAGTGATTGAGAATCCTCAGCAATCTAGAGATGAATATGTGCAGTGTGTAGGCAGGGTTGCTGTCAGAAAATAACTAGGCCCCCGTGCAGCCTACCTGACCCGCTCTCGTTCCTGAAGTGATTCCATGTACCCTGCAGCAGCTTGTAGGATGGAGAGGGTAGAAGCCGTTAGCACTGCTGGAGGGGCACATGGAGGGGGTGGGGACAGGAGTGGGTGGAGGAGATTGTCTACAGGAGGGGTGATCAGCTTGGCGGGGGGGGGGGGGGTGGCATTTACTAGAACAGATCCCCTGTAGTTCCTCCCTGGAGCAGCTGAAAGCTGGAGGGAGGGGGAGGAGATAAAGCCGGCTTTCTGCTGCTGCAGGTAAGCCATAAAGAGGATCAGCTACTGTAATTCCTCCCACCCCACCACTGCACTGGTCACCTCCTCCTGTCCATGATTCAATCATTACCTGCTGAATGGATGGGCTTCGGCTCCATACAGGAGGACCTGTGATAGCCCCTTATCAGCAGCCCTGCATGTAGGCATTAAAACCTACTCTCTTAGCCACCACACCTATGCCCATGGGATAAGTGGATAAGGAAGTTCCTTTGGTCCTCCTGTACAAGGCCCAGGCAGCAGGGTGAATTGAATGTGGGCAGGGAGGGTTAGCGGCGCGGCAGAGGGGCAGTTACTGGAACCGATCCCCTGTAGGGCTCTCTCTGCAGCAGCTGAAAGCTGGCTTGTTCTCCTCTCCCTCCTGCCAGCTTTCAGCTGCTGCAGAGAGAGTCCTACAGGGGATCGGTTCAGAGGACCGGAAGCACTGCGGGGGTAGGGGGAGCATAATGGGGGGCTGGGTAACAGGGGAAAAGGTATGGTGTACAGGGAGGGTGATCGGTGCAGCAGGAGGGGCAATTACTGGAACTGATCCCCTGTAGGGCTCTCTCTCTGCAGCAGCTGAAAGCTGGCTTCTCCTCTCCCTCCTGACAGCTTCAGCTGCTGCAGAGAGAGCCATACAGGGGATCGGTTTCAGCAATTGCCCCCGCCTGCTGCACAGATCCCCCTCCCTGTGCACAATACCTTTCCCTCTGTTTCCCAGCCCCCCATCATGCTCCCCCTACCCCCCGCAGTGCTTCCGGTTTCCCTCCTCTCCTTCCCGTCGGCAGCTGCAAGCGCACAATAGGGTCCTTCGGGATGGAGAGTGGGGGAAGGTTATGGTAAATATGTCATATTTACCAGCCCCTTCCTTTCCCGAATGAACATAATGAATGATCGGTACCGATCACTCACTATGTTCATTCATAACTGAAGCATAGTTTGAACAGCAGCCTTGCCTATGCCTATGCATTACCTGGGCAGAAAAGTTTAAAAATGTAGTTTATGTATAATTTGTGTCTATACAGTATATATATTCATATGGGCAGCCATATTGCTCACTACATAGTCCTTCCATGCTTGGTTTCCTGTTCATTGGTAGTGATTGTGCTTTATAGCACCTCTTATCCCAGTCCGCAGGTCTTTTCAATGCAGTCTACATGTGACGTATCCTGTAATTGATTTTAGCCTCAGCAGGTGTTCAGGCTTTACAACAGCTGGCAAAGCGTCCGTTCCCAAAATTCTCTCCAGCTTCCTTTTAATACTCGAGTCGGAAACATTTCTGCAAACAGCTATCGCCCGTCGTCGCGTCTTAATATTTATCTTGGACGGGCTCAGCGGGAAAACGTTTACATGAGTTGGCGCTTGGAAAATAAACATCGAAAATGAATATTCTTGTAAGCACTTTGCCGCTCAGTCCGCGCACCTTCCCCGCAAAGTGTTAAAAATAGCCCAGCGTGACGGCTAAGAGTTCCAGGAAAAAGGGATCTCCTGTCTTTAATTTCTGTGTCCATTTCATCGGTCTGCTGTCTGTCAGTGTCACCGTGTGCCCCGCTGAGTGTAAAATTCCTCAATAAGCGTCCACATCTGGCGCTCACGAACTGGAGGCTCGAGGAAGCCGCGTTTCGATTTATTTACTTTTTCACTGCTTGTGTTCAGCTGCTGCTCGGATATTCAGGAAGCTCTTAATTATGGCATTTCATCCCATTATGTCACGCCTACGCCCTACCGAGCCCGGCAAAGCCGTGAAAAGGAGCCGAGGTTTCCGAGCATTGAATGCACTTTATATACAAAGGATTCGGCACGGATTTATTGTGGCCCATTGTGGCTTCTACTACAAAGCCAGTGTGTGTCTTAAAGGGGAACTACAGTCAGTCTTCAACTTCTTAAAGATATCCATGTGAAGGCCGATCAGCTTTATGTCAATTATCCTAAAGGCTGATTCTGGAAGAGTATAAAACAGGGGCCTTGAATTGAATTTTTCGAAGGTCCAGTCAGCAAAATTTCCTTCCGGCAGAGGTCAGATTCTGGTTACCGCTATAAAAATATTGCGACCCCCCCCCCCACTCCGTACATCATCGTCTTCAGCGTAACTTTCATATCATAGTCCCCTTTACATCACAGTCGCTTTAAACATGCACCTTACCCACCACTACTCTGAAAAGTGATCCATACTGGTTGCTAGGATGCAGGCGGCTGGGCTGAATGGCCGTCTGCACCATAACAACCAATGGCACTATCCAGCCCAGCTGCCTGCATCCTAGCAACCAGCTCAGTAATGCTGCCCTGTGTATACAGGTCAATGTTACTACTCTGCAGTGAGGACAGAGTGTCTGGTATGTCCAGATGTCACCTGACTTTGCCTCATTGGTGACATACATCTGGTAGATATGTGCGATTTGTTTCGTACGAATCAAAAATTCGCGGGGCTTCCATGGAAGCTGACCTATCTATTGCCTAAACTGAAGGCCGATAACTGATACACTTTTTGGGTTGCTAGTGGGTGTGGTAAAAAGTTCTTCAGTTTTTTAAATAAAATTACAGGATCCAAAAAAAAAGAACATATGCATTACTGGTTCCATGTTGCACAGGGATACAGCCTTGCGTACACAGTATCTCCATTGAGGTATCAGTGCTACAGTAATTGTCTACGTAACCAGCACAAGGTCTAGTTAAGTCATTCTCAACCATTTTACCCCAGAGGAACCCTTGAAAATCATTTCTAAACCTCGGGGAACCCTTGTTAAAACCAATACATTGGGGAGTTGATGGGAAAATTGCTCCTTACCTTGATGGCCAGTGGATAGAATATACCCCCCTGATAGTGTTGGTCAGAATACCACTGTGGAGGACTGCTGAAATGGTTGTTGGTGTCATACAGCTGGTTTTGCCAAGTGGCACTGGACCCAGAACAATGCACGCACCATAAAATGGGAGGTCTGTCTGCCAATGCTCAAAGAACCCCTGGCAACCTCTGTAGGAACCCTAGGGTTTCACAGAACCCTGGTGGAGAATGGCTAGTCTAGATCAGTGTTTCTCAACTCCAGTCCTCAAGCCACCCCAACAGGTCATGTTTTCAGGCTTTCCATTATTTTGCACAGGTGATTTGATCAGTTTCACTGCCTTAATAATTACCACAGCTGTTTCATCTGAGGGAAATCCTGAAAACATGACCTGCTGGGGCGCCTTGAGGACTGCAGTTGAGAAACACTAGTCTAGATTGTAGAACTAGAAAGAACCTAAGCAGTAAAGTGTGGCTAGATATGACTGAGAAGAGAAAACAGGGTAAAATAATAGCAGGGATGAGTGCCTTGGAGCCATGTCTGCCATGCAATAGGCTGTGTACAAGCCTATTGCATGGCCAGTGATTCATTACTGGTTCCATGTTTCACAGGGATAAATCCTTGCATATATCTTCATTGAGGTATCAGTGCTACAATAATTGTCTACGTAAACAGCACAAGGTCTGGCTCAGCCTCTCAACCTTTTTAACTTAGAGGAACCATTGAAATCATTCTCAAGTCTCAGAGAACCCTTGCTAAAACCAACACGTCCATGGTCAATGGGAAAATTGC
This sequence comes from Rana muscosa, assembly GCA_029206835.1. Taxonomy (NCBI): domain Eukaryota; kingdom Metazoa; phylum Chordata; class Amphibia; order Anura; family Ranidae; genus Rana; species Rana muscosa. Next base: position 37,786,589 of record CM055126.1, read on the forward strand.
CCCTTACATTGGTGGCCAGTGGAAAGAATATACCCCCCCCCGATAGTGTTGGTCAGAATGCCACTGTTGAAGACTGCTGAAATGGTCATTGGTGTCATGCAGCTAGCTTTTCCAAATAACGCTGGAGCTATGCATGCATCATAAAATGGGAGGTCAGGCAGCCACAGCTCAAGGAACCCCTGGCAACCTCTGGAGGAACCCTAGGGTTTCACAGAACCTTGATTGAGAATTGCTGATCTAGTCTGGAGAACCAGAAATAGTAAGAACCTACGCAGTTCAGTGTGGATAGATATGGCTGAGAGGGGAACCAAACATGGAATAAAATAGAGGGGATGAGTGCCTTTGAGCCATGTCGGACATGCAATAGGCGGTGTACAAGCCTATTGCATGGCCAGTGATTCATTACTGGTTCCATGTTGCACAGGGATATATCCTTGCATATACCTCCATTGAGGTATCAATGCTACAAAAATTGTCTACGTAAACAGCACAAGGTCTAGCTCAGCCTTTCTCAACCTTTCTAACCCAGAAGAACCCTTGAAATAATTTTCAAGTCTTGGGGAACCCTTGCTAAAACCAATACATCAGGGGGTCAATGGTAAAATTGCCCCTTACTTTGGTGGCCAGTGGAAAGAATATACCACCTTACAGTGGTGTTTAGAATGCCACTGTTAAAGACTGCTGAAATGGTCATTGGTGTCATGCAGCTGCCTCTGCCAAGTGGCATTGGACCCGGATCTATGCAGGCACCATAAAATGGGAGGTCTAGCAGCCACAGCTCAAGGAACCCCTGGCAACCTTTGGAGGAACCCTAGTTGAGAATGGCTATCAAAATATTGAGAATAATTATCACAGAGTCAAATTCTCTTTGAAACTCATCAGCAATAAGCATTTTTAATCTAAAATTTCACTCTTAGATTGCTATAATATTGCAGCCTCTCTGGGATGAGCTATTTTTTTTTTTATTATTCACTTGTATGCTCTCCTTGTCAGAACCTGAAGTGTCAGAGTGTCTGGCAAACAGGAGCCCATAGAGGCTTTCCTAGACATGCGATTCTTGTACACTGGCCAACGTGGCTCCAAGGCACTTATTCACCTGCTTAGGTTCTTTCTATTTCGGAGTTCTCTAATCTTGGTGAGCGTTCAAGGTGGATAGAAATGGCTGAGGAACGAAACCAAATTGGGAAGAAAAAGGAGGGGATGAGTGACTTGGAGCCATGTTGGCCATGTAATAGGCCTTGTGAATGAATCACACGTCTAGTAGGCCAGTGGTTCTCCACCCAGTCCTCAAGTACCCCCAACAGGCCATGTTTGCAGGTTTTCCTTTATCTTGCACAGGTGCTTTAAATCAGAGTCAATGGTTTGGTATTTTGGACAGCTATTTTCTCTAAGAGAAATTCCCAAAACATGGCCTGTTGGGGGTGCTTGAGGACAGGGTTGAGAACCACTGTAGTAGGCGATTGGTTGGGGTAGGGCACTGAGCTTAGACAGGAGATAGGACAGCCCCTATAGGGTCCTGTTCGCCTTCAGGTTATGACGGTAAGAGAATACAAGTAGATACAAAATTTGTTCATCCCAGAGAGGCTGCATTATTATAGCAATCCAAGAGTAAAGTTTTCGATTTAAAATGCTTTTTGACCAATTTCTTAAATTAAAAATAATATAGACTGAGTCAGCTATTAAATCAGATAATACAGAAAATGAGACCTCTAGGGTTATCTTTATAATGAATATTGAAATCCGCAATTACAGTTTCCTGCCTAAAACATAAAATATTGCCAGAAATATAAAGCGAAATTATAAGAATAATGGAAGAGGCAGGAGAATTATCCACCCTGGTGTACGCTGACATCTTCGCGCCGTAGCGCCTGACCCCTCACAGAGTCCCCATCTGGCGTTAGAACTCCAATGCAAGTGTGCAATTACTAACCTTTGACTCGCGCCTACCTCATCCCAGCCCCTGATCTTCTCATGAAATATCGAACCGGCAATTTATTACCACCCTCTACACGGTCTGCTGAACTCCTACCACTCACACAGGGGCCTGCGGGGCAATGCCTGACGCGGGCCAGGAATGATTTGCTGTACAGCAGCGAGGTTAAAAAAAAAAAAAAAGTGGGAGCGCATTCTATCATGTGGATGTTACCGCAGACAGAAGGCAACGTCTTTAACGCCCCATCCACCTTTCATAAAGGCTGCTCGGTAAGTGCCGAGACAGCGACATTGACAGGATACGCCAGACAAGACATTAAAGGTTGATTTACCAAAACCGGAGAGTGCAAAATCTGGTGCAGCTTCCGGTTTTTTTTTGTCGACGCTTAACCACCAGAAGATTTACCCCCCTTCATGACCAGGCCATTTTTTTGCTTTTTGGCACTGTATTACTTTAACTGACAGTTGTGAGAATTGTCATGCAATGCTGTACACAAATAAAACATATACTGTATATACTCGAGTATAAGCCGACCCGAATATAAGCCGAGGCACCTAATTTTACCACAAAAAACTGGGAAAACTTATTGACTTGAGTATAAGCCGAGGGTGTCCATCTGCATGCCTCACTGTGCCCAATCTACCTACCTGATCTCCGGCGCTGTGCGACTAGACTGACGTTTAACATGGGAGTCTATGGAAGGAGTGCCCAGCTTTGAAAAATCGGTGCTCCCCGACCAAAGGTCCCACAGACAACAAACTTTGAACACTTGTAGAAGAGAAATGGGGCTACATGTGTGCCAATTTTCGGGTCCAGGGGACCTACGACCGGCCAGTACCGGGTCCCCAAATTCACTGGAGAAATGACCGTTTAACATTAGAGTCAATGGAAGGGGTGCCCGGGTTTGAAAAATTGGTGCTCCTCAGCCGTAGGTCCCCCAGACAAAAAACTTTGCACACTTATAGAGGAGAAATGGGGCTATATGTGTGCCAAGTTTTGGGTCCAGGAGACCTACTGCCAGCCGGTACCGGGTCCCCAAATTCCGGGAGATCAGGCGCAAAAAGGTGACTCGAGTATAAGCCGAGGGGGGCATTTTCAGCACAAAAAAAATGTGCTGAAAAACTCGGCTTATACTCGAGTATATACACGGTGTAATTTTTTCCCCACAAATAGAGCTTTCTTTTGGTGGTATTTGATCACTACTGGGCTTTTTTATTTTTTGCACTGTAAACGAAAAAAGACTGAAAATTTTGAGAACAAAACCCAATATTTTTTATTTGCTGCTATAAAACTATCCAATAAACATATCCAATAAAAATATATTTTTTAAATTCAGATTTCTTCTTAAATTTAGGCCAATATGTACTCTGCTACATATTTTTGGTGAAAAAAATCCCAATAAGCGTATATTGATTGGTTTGCGCAAAAGTTACCGCGTCTCCAAAACTTTGGGATATATTTTTGATTTTTGATTTTTTTTTTATACTACTAATGGCGTGATCAGTGACTAATGTCGCGTACACACGGTCGGAATTTCCGACAACAAAACCGTGGATTTTTTTTTTCGACAGATGGTGGCTCAAACTTGTTTTGCACACACACGGTCACACAAATGTTGCTCGGAAATTCCAAACGTCAAGAACGTGGAGACGTACAACACTACGACGAGACGAGAAAAATTAAGTACAATGATTCAGAGCATGCGTCGAATTGAGTCCGAGCATGCGTAGTATTTTTGTGTGTCGAAATTGGATACACACGATCGGAATTTCCGACAAGAGCTTTTGTTGTCGGAAAAATTGAGAACCTGCTCTCAAACATTTGTTGTCGGAAATTCCAACAGCAAATGTCCGATGGAGCCTACACACTGTCGGAATATCTGATCAAAAGCTCACATCGAACATTTGTTGTCAGAAATTCCAATCGTGTGTACACGGCATTAGAGTGCAATGCCAGGGCCCATCAGTACTGCCAATCAGTGCCCATAAGTGATGCCAATCAGTGCCCATAAGTGATGCCAATCAGTGCCCATAAGTGCCACCTATTTCATAGGGGAGATCTACACAGAAGATCAGGGCACTGGTCATCAGTGCCCATCAGTGATACACATCAGTGCCCATAAGTGATGCCCAGTGCCCATAAGCAATGCCAATCAGTGCCGCCTATCAGTGATGCCAATCAGTGCCCATCAGTGCCACCTATAATTGCCCATAAGTGCCACCTATCATTCAGTGCCCATTTGTGTTGCATATTAGTGCCTCCTCATTAGTACCCGTCAGTACTGCCTCATCGAAACGCACATCAGTGAAACAAAAAAAAAAAATACTTAAAATTTTCTAACAGAAACTAAGAAAAAAAAAATTTTTCAGTCTTTTTTTCGTTTGATAGCAAAAATAAAAAGTGGTGATTAAATATCACCAAAAGAAAGCTCTATCTGTCTAAAAAAAAAAAAAAAAAAAAAAAAAAAAAAAAAAAAAAAAAAAAAAAAAAAAAAAGGTACAAATTTTGTGACGTGCAATTTTCATTCAAAGTGCAACAGCGTTAAAAGCTGAAACTTTGCCTGGGCAGGAAGGGGGGAAAGTGCCCAGTAGGCAAGTGGTTAATCATCCAATCATGTGCAGGAAAAAATAAATATTTTTTTTATATATATATATATATATATATATATATATATATATATTTCATCCACATGATTGGGTCTTCTTTCCAAAATGATTTTTTTCCTTCTCTCACCTCATTTACTGAGATAAGTGAAAATTTACTTTGAAAGGGAACATGCTCTGCTCCTTTAGTAAATCAGAATCAAACTAAGCATCATCCAGGGAGAGTCTAGTTCTACTTTAGAGCCTATTTATGTATTTGTGGGACATTAACGCATTTTATGCCACATGATATGTGCGTTGAATTTAGGCAGCGCAAAGTTAAAGCGGAGGTTCCGCGACCATTGGTTTTTTTTTTTTTGTATTAAATCAGTGGATTTATATATCGCAATTGAGTACTCACTTTTTAGGTGTCTTGCAGCATCACCCGTCCGTTTTCATAGTAAAGATAAACTTATATTATTTTATCTATGCATTTGCCATTTTGCTTGTGGGCATTGTGAAGCCCACAAGCAATTGCTTCCTGGATGCGGTGAATGCTCAGCTCCCGGCATTCACCGCTCTATCTCGGGGATGCGCACTCTCTACGGCGACCTGCGCCGTAAGCATTATGGTTGTCATAGCAACGGGCGGCGTCATCCCTAGTACACGCCGCGGGAGCTCCCATAGATCACTGCGGCTCTATCTCGGGGATGCGCACTCTCTACACAGCATACACAGCGACCCGTAGCACAGCAAAGGACACGCCTACTCCCGCGGGAGGAAATCCCGGAAGTAGAAATGAAGAAAGAAGATTAATGAAAACTGCACAGCAAAAAAAAAAAAAAGGTTAGTCTTTTGTTTATATTCATGCTAAGAGGGACTGTTGACAGCAATCTGTAAAATGTGGGTGAACCTCCGCTTTAAGGTGTTGCTGTGCGTTATGGCGCTTTGCAATGCATGTTGCCTTGGTGTGTTAAAGGGAAGCTCCAGCCTCCCACCAAATACTGTAGCTGCTGACTTTTAATATTAGAACACTTACCTGTCCAGGGATAGCGCAATGTCAGCACCTCAATGTCAGGTGCTGCCGCCCCCATTCCTTGTAAGGGAAACCGGCAGTGAAGCTTTGTGGCTTCAGCCAGTTCCCTACTGCGCATGCGGGAAGCGTGCTGCATTTTGTGAATGGCCCGGTGGCGGGGGAAGGAGGAGGGGGGCCGAACTTCCGGGAGGTCTCCCGGAAGTGGGGATGGGTACCTGTCAAAAATAGGTACCCACTCCCCCGAAAGGTGCCAAAATGTGGCAGCGGAGAGAGGGGGGAGGAAGCAAACGAGTGGAGCTTCCCCTTTTGGGTGGAGCTCCATGTGACGGACTCCAGACACCCTGTTGGGTATCTCCACCAAGAAGCTGCTTCCCACGTTCTGGAACACGAGACCCGCAAGTCTGGCTATAGTTACCCCAATAACTGGGCAACGCCAGTTTTGGAGTAAACCAGAATATTAACTGTTTATTTGGACAAGAATACAGGCTTTTATACACTTGAGAAGGAGGTTCCTCCTCCTGATCATATTACCCTAATGCCCCGTACACACGACCGGTTTTCCTGTCGGAAAAAAGTTGGATGGTTTTTCCGAAGGAATTCCGCTCAAGCTTGGTTTGCATACACACGGTCACACAAAAGTTCTCGGAACCTTTGAGCGTTAAGAACGCAGTGATGTACAACACTACGACGAGGCGAGGCGAGAAAAAGAAGAAGTTCAATGCTTCCGAGCATGCGTCAAATTGTTTCCGAGCATGCGTGTTTTTTTTTCCCGTCTGAAAAACATACAGACGACTGGATTTCCCGATAGGAATTTTTTCCGTCGGGAAAATAGAGAACCTGCTCCCTATCTTTTTCCGGCAGTTTTTACGTTGAAAAAAGTCAGATGGAGCATACACATGGTCGGGATTCCTGACCAAAAGCTCTCATCTGACTTTTTCCGACAGGAAAACAGTCATGTGTATGGGGCATAACAATACAAATTGTAACCAGAAACATAAATTAACATGTTCTAATTAACTAGTCATTTACCCAGCCTAGGTGACTCAGAGGTCTGACCTTTCAGGTCAGACTTGCCGTCTTGTAGCTCGGAAGACACAATACACATTATCATAAGTATAAACACAGAACACCTTCACACAATAGCAAAAGCCCCAAGTAGCAGACGGACCGACTCCTAAATTGAAGTTCATGAAATCCATATCTAAGCAATGCTTTGATTAATCAGAGATTGCAGATGGCATGGCAACAATCTGCAAGACTCTTACAATGTTCCATCATTCTGATACAGTGGAATTAATGTATCATAGATTTCTTGATGGATATTGTTGATAAATATTACTGTTCCATTTTAAGTAATCCAAACCACATTCTCAGTGTCCATTAAATAGCTGTCCATTTTCTCAGTCACCCTGTGCCCCTAATAGACATAGGAGGTGCATGGGGAGCTGCAACCAGGGTTTCCCAACCTCTCTAAGGGATTCTGGGTTCCATGGGCCCCCCGCCCAAAGTGACTCCCGTCACACTCCACTTTAAGGGTTCTATTCAAAATGAATGGCACCACAATGCACCAAGGCATGTAAAGTGAATTGCTGCACATTGTAATAGCACACGCATTACAACAATGTAGATTCTTAACCGGGGACTTTAATATAATTTCAATGACCTTTTAATCATTTTAAATCTGCAGGTTTTGCTTAAAATAATACCCGGTGATGATGCCATGAAGATCCTTGTTCAAGCACTTCCTGTTACAGGGTGACATCGCTATGTCCATGTATCCCAATTGTGCTCCTGTGTTGTCACCCTGGCTTTAGATGGAGACTACAACACACACCACCTGTCACCATCAGGAAACCCACCCTTAGAGTGCACATAGACGGAAAGGGACGGCAAAGAGGCTGCAGGAGATCAGGATTTTTTTAAAATACCCTTTTCCTAATGTTGAGTTGGGCTGTAACAATGATAAAGATAAAATAAAATCACTGTTTTTTTTTTTTTAATGAAAGAAAAGGATTTATCTTGAAGGCAGACATTTGACCTACAGACGGCCGCGTAAGAATAATAATCATGATCCGGAGGTCGAGACATTATAGCCTGGGACCGCGCTGTGCCGTTTTAATGGTATAAACCCATCTGCTGACGTTCCAGATCCGTGTGTAACTAAAGGAGCTTTATTCCCCGCAGACAGATCAGTCTGACTCTCGCCACTCCGCTCCCAGATAAAATTCAATTCAACCGGGTATCTCTAATCTACAGCAAAGCTTTTATCTGTCTGAAAGGTTGATTGTAAAGTTAAAGCTTTATTCCCCTTGCATGCCACCCTGTTGAAAATAAAGGCAGTGCCGGACCAGCGGCCCAAAATCTAGCTGCTGTTGCTGCGGGGAGATAAGGGACAGATTATAAAAAATGTCACATATCAGAGAGGAGAGACAGAACGAGAAATGTAATGTTAATGGGAGGAAGAAGATATTTTAAAGCTAAAAGAGCCTTCACATTCTAACATGTCCATACAGCCACTTGCGGCTCAATTTCTGTAAAATTTTAGCACCTCTAGTCTCCAAACCATTTCATACAGTCAGGTCCATAAATATTGGGACATCGACACAATTCTAATCTTTTTGGCTCTATACACCATCACAATGGATTTGAAATGAAACAAACAAGATTTGCTTTAACTGCAGTCTTTCAGCTTTAATTTGAGGGTATTTACATCCAAATCAGGTGAACGGTGTAGGAATTACAACAGTTTGTATATGTACCTCCCACTTTTTAAGAGACCAAAAGTAATGGGACAGATTAACAATCATAAATCAAACTTTCACTTTAATACTTGGTTGCAAATCCTTTGCAGTCAATTACAGCCTGAAGTCTGGAACGCGATGACATCACCAGACGCTGGGCTTCATCCCTGGTGATGCTCTGCCAGGCCTCTACTGCAACTGTCTTCAGTTCCTGCTTGTTCTTGGGGCATTTTCCCTTCAGTTTTGTCTTCAGCAAGTGAAATGCATGTCAATCGGATTCAGGTCAGGTGATTGACTTGGCCATTGCATAACATTCCACTTCTTTCCCTTAAAAAACTATTTGGTTGCTTTCGCAGTATGCTTCGGGTCATTGTCCATCTGCACCAATGAGTTCTGAAGCATTTGGCTGAATATGAGCAGATAATAATATTTCCCGAAACACTTCAGAATTCATCCTGCTGATTTTGTCAGCAGTCACATGATCAATAAATACAAGAGAACCAGTTCCATTGGCAGCCATACATGCCCACGCCATGACACTACCACCACCATGCTTCACAGATGAGGTGGTATGCTTTGGATCATGAGCAGTTCCTTTCCTTCTCCATACTCTTCTCTTCCCATCACTCTGGTACAAGTTGATCTCGGTCTCCTCTGTCCATAGGATGTTGTTCCAGAACTGTGAAGGCTTTTTTAGATGTTGTTTGGCAAACTCTAATCTGGCCTGCCTGTTTTTTAGGCTCACCAATGGTTTATATCTTGTGGTGAACCCTCTGTATTCACTCTGGTGAAGTCTTCTCTTGATTGTTGACTTTGACACACATACACCTACCTCCTGGAGAGTGTTCTTGATCTGACACACATACACCTACCCCCTGGAGAGTGTTCTTGATCTGGCCAACTGTTGTGAAGGGTGTTTTCTTCACCAGGGAAAGAATTCTTCGGTCATCCACCACAGTTGTTCTCAGTGGTCTTCCTGGGCTCCCCGATGCGTTTTTATTTTTTTTAAGGATGTTCCAAACAGTTGATTTGGCCGCACCTAATGTTTTTGCTATCTCTCTGATGGGTTTGTTTTGTTTTTTTCAGCCTAATGATGGCTTGCTTCACTGATAGTGACAGCTCTTTGGATCTCATATTGAGAGTTGACTGCAACAGATTCCAAATGCAAATAGCACACTTGAAATGAACTCTGGACCTTTTATCTGCTCTTTGTAAATGGGATAATGAGGGAATAACACATACCTGGCCATGGAACAGCTGAGCAGCCAATTGTCCCATTACTTTTGGTCCCTTAAAAAGTGGGAGGCACATATACAAACTGTTGTAATTCCTACACCGTTCACCTAATTTGGATGTAAATACCCTCAAATTAAAGCTGAAAGTCTGTGGTTAAAGTACATCTTGTTAGTTTAATTTCAAATCCATTGTGATGGTGTATAGTGCCCAAAAGTTTAGAATTGTGTCGATGTCCCAATATTTATGGACCCGATTGTATATATTACAGTATTTGGCCAACTGTTTGTCCAGACCATCACACCTATATGAGCCTGTTGGACATCCTATTCCAAAATAATGACCACTTATGTAGCGGGGGTTTGAATTTAGGGGGATACACCTGGGTGGTAGTATGACCCAGGTGTGTATAAATCATAAGAGGATTTAGACCATTTAAATCGTGGAGGACTTGGTGGTGTACTATTCTCCTTGGCCTGTGGGTGGCGGTGTTACCACGGGTCATCGTAGAATCACTGCCGCAGTGCTGTCCTTTTTGTCCCGTTCCGGCGGTGGTACAGTGGGGGCGGAGAACCTGCTGTGGCGTCACGAGAGGGGATAAAGGGGAGAGACGCGCTCGCCACGAGGTCTTGCTGAGCGCGCGACCAGGCACCTCAGGCCTGGGTGCGGGTGGTCCGGAGTTCCAGCTCAGGCGCCCTAGGCCTGGTCGGAGCGGAGTTGGCGTCCATCCCAGGCACCTTAAGCCTGGGGTGAGGTACTACACCGGAGGCCTGGGGCCCAGTGACTTCGACTGGGCTCCGCAAGGGCGGATGAGTCCGAGGGACCCTGAGGTGGATGGGGCCCATGTCTGAGGTGAGGAGGCCGGAGAGGTTACCCGTCTGAAGAGTCTGGAGCAGCATCAACCCGGTGACGGAGGGGCCTCTGGTAACTCCCTTGGAGGGACATCTTCCCCCTGACAGGGGCCACAACGCAGCAAAGGTACTCCAATTCATATTCTTCAGAGTCGCTGGTAGAGACTCACAAGTTTCAAGTTTCTCTCTCTAGCCAATGGCTATAGCAACCGCTGGTGAAACCACAGTGGTTTAGTTTATCGTTAGGATAGTGCCTCGACCTGCTTACCCCACCGTATTGAACTGTTATGGGTCTCAACCTATCGGCTGATAAAGAACTGTTTTAATTGTGTGCTACAATAAAACAAGTGTTGGATCCTTATCGGTGTGTGGAACTCTGGTTAATGGGAGTGAAGGGGAGTGTCAGCACAGCAAGACTTGGTTTTTAATAGAAACACACAGGCCCGAGAAGAATAACTGGTACTGGCCTTCACCTCACCTGTTGCAATGGGGAGGACATGGGCCGTAGCGCATCTCACAGACAAGATACCCCTAGAAGAGAGCTATCGGAAAACCGATTCACAAGAGGAGGGAGTGAGGCTGCTACACTTATATGACGTTGCCATTGTCAGATGTCTGGTCATTCCTCCACACAAAACTAGTCAAACCATGTCTTTATGGAGCTGGCCATCATTTATGAGTTCAGGTACTGATGTTGATGAGAAAATATATGTCTCACAAATGGTGTTCAGTGCAGTTGAAGTCAGGGCAACTTGAGTTCCTCCACCCCAAACTGATCAAACCATGTCTTTATGGAATTGGCCACCATTTATGAGTTCAGGTACTCAGGCGCCGCAAATTCCACAACTAAAACTAATTTCTCGGGGGTGGCAATTGCCCCTTTGCCCCCCCTGGATCTGCCCCTGGTACTGATATTGGATAAGAAGACCTTGCTCGCAATTGGTGTTCCAATTCATCCCAAAAGTGTTCAGTAGGGTTGAGGTCAGGTCTCTGCCTTGACACATTCCATGACGATTGGATTAGGATGTCCGAGCTACCAATGTAGATATAAATGCTGAGGGACATTACTGACATTCATTAGAGCTTAAGAAGTGGCTTCTACAAACTGCAAAATGGTCTTCAACATTACAGAAGATGTCTAGTCGAACGTGGCTAACTACTACTAGATATACTAGGTAAGCAACCTCAGCACTCTAGCTGTAGTAAGACTACAAAGCCTATCATGCCACTGCTTCTGAATGTCAGTGCCCATGGCTAGTAGACTCTTGCAACGCCTCATGATCATGTATGTCATCACAACTGGAGTGCTAAGTTTGTCTACCATGACCTGTATTCATGAGATCCTTCACAGACATTATTACCTAGCCATTTTTGGAAGTATCAGGCAACAAACTTATACGTCCAGCAGAAGCCCACTTACTGGCCATTCACAGAGGACAAGCTGGACAAAGTGCAAAATGATCTTCAACATTACAGAACATGTTTTGTTAAATGTGGCCAACTACTACTAGATATACTAGAGGTAGGCAACCTCAGCACTCTAGCTGTAGTAAGACTACAAATCCCTTCATGTCCCTGCTTCTGAGAGTCAGTGCCAGTGGCTGGTAAAGTCTTGCAAAGCCTCATGGTCATGTATGTCTCCATGTCACAACAACTGGATTGATGAGGTTCCCTACCATGAACTGGATTCATGAGAACCTTCACAGATATTGTTACCTAGCAATTTATGGCTGTATTGGGCAACCTATACGTCCAGCAGAAGCCCACTGGCTGGCCCTTCATGAGGGAAGTCATCAGGTATACAACCTGTTCTAATCAGTATTGTCAATCCAACCTCTAAGGGAAGCAGAACTGTGAGCTGCTTCACATTAAGAGAAGACAAACTTTAAGTTGCTCCTCATTAGGAGAGAAGAAGAATGTTGAGCTATTCCTCAAGAAGAACTTTGAGCTACTCCTCATTAAAGTGGAGGTCCGCCTAAAAAAAAAATATTAAAAGCCAGCAGCTACAAATACTGCAGCTGCTGACTTTTAATATTAGGACACTTACCTGTCCAAGGCGCCCGTAATGTCGGCAGCCGAAGCCGATCTGTCGCTCGGCTCCTGCCGCCGCCATCTTTGGTAGGGGAATCAGGAAGTGAAGCCTTGCGGCTTCACTTCCTGGTTCCCTACTGCGCACACACGAGTCGCGCTGCGTGTCCTTACTGGTCCCTGCTGTCTACTGGGACCTGTGTTTCTCCCAGAAGACAGCCGGGGAGGACAGAGTAGGCGCTGGAAGTGGCGTAAGTCATCTCGATCGCCGAGGCGACCTATGCCCGGAACTGGGAGCAAATACCTGTATTACACAGGTATCTGCTCCCTCCTCCCCCCTGAAAGGTGCTAAATGTGACACCGGAGGGGGGGGGGGATTCCAAAAAGTGGAAGAAGTTCCATTTTTGGGTGGAACTCCACTTTAAGCAAAGTAGAACTTTGAGCTCCATTAGGAGAAGAACTTTGAGCTGCTCCTCCTTAAGAGAAGAAGAACTTTGAGCTGCTCCTCCTTAAGAGAAGAAGAACTTTGAGCTGCTCTTCCTTAAGAGAAGAAGAACTTTGAGCTGCTCCTCCTTAAGAGAAGAAGAACTTTGAGCTGCTCCTCCTTAAGAGAAGAAGAACTTTAAGCTGCTCCTCATTTAGAAAAGAAGAGCTTTAAACTGCTCCTTGTTAGGAGAAAAATAATTTTGAGCTGCTCCTCATTGAGAAGAACTTTGAGCTACTCCTCATTAAGAGAAGACAAGCTTTAAGCTGCTCCTCCTTGAGAAGAACTTTGAGCTGCTCCCATAGGCGTGCGCAGCCTCGCCATCACTGCATTTGGGTGTGCACCCCAAAGCTCAAACAAACGTGTGTGTGATATGTGTGTAGCGGGGTATTCCCCTTTATGAGAGAGAGACAAGAAGTTCCAGGTGAGAGGTGAGTCGGGAGGAAGTAAAGAGACATTACTGGAAGTGAAAGCAGAGGAGAGAGAGAGAGAGACTACATCTCCCAGTACATCTTGCAGCACCCAGGGTACATTGCTCCGGAACAGAGACTGCTGGGGTAGACTTTATAAAGAGGAGGTGGAGTTTGTTCGCTCTTGTTGGGGACCCCCCCTCCTAGCAAGAGGATCTCTGTACTGAACTGCTGTGTGCACAAGGCCTGAAGCCTGGGCCTTGTGCTCCTTTCCAAAGAGCCCCTCGGCCAGCCTAGCAGAACCTTAGAGACATCTTCTCATCCTTGCTGCAGTACACCAGAAGGATTGAAGACTTGGATGTCGGTGGATTCCTGTTCCTAGACGAATCGATAGAGGAAACGGACTTGGACTTGTCCGGGTGGTGAGAGCTGTTTAAAGACAGATACTTTATCTTTACTATTCGTTGGGATTACAAAGTTGTTCTTCAAGTGCACCACCGAAAGATTGCTAGCGAATATTGTTTCACTGAACTTCCATTTAGATCAGTCAGGCCTGACTGCATAGGTAGACATTGCTGGGTGTTAGTCTACCCATGAGGGGAAGTATCTGAAAAAGGGCAGCGCTAGAGTTGCATAGCAATACTTAATTATTCTGATTACTCTGTTTATCTTTATTACTTTTTATTGCAGGGATCTGCAACTTGTTATACTGCTGTTTATTACTTGCCCATTAGCCTCAGTAAAATATCTGGGTCAAGTACATTGGTGTCAGTTTCACTTACTTTAATAGAAGTTTTAAAGTATATCACTGTGTGTGTTTGCCATAGGACTGTGTCACCTAGAGTTGCGGTCACGCGGTCCTATCTCCCCTTACTAGCTGTGCCAGTGGGGGGGGTTGAGCATATTGCCGGGGGTTGGCGGAGCTGTCTTCAGGGCCCAACTAAATCTGCGGTCTTCTTAGTTGGAGGTATCGCTACACATGGGGGCTCGTCCGGGATCCTGATACAGCAGGTGAACGCCTGAAGTGCCGGCATGGACCCCACCAAAGTAGTCCAATGGGGCGAAGCAGAAGGGACACGCTCAGAAGCGAGCGTGGCCATTGAACTTCCAGGGAGTGACTGGAGAGAGAAACAAATTAAAGAGGTGGTACAAATATTGTCCCCGGATAGAAAGGCTTACGTGGTCGCAATGAGACCAGACTCAAGGACCAACTGCACCTATGCACTGATAGAGTGGGGACAAGATGTCCCTGAAAACTTCCACGGTGCCAGTATAAAATTGTCCGAAAAGACTGAGTTCCACCTGACACATCCCAGTCAGAAGCAGTTAGAACCCTTGGACAGGAAAGCAGGGGCTGCTGTTAAATCGCAGGCAGAGCAACAGCCGAGTGATCTGAAACGACAGTACCGTGACATACAAGAGAGGTTTCAGGAGACTTCCAGTATGATAGCTGAACGCATTAAGGAGTTACGTGTCGCTCCTGAGGATCAGAAAGATGGTCAGATAAAGCCCAAACCTGGGAAGGTACCGAAGAAACGAGCTCAGGGTCGCCTGCAGGAAGTAACCATCCGGAAGGATTTCCGCATTGATGGCCAGATAGGAGAAAGAGGGCAGAAGGACAAACTGTCCTACACCAACCTCCTACACCAAATAGAGTTGGGGTTACAGAAAGGATATCAGGAATCTGAAATTAGAGAGGCTGTAATCCATGCCATCAGCCCAGGTTCAAGTGTCAGGGGCATGTTAGAGAGGAAGGGTGGATTGACCCTGAACCAGCTAAAGAGGATACTGAAAAGCTATTATGAGGAGGAAGATGCCGCTGAGTTATTTCATCGACTGATAAATATGACCCAGGAGAGTGGAGAGACTCCTCAGAACTTCCTATTCCGGGCCATTGAGCTCAAGGACCGCCTGTTGTCCACATCCAAGGATGAAGGAAATGGGGAGCATTTTGGAGTCGAGCTAGTCCAAAAGAAATTCCGGAGATCTGTGACTACGGGATTGAGGAGTGACTACATCAAGCTACAGCTGAAGCAGCATTTGGAAGATCCCTCAACTCCGGATGAGGTCCTCATTGAGAAAATGAATGAAGCAGATAAGATGGAGATTGAGAAGGACCAAAAACAGAGGAAACTTCAATCTCCTAGCACCACAAGTGCCAAAGTACAACAGATAGATGTCCCTTCAGACACTCGGGAGCTTAGTGTACTGGCAGCAAGCACTGAACAGGGATCATGGTCTTCACCTATTCACCACTTCCCCACAAGTCAGACTGGACTGGAGGAGCTGTTCCAGACCCAGAAAGAAATACTAGAGATGATGACGATGTTGATGACTCGTCTGGTGAAACCCCAGACAGAAGAGAAGAGGTCTCACCACTCATGGCACCAAAGACCCCTACCACTAACCGCTCTATGAAACCAATACAGAGAGCCTGCTTCAAATGTGGAGGAAAAGGACATCTCAGGCGAGTATGCCCAAGCCTGGTAGTTGAGGAAAAGTCCAAACAGCTGGCGGGAAACTTCAGCGGGCCCCGGTGAAGGAGCCGACCGGGTGCCCATCATTTTCAGTGAATTCCAAACTGAATGAGAAGCTAAGGAAGAGAAAAGACAAAACTCCTCAGAGGAACTATAGTATCCCTCAGCAGGGGTACACCCCAAAGAGAGAGGGCCAGACCCCTCAGAAGAGGCACAGCATTCCCCAAAGGGAATGCACACCTAAGAAAAACTATAATATCCCTCAGCAGGTCTGTACGCCCATTAAAAGGAGGAAAATCGATGCATACCAGGCCCAAGAAAGACTAAAGTCAAAAGGGAGATGGACGAAAGAGAGTCCGAAGGGAAAGGACCAGAAGAAGGCGACTCCTGCCAGGCCATATCCGGAGAAGCTGGTAGGCCCATCTCCTGTAGTGCCCATTCAAGTGGAGGGAGTCTACACCAGAGCCATCTTGGATACTGGGGCACAAGTGACCCTACTATACCGGGATTTCTACGATAAGCACTTGAGTCATCTGCCCATCCGGATGACCTTTGACCCATCTGTGGCTGGGAAGGCCGAAGTGTTTGACACCCTGGCAGTTGTGTGCCCTCGGCCGCCAGGAGCCAACAAGAGCTCCCTTATAATAGGGACAAACACGGACCTGGTCCGAAGACTCCTGACCCCTTTAGTGGAAGAGAAGGGGCAAGCAGCCACCAAGAACCATCCCATGCTGAGGACGGCTTACCAAAGGCTGGTCCTAGAGCAGAAGACCCCGGTGGAGGGGATAGGGAAGGTGTGGAGACTTGGAAGAGGAGGGGTAGTGTTGCAGCCTGGCGAAGTAACCTGTCTCAGAGCCACTGTGAAGCTTACTTGGGAGCAGCCTGGACCCTTTGTCGTGCTGGAATCCGACCCAAAAGGAGAGTCCTCAGGTCTGGAAGTGATACCAGAAGTGATTCCGCTGAAGGTTCTGAAGAAGGCCCATTGTAGAGTTCCAGTGAGTGTTAGAAACACTACCAGAGGCCCCATGGAAATCCCTGCCAGAATGCTGCTGGGCCAGGTGAGCCCTGCTGCCCCGGTTACCCTGTCAGAAGTAAAGGGGACGGGTGAAAGAGGAGATCTTTGGGAGAAGCTGTCCATGGAGAACTTGAATCTATCCAGGGTTTAGAAAGAGAGAGCCAAGGCCCAGTTGACTAGATGGGAGAAGATATTCTCCAGAGATGAGTTCGATGTGGGGTGTGCAAGGAGTGCCACCCATCGGATCCGCCTCCAGGAAGACAAGCCCTTCCGAGAGAGAGTCAGGCGGGTCCCCCTAGCAGATCTGGAGGATCTAAGGGAACAACTTGCAGAACTCAAGAGGACTGGTGTGATACGGGAGTCCAGGAGCCCCTATGCCTCTCCCATAGTGGTGGTCAGAAAGAAGAATGGGTCATTGAGGCTCTGTATAGACTACAGGACTCTCAACAGGAAAACCATCCCCGACCAATACACCACTCCGAGGATAGAGGATGCCCTACAGAGCTTGTCTGGAGCCAAATGGTTCAGCGTTATGGACCTCAAGAGCGGATACTATCAGATCCCTATGCATCCAGAAGACAAGGAGAAGACAGCTTTCATAACCCCAGTGGGGTTCTTTGAATTCAATCGGATGCCCCAAGGTCTGTCTGGAGCCCCAGCTACTTTCCAACGTCTCATGGAGAAGACTGTAGGAGACATGAACCTTATTGAAGTCCTTGTATACCTGGACGATGTCATTGTCTTTGGGAGAACCTTGGAAGAACACGAAGAGAGGCTGGAAAAAGTGTTGAGAAGACTAAGTGAGGAAGGACTCAAGCTTTCGCCTGAGAAGTGTCGGTTCTACCAGTCTTCTGTGAACTATCTGGGGCACATAGTGTCTGAAGAGGGGGTGGCCACAGACCCTGAGAAATTGGAGGCAGTTACCTCCTGGCCACGACCCACCACAGTAACAGAACTCAGATCCTTCTTGGGGTTCTGCTCCTATTACAGGAGGTTTGTGGAAGGATTCGCCCGAATTGCTAGACCATTGAATGAACTACTCAAGACCGAGGGGGAAGAGGACGATTTGGGGCCCAGGAAGCCGGGAGAGTCAGTCAGAGATCAGTGGAACCAAAAGTGTGAAGAGGCCTTCCAGGCATTAAAGGAGAGCCTAACCACTGCCCCGGTCTTGGCCTACGCAGACCCAACCAAACCCTATGAACTGCACGTGGATGCTAGTCATGACGGTCTGGGAGGAGTACTTTACCAAGAACACGAAGGGCAACTGCGGCCTGTTGCCTACGTGAGTAGGAGCCTGAACCCCTCGGAGAAGAACTACCCCACCCACAAGCTGGAGTTCCTGGCCCTTAAGTGGGCGGTAGTAGACAAACTCAAAGATTACCTATATGGGGCGGAGTTCACTGTGAAGACCGACAACAACCCCCTTACCTACCTTTTCACCAGGGCCAAGCTGGACGCCACTGGACACAGGTGGCTGGCCGCACTGTCTGGATTCAGCTTCAGCCTAAAGTGTAGGCCAGGGGCTGGGAATCGAGACGCAGACGCTCTGTCCAGGAGATCTCATTCCCCCACCATTGAAATAGAAGATTGGACCCAAGTGGCACCGGACGGGGTGCGGGCCCTTTGTCAAGGAGCTGAATTCCAAGCCCGAGGAGGCTCCAGAGCAGAGGAAATAGGAGTTACCACGGTGGGAGTCCCCAAACACTACTGTGGAGTAGCTCAATTGGAAGAGGACAACCTACCAAGACTGTCCAAGAAGGAATTGAGGTGTGACCAATTGAAAGACCCCATGGGGAGATTGGTCCTGGAGGCCTTGGAGAATCAGGATCCAAACAGACTCATGCGTCAACCTTCAAAAGAAGCTCGCCTGCTGAGGAAGGAGTGGGATAGGTTGCAGTTACATCAGGGAGTGGTCTACCGAAGGGGCCCCTCTGATGACTCAGAAGATAAGTGGCAGCTGTTCCTCCCAGAGAAACATCGGGAGACTGTTCTGATTGCCCTGCATGACAATCATGGCCACCTAGGGGCTGAAAGGACCTTTCAACTTGTCAGAAGTCGGTTCTATTGGCCCTGCATGAGGGCAGAGGTAGAGGAGTACTGCCACTCATGTGCCCGATGCATCCAGAGGAAGACTTTGCCCCATCAAGCTGCCCCAATGGGCCATCTACAAAGTCAAGGCCCAATGGATCTGGTATGCATTGATTTTCTCTGCCTCGAACCCGACCTGAGTGGACTAGGAAATGTTCTGGTGATAACCGACCATTTCACCCGGTATGCCCAGGCTTTCCCGACCAAAGACCAGAAGGCCTCCACCGTAGCCAAGGTACTTATGGAGAAGTACTTTGTCCATTGTGGCCTGCCACAGCGACTCCATTCAGATCAAGGGAGGGACTTCGAGAGTAAACTGATCCGGAAGCTCCTGGATTCTTTGGGAATCAAAAAGACTCGAACTACACCTTACCATCCACAGGGAGATGCTCAGCCGGAAAGGTTCAACCGAACCTTGCTCAACATGTTGGGGACTCTGGAAAGTGAGAAAAAGCAACATTGGAGAAAACACATAGCAGCCACAGTACATGCTTACAACTGCACCATCAGTGATGCTACAGGCTACTCCCCATATCGACTCATGTTTGGGAGAGAGGCGAGACTACCTGTGGACCTGGCCTTTGGCACCTCTCTGGACCATTCCTCAGTCACATCCCACAAAGGGTACGTGGACAGGCTCCGACAAAGCCTGAAAGTAGCTTATGAGCAAGCTCAAGCAGCTTCCGACCAAAGGGGGGCTAGAAATAAGAGGAACTTTGACTTGAAGGTCCGGGTGCAAGACCTACAGCCTGGGGATCGAGTGCTGTTACGCAACCTGGGGATCCCTGGGAAGCACAAACTTGCAGACAGATGGAGATCTGAACCTTATGTCATCTGTAGGAAGTTGCCGGGCCTACCGGTCTATAAGTTGAAACCAGAAGGAAAGGTAGGCCCACTGAAGACGTGGCATCGGAATCACCTGCTCCCACTTGCTGAGGCAGTTAGAATACCTCCTGCGGGAGACTCCCCTGAACCGGCCTCTATTCTGGATACTCCTAGGCCGAACACTCAGTCGCAGACCTCCCGAGCTGAAGATGGAGAGGCCTCTCAACTTAGTGAAAATGAAGAAGGAGAACTTGATTGGCTGTGGCCTTCCCCAACTCCAGAAACTTCTAATATTGATCTTCCAGCCACTGAAGACACTCAAGATGGGACACTGAACCCAGAAGCCACAGAGTTCATCCCTTCTAGTCCTTCAGCAGAATACTGGGAAGATGCCCAGGATGGTTGTTCAGAGGAAGGGGAGCCTGAGGCGCCAGAGCCAGAAATCCCAAGAGAGCAAAGGGCTCGAAGAGTCATCCGGCCTCCTAAGAAGCTGACCTACCCACAAATGGGGAACAGTTTGGAAGACTCTGTAGTCACTGCTAGAAGGAATGCTGAGAATCCGGATCCTTCCACTGTCCATTTAGTGGAGGGCAACCCCAGCTCACTCTCTGGCACAGTTAGACAGGTCGCCCCCACTGAAGCGGCCTGTAGACAGGACAGCTCCCCATCCTATGATGATTGGTGGGAGGCTCCTCTGTCAATCCTATGCAACCGCATTGAATCTAAAATGTTTTGCAGATCGTAAAATGTTAGATGTCTTTGGGGACCAAAGATTTAAAGTGGGGGGAGTGTGTAGCGGGGTATTCCCCTTTATGAGAGAGAGACAAGAAGTTCCAGGAGAGAGGTGAGTCGGAAGTAAAGAGACATTACTGGAAGTGAAAGCAGAGGAGAGAGAGAGACTACATCTCCCAGTACATCTTGCAGCACCCAGGGTACATTGCTCCGGAACAGAGACTGCTGGGGCAGACTTTATAAAGAGGAGGTGGAGTTTGTTCGCTCTCTTTGGACACCCCCCCCTCCTAGCAAGAGGATCTCTGTACTGAACTGCTGTGTGCACAAGGCCTGAAGCCTGGGCCTTGTGCTCCTTTCCAAAGAGCCCCTCTGCCAGCCTAGCAGAACCTTAGAGACATCTTCTCATCCTTGCTGCAGTACACCAGAAGGATTGAAGACTTGGATGTCGGTGGATTCCTGTTCCTAGACGAATCGATGGAGGAAACGGACTTGGACTTGTCCGGGTGGTGAGAGCTGTTTAAAGACAGATACTTTATCTTTACTATTCGTTGGGATTACAAAGTTGTTCTTCAAGTGCACCACCGAAAGATTGCTAGCGAATATTGTTTCACTGAACTTCCATTTAGATCAGTCAGGCCTGACTGCATAGGTAGACATTGCTGGGTGTTAGTCTACCCATGAGGGGAAGTAGCTGAAAAAGGGCAGCGCTAGAGTTGCATAGCAATACTTAATTATTCTGATTACTCTGTTTATCTTTATTACTTTTTATTGCAGGGATCTGCAACTTGTTATACTGCTGTTTATTACTTGCCCATTAGCCTCAGTAAAATATCTGGGTCAAGTACATTGGTGTCAGTTTCACTTACTTTAATAGAAGTTTTAAAGTATATCACTGTGTGTGTTTGCCATAGGACTGCGTCACCTAGAGTTGCGGTCACGCGGTCCTATCTCCCCTTACTAGCTGTGCCAGTGGGGGGGTTGAGCATATTGCCGGGGGTTGGCGGAGCTGTCTTCAGGGCCCAACTAAATCTGCGGCCTTCTTAGTTGGAGGTATCGCTACACGTATATATATATATATATATATATATATATATATATATATATATATATATATATACACACACACACACACACACACACACACACACACACATACATACACACACGCGCGCTTTTAGAAATAAATGTAAACAAACATTTTAAAATGTATTTTAAACATGTTTTAATTAAAGCGGAGTTCCACCGAAAAAAATTTTTTGCAGCTGCTGAATTTTAGTATTTGGACACTTACCTGTCCAGGGTGCCCGCGATGTCCTCACCTGAAGTTGGCTCCTGGGTGGAGGCGCCGGAATCTTCGGTAAGGTTCCCTACTGCGCATACGTGAGTCGCGCTGTGCGTCCTTACTGGTCCCTGCTGTGTGTCTCCCAGAAGACAGCGGGGGGACGGGGACAGGGGATGGGCCAGACATGGCGTAGACCGCTGCGGAATCTGCAGCGATCTATCGCCGGAAGTGGGAGCAAATACCTGTATTATACAGGTATCTTCTCCCCCCTGAAAAGGTGCCAAATGTGACACCGAAGGGGGGGGGGGGGAATCCGAAAAGCGGAAGTTCCATTTTTAAGTGGAGCTTCGCTTTAAATAAACACTTATCAAAGTAAAAAAAAAAAAAACAACTATTTTTAAAATGTATTGTAGCGATACCCCCAGTTAAGAGAGCCGCTGGATTTGTTTCGGGCCCTGTGTACAGCACCGCCAACCCCCGGCAATTTACTCGACCCACACTGGCACAGTTAGTCTAGGGATTTCTCTAGTATCACAATCTAACAGTGTATGCACACAATCTATCTGTATCGCATGGGTAACCTCCCTGCATAAAGGTAACACGCTGATAGCAAGAGACAAGATATAACGTTTCTTTACTTTGAGCAAAAGGCATAAGGTTAACACATAACACATATGTTTTTGTATAGCACTGCAGCAGAAAATCTAACACAGGCGATTACCCGCCAAATACTGCTACCTCTATCTATGCGCAGCAACTTAAGTTCTAACTACAGATCAGGCCTGATCCAGATTTTAAACTCAGTCTCTAGAAGAACAGTTTCTTCGCATGCAACTTGACTGGTGGTGCACAAACGTGAACAGTAATTTGTAATCCAAAGGGTAGAAAAATGAAAAGGGCAGAACGAACCCCTCACAGGAGACTAACTCAACTCAGTTCCGCCACCAGTCTCCTGCGGGACAGTAAAGTAGAACCCGGAGGGCCAAGGCAGTCTCTAGGCCTAGTCAAGTACTGTTTATATGAATGAGCAGGTGCTCGCTCACCACTCCGGACGCGATCCCAGTCCGGGACTTCCACCTACTGTGTCTCCGCACACAGTGTCTGCAACGGCCGGGTCTCCGGTCCAACTGATGAACAAACTCGATAAAGTCAGGTGCCACCCAGGCTCCGCAGTGGGGTGAAAGGCTCTCTGGAAGTTGTGCAAGGCCCTGGCTTCAGGCCCTGCACTGCAGCAGATCCGCACAGGAAGACCTGTTGATTGCAGCGCGGTGTCCAAAGAGGCCAAGCTCAACCTCGCCCCCTTCCTATATAGCCCCTCCCATGATTCTTTGCGGTGGCTCCATGCACCCTGGGTGCCGAACGGGGTTCTGGGTAACGTAGTCCCGGGGCCTTAAAGGAGACCCCGCTACAGTAACATTTAATTGTTCACACTAGTGGTTGAGGTGCAGTAAAACCCTGCTGTTGAGCTGTGCTGTTACTGCCCCTTAACCACTACCATTTTTTTAGCTTTAGAGGCAGCAGCTGGGCATGTTCACATGCCGCGGCTGCAATTATACCCCCTGTTGCTTTTTTCAGCAGATGTAGCACCCACTGACAGTGACCCATTGAAGTGAAAGATGGCACTCTGCAAGCAGCCCACAACTGCGTGCAGCATGGAGTTCAAGAGGTTAAAGCAGGTTGGGTGGAGCCGATACAACGTTTTCTCCCCACCTCTCAAATGCTCTCTGCATGAGCGGGAGTGACGTCATTGTGGCTCCAGCCACTCATACAGCCAGAGCCCGCAAACCCGGAAGGAATGCCAGGGGAGGAGGAAAGCCCTGTTACAGTGCTTAGTTCTAAGGCAATCATTGTCTTCCAGGGGAACATTTTATTTTTTTTAACTGCTGTGGTTCACAACCGCTTTAAGTTGGTACATGTGCACAGGTTTTTTTGTTCAGTTTGCTAGCTGACAGGTTCTTGCATCTAAACAAGTGATGTGGATGCAAGGACTGACAGCGGAGACTCTCCATTGTCAGTGTAGCGGGTGGTCATATTTAGGGGAGGCATCTGAGTGGTAACAGGCTCAGATGCAACAATTGTTAGGATTCCCGGACCAATTTATGCCAGTGGAGAATATCAATGGTGTCCAGTTCCCTGCGGCCTATAGGTGGTGCTGTTGCCATAGGCCGGGGTGGAACTGCCATTGGAGGGCTGCGCCCTTTGTGTCCACTCGCGGCAGTAGTACAGCGGGGCGTGGAACCTGCTGTGCATGCTGGGAGAGGGTATAAATGGGGCAGACATCTTCCGCTCGGGGTCCACTCCCAGGCACCTTCAGCCTGGGGGTGAGTGATGGCGGTCTCCGGGTGCCCTAGGCTCGGGGACGGAGTTGCGGTTCCACCCCAGACAGCTTCAGTCTGGGGTGAGGTACACTCTGGAGGCCTGGGGCCCAGTACCTTCGACTGGGTCCCGCAAGGGATCGAGGGCTCCTAGGGTGTCCCCCGGTGTGGACGCCCGAATCTGGGACGAGGAGGCCAAGGAGGTGACCCTTCCGAAGACCCAGTGCAGCATTCGCTGGTGATGGCGGGGCCTCTGGTAACTGTCCGGATGGATGTCCTTTCCCTGACAGGGGCCATTGCTTATAGAAGGTAGTCCACATTCTCATGGTCTGTGGCAGGGACCCATCGTGAATCAGGTCGGTGGCAGAGACCCAACAACCAGGTCCGTGGCAGAGGCCTTATTCATCTGGTCTGTGGCAGGGACCCCCTCACGGTCGGTGGCAGCGACTGTGCGCCAAGCCTGTTCGCTCTATAATGGAACAGGAGAAAAACAAAGTTCAAGTTTGTGCCTGGACCTCCTCCCCACTGTGTTCTGAACTGTTCTGTGTCTAACCTGTCGCTCTCAAAGGACTATTTATTGCTCTGAAGAATAAATAAGTGTTGGACTTTCAGTGGTGTGGAACTTGACTTTCTGGGAGCTAAAGGGTCCTACTTCCACCTGCGTGGAGGGTTCGGAATCATCCTCAAGGGAAGTTCTGGCTCTGGACAGGGACACAGGCCCGAAGGTAAAAGGTTATAGCTCACACCTCTACACACAAGAGGATACGAGCTGGTGGTGCGCCACACTCTCCTCCCTGGTCCCCTAGACAAGAGCCATTGACCGAGAAGAGGAAGAGGGAGTGAGAGGTGAGGTCGCTACATCAGTATACACTGATTAGTGCTACAGCTGATTTGATGCAAGCTGCAAATTGAACAAGGTTTCAAAGCCCCTTTCACACTGAGGCGGTTTTGAGGCATTTTAGCGCTAGAAATATCATCTGTAAAGTGCCTGAAAACCGCCTCCCATTCATTTCAGTGTGACTTTTCACACTGGGGCGCTGCTCTTGTGGGACGTTAGGAAAAGTCCTGCAAGCAGCATCTTAGAGGCGGTTTGGCAGCGTTGCTGTATACACCGCTCCTAAAACACCCTGCCCATTGAAATGAATGGGCAGCGCTTCCAAAGCACCTAAAAAGCGTTTCGGAAGCGCTGCAACACAGAGGCTTTTTTTCTCCTTCTTAGGCCGCTAGCGGGGGTGTTGTTTGCCCCCCCCCCCCCCAAAAAAAAAACACCAGCTGCCATTGTTGGGCTGTATTATAAAATCACATTCCTTGCGGGTTCATGCTAACGTTTTTTGATAGGTTAGGAATTATTGGGACTTGTGGAGGTGCTACATAGAGATGCATTCCATATATATATACTTCATCTTATAAAAAAAATAATGATTTTAATAGGATATAATGTGTATGTGACAGAAGTCCTGGTAATTCTTATCCTATTCAAGAAAGTTACTTTCTCTTTCAGTAAATGGTCCCTGCAAGGTGCAGAGCAGGTGTACAGCACAGCATTGTATAGAAGGCAGAGAAGGTCACGACTCACATTTGGAGAAGATTCAGGCGGCCATCATTCCTCTGAGGTCTTCACTCTGCCCCAGGGAGAGGTGTGCTGGGCAGGAAGCAGTGGGCTGGGCAGAGCTGCACTGTGATGATCACTTCCTGCTCCGCCCACCTGTACTGCAGCTGTAAAAGCCCCGACTTGTCCAGAAAAAACAGTACCGAGGAGAGAGAGAGACAATCTTCCATTTTCAAGCTTTTTGTAGCAGCACACAGCATAGGATGGTGGCTTCTGGTCAGGGCCGCCATCAGGAATTTTGGGGCCCCTTACACAGCTTCAGGCATGGGCCCCCTGGAGCAGAGGAGAACTGGGGGGGGTGTTGCCACCGCAAAAGAAGCTTGAGGTCGGGGGGCTTTGGGTGCTGACGAACAAAGAAAGAACAAAAAAAAGGGGGGGGGGGTTGCCATCCGGGCCCCTTACAAAAAATAAATACAAATAAATTAAAAAAATTATTTTATAAAAAATACATAAAAAAGGGGGTTACCACGCGGGGACCTCCGGACCTCTGGGCCCCTTACAAAAAAAATAAACAAAAATGTTTATAAAAAAAAGGGGGGGGTTGCCATCCGGGGCCTTAGGGACCTCCGAGCCTCTGGGCCCCTTACAAAAAAAAAATATATATATATAATATTTTTTTATTTTTTTTATAAAAAATACATAAAAAAGGGGGGTTACCATCCGGGGCCCTGGGGACCTCCGGGCCCCTTACAAAATGTTTTTTTTTTAAATAAAAAAGGGGGGTTGCCATCCGGGCCCCTTACAGGTGTACTGCCTGTACCCCCCTGATGGCGGCCCTGATTCTGGTAACCACACGCTCCTGTGAAGACTGCAGCCACCAGCTGTGGAGTAAGCAGGCAGGAGTTATCCAATGCTGCCTCTGTATGTCCCGGCTACTGCATCCCTGATAGCAGACGGCGAAGTGATATTCAGCTGTCAGTGATTCTGTAACCGGAACTACAGAGACAGTATCGGAAAATGCGGCTTCCGGACTGCTTACTCCACGCAGCCAGTGTCTGCAGTTCTCCCAGGAATTTGGCATCCATCTGAAAGATAGTCCCACTGGCACCACTGCAAGTTAATAGGGGTGCCGAAAGGGAGTTATCACAAACACATTCTGACCCTGAGGAGTGCCTGGGCATTAGGGTGCGCCCAGGCACACCCGGCACACGCCTATGGGCCTGCTCCTCATTAAGAGAAGAACTTTGAGCTGCTCCTCATTAAAGAGGAAGTAAACCCTCCTCAACATTTTGAGATAAACATACGCCCTGCAACAGATATGCATACTAGCTCATTATGTGGCACTTAGCTCAGATCGAAACCTCCGAACCGCTCCTCGTCCCCCTCCGCCGCCGCCATGTCAGCTCCGACCGTCTTCCTGTTATCGCCGCTCCAGTACTGTGATTGGCCGGAGCGGCGGTGACGTCACACGCAACCGGCAGTCTCCATTGAGAAAACCGGCAACGCGCAGTGCGCCTGCGCGTGACGTCATCGCCGCAGTTTTTAAAAGCAAATATCTCCTTAACCGTGTAGGTTAAGGAGATATTTCTTGCACCTACAGGTAAGCCTTAATCTAGGCTTACCTGTAGGTGCAAGTTGTAATGAGGGCTTAATAACCACTTTAAGAGAACTTTGACCTGCTCCTCATTGAGAAGAACTTTGAGCTGCTCCTCATTAAGAGAAAAAGAACTTTGAGCTGCTCCTTAATAAGACAAAAGGAACTTTGACCTGCTCCTCATTAAGAGAACTTTAAACTGCTCCTCATTAGGAGAACTTTGACCTGCTCGTCATTAGGAGAAGAACCTTGAGCTGCTCCTCATTAGGATAAGAAGAACTTTGAGCTGCTCCTCATTAGGAGAAGAAGAACTTTGAGCTGCTCCTCATTCAGCCCAAGTTCCAACTGCTCCGACATGAAAGTTGCATGACTTCTGATCCGACATTGCCCTGCAACTTCAGCCCGACTTTGATCTGACTTAATGTGAATTTTTACACTCTATGGCATTGAAGTCGTATCCAAGTCAGACCAAAGTAGTGCAGGAACCTTATCTAAAGTCAGACAGACTTGTGTAGGATCAGTTAAGATAGCTCTCATAGGGAATTATTGTTCACATGTCATCCGACTTGTGCTCTCACAAGTCAGATCCCATGTCGCACCAATGTGAACCGGGCGTAAGAGAAGAACTTTGAGCTGCTCCTCATTGAGAGAAGAACTTTAAGCTGCTCCTCATTAAAGTGGTTGTAAACCCACTTTGACAACTTGCACCTGCAGGTAAGCCTAGATTAAGGCTTACCTGTAGGTGCAAGAAATATCTCCTTAAAGCGGAGTTCCACCCAAATTTTGAACTTCTGCTTAATCCACTCCTCGCCCCCTTACATGCCACATTTGACATGTAATTTTTTTTTGGGGGGGGGAGTGGGGGCTTCAGTAGGAGTGGGACTTCCTGTCCCACTTCCTCCTTCCACCCTGTAGGCCAGGGACATGCAATTAGCGGACCTCCAGCTGTTGCAAAACTACAAGTCCCATCATGCCTCTGCCTCTGGGTGTCATGCTTGTGGCTGTAAAAGTCTTCGCTATGCCTCATGGGACTTGCAGTTCTGCAACATTTGGAGGTCCGCTAATTGCATATCCCTGCAGTGTAGGCGATCACCTGGGACGTGACAGGTCCCAGGCGATCGCCTGTCCATTCAGAGAGCGCTGCGCCGTTCGCGCATGCGCAGTGAGTGCCCGGCCGTGAAGCCAAAAGCTGTCACGACCGGGTGCCCACACTATGAATGGAGGCGCCGGCGAAGAAAAGGGGAGAGGAGCGGAGCTCTGGGCGTCGCGTCGCTGGACAGTGGAACAGGTAAGTGTATGTTTATTAAAAGCCAGCAGCTACACTTTTTGGGGACCAAACCGGGGACAGACTTGGTCTGGGGACAGTGTCCTCAATCCGGGGACTGTCCCCTGAAACCGGGGATGTCTGGTCACCCTACCCTATGTACAAGGGACACAGCATCGGTCTCCTCTCCCTGACATGACATGGATCTCTGTGTTTACACACAGAGATCCACGTCCTTGTCTGTGTACCGGCCGATCGCGGGTACCTGGCGGACGTCGCGTCCGCCAGGCACGCGCATCGGCATCTCAGTGACGCGCCGGGCACACGCTCGTGCGCCCCCCAGTGGCCGGAGGAGCCGAGGCCGTAAAAAAGACGGCCTCCCGGCATTGTAGAGCCACCTTGCGGCTGTATATAGTCGTACGGCGGGCGCGAGGTGGTTAAGAGAAGAACTTTGAGCTACTTCTCCTTTCTCGTTCTTTACAGCCATAGATATGAATGCTTCACCAAGTGTTCACCTTTTAGCAGCAGCCGGCTGCCTGATTTTTTTTTTTCTGAGGGATTTCAGATCTTGCCTGAACAACCAAAACTGGTTCCCGTATTTATATTGCACCAAAATTGTCGGCACCAAAAAAAAAAAAAAAATCTCATCCTCAACATGAAACGATCACCTCACAGGGTGCTAAGCATTGCGATCTTTCTCTTCCTTGGTAGGAAAAAAAACAAAACCCTGTGATCCTTCACGGAACCCTGAAATATTGGATTTGTGTCACTCGGATTGGCGTTTCGGCAGATGTGTTGTTATAGCAGCCAAATGGACGCAGAGAATTGCTGGAGGACATCAGGGGTCATCGTCGGCCAGTGGTTTCAGAAAGATTTCTGAAGGGAAAAATGTGGCTTTTGTTGCTGTAATGCGGCATTCCATTACTAGTGAAGGACCATCATGCAGTGGTGCAAGCTCTTATGTAATAATCAAGCCTGTGTACTGCCTGGCTGAGCACAACGGCTGCGGAATGTATTATAGAGAAGGGGGGAATTAAAAGGGTTGAGACAGCTTAAAGCTCAACTCCAGGAGGATAAAACATCAAAGGGAGCTCTTTTACCTGCCATAGGGGTTTGTCTTCCTGCCCATCCAATCCTGAGATTCACACAGCTCTGTCACATTACATAGTGCAGTGTTTCTCAACTCCAGTCCTCAAGGCGCCCCAACAGGTCGTGTTTTCAGGATTTCCATTATTTTGCACAGGTGATTTGATCAGTTTCACTGCCTGAGGCTGGGTTCACACTTGTGCGACACGACATCTGTCCTACTTTGGATCCAACTTTGCCCTGCGACATGAAGCCGACATACGTCCGACTTTCAATAAACGGGGATCCGACTTGGATCCCCGCCAATATCAGGCACTGTGTTTGGTATGAATCTTGAGGGGGAACTCCAGGCCAAATTTTAAATAAAAAACCGGCATGGGTTCCCCCTCCAGGAGCATACCAGGCCCTTGGGTCTGGTCTGGATTTGAAGGGGCGCCCCTACTCCGAAAAGGCGGCGTGGGGGTCCCCCCAAGATCCAAACCAGACCCTTATCCGAGCACACAACCTGGCCGGCCGCAGGGGAAGAGGGGGGGACGAGAGAGCGGCCCCCCTCCCTCCTGAACCGTACCAGGCCGCATGCCCTAAACATGGGGGGTTTGGTGCTCTGGGGCAGGGGGGGGCGACCTGCGGCCCCCCCACCCCAGAGCACCCTG
The DNA here is from genome assembly GCA_029206835.1 of Rana muscosa. NCBI lineage: Eukaryota > Metazoa > Chordata > Amphibia > Anura > Ranidae > Rana > Rana muscosa. The sequence continues at coordinate 37,816,767 of CM055126.1, forward strand.
CCCCCATGTTGATGAGGACAGGGCCTCTTCCCGACAAACCTGGTCGTTGGTTGTCGGGGTCTGCGGGTGGGGGGCTTATCGGAATCCGGGAGCCCCCTTTAATAAAGGGGCCCCTGGTTCCCGGCCCCCCCACCCTATGTGAATGAGTATGGGGGTACATCGTACCCCTACCCATTCACCTGGTGGAAAAAAATTGCAATAAAAAAACCACACAGCTTTTTAAAGTATTTTATTGCACAGCTCCGGGGGTCTTCTTCCGAATTCAGGGGTCTCCGGTGTCGTCGCCGCGCTCTCCGGTTCTTTCTTCTGCCGGGCCTCCGCTAACTTCTTTTTAGCTCTTTTGCTAACGGAGGCCCGGTCTTCTCTGTCGCCTTCTTCTTCTCCCGCTCTCCGGTTCTTCTCCCGCTCTCCGGTTCTTTCTTCCGCCGGGCCTCCGCTATCTTCTTTTTAGCTCTTCTGCTAACGGAGGCCCGGTCTTCTCCGTCGTCTCGTCCGGCTCTCCGTTGTCCTTCTGCTGGCCCCTCCACTAACTTCTTTAGCTCTTTTGCTAGTGGAGGAACCGGTCTTCCCGTCGTCGCCGTCGGCGTCTTCTTCCCTCTTCTCCTCGATGTTGACGCGTCGCTTCCTCCCGCTGTAATACTGGCTCTCCGCTCCGCTCCGCATTAATATAGGCTTCCCATGACGTCACAGTCACATGTTCCGGGGCACATGGCCCCGGAGCATGTGACTGTGACGTCATGGGAACATGTGACTGTGACGTCATGGGAAGCCTATATTAATGCGGAGCGGAGCGGAGAGCCAGTATTACAGCGGGAGGAAGCGACGCGTCAACATCGAGGAGAAGAGGGAAGAAGACGCCGACGGCGACGACGGGAAGACCGGCTCCTCCACTAGCAAAAGAGCTAAAGAAGTTAGTGGAGGGGCCGGCAGAAGGACAACGGAGAGCCGGACGAGACGACGGAGAAGACCGGGCCTCCGTTAGCAAAAGAGCTAAAAAGAAGTTAGCGGAGGCCCGGCAGAAGAAAGAACCGGAGAGCGCGGCGACGACACCGGAGACCCCCGAATTCGGAAGAAGACCCCCGGAGCTGTGCAATAAAATACTTTAAAAAGCTGTGTGTTTTTTTTATTGCAATTTTTTTCCACCAGGTGAATGGGTAGGGGTACGATGTACCCCCATACTCATTCACATAGGGTGGGGGGGCAGGGATCCAGGGGCCCCTTTATTAAAGGGGGCTCCCGGATTCCGATAAGCCCCCCACCCGCAGACCCCGACAACCAACGGCCAGGGTTGTCGGGAAGAGGCCCTGTCCTCATCAACATGGGCCAGAGCACCAAACCCCCCATGTTGAGGGCATGCGGCCTGGTACGGTTCAGGAGGGAGGGGGGGCGCTCTCTCGTCCCCCCCTCTTCCCCTGCGGCCGGCCAGGTTGTGTGCTCGGATAAGGGTCTGGTTTGGATCTTGGGGGGACCCCTACGCCGTTTTTTCGGCGTAGGGGCGCCCCTTCAAATCCAGACCAGACCCAAGGGCCTGGTATGCCTCTGGAGGGGGAACCCACGCCGGTTTTTTATTTAAAATTTGGCCTGGAGTTCCCCCTCAAGATCAGCAGAGCACAAGTCGCATGCCAAAGTCGGATCATGCAAGACTGCGGTCCGACTTTGATCCGACTTCAATGATAGTCAATGGGCTGAAGTCGGATCAAAGTCGGACCAAAGTAGTACAGGGAGCATTTTCAAAGTCGGACCGACATGTGTCGGACCAGTTAAGACGGCTCCCATAGGGAAACATTGATTTTCACACGTCATGCGACATGAGCTCCCAATGTCGGAGCGTTTGTCGCCCCAGTGTGAACCAGGCCTTAGTAATTATCACAGCCGTTTCATCTGAGGGAAATCCTGAAAACATGACCTGTTGGGGCGCCTTGAGGACTGGAGTTGAGAAACACTGACATAGTGTATGGTCGCAGCAGAGACTAAATTGAGATGTGACACATAACCAGAAATCAAACTTTTTACAAGTGTCCTCAGCATAGGTGTGCGCAGCCTGTTGCATTAGGGTGTGCACCTGAAAGCTCAAAAACACGGTACCGATCTCTCACTGTGTTCATTCAGAAAGGGAAGGGGCTGGTAAATGACATTACTCCTTCCCCCACTCATCCTGAAATATCATCTATGTGTGCCCACTGCAGTATCCAATGGGAAAGGAGGGAAGCCGGCCATGCTGTGGGAGGGGACACCAGGCAGCAGGGGAAATCTGCACTGCAGGGAGTGATTAGGGTGTGCCTGGGCACACCCTGTGTGCTCGCCTATGGTCCTCAGAACAAAAGGTAAGAAGAAATCTTCCAATCAGGTCATCTGTTGTGGAGAAATTCCGACAAGAAAGTCCGATGTGAACTTTTGGTCGGAAATTCCGACCGTGAGTAGGCTCCATCGGACATTTGCTGTCGGAATTTCCGCCAACAAAAGATTGAGAGCAGGTTCTCCATTTTTCCGACGGAAAAAGTTCCTATCGGAAATTCCGATCGTCTGTATGCAATTCCGACGCGCAAAAAAAACACGCATGCTCAGAATCAAGCAGAAGAGCCGAACTGCCTATTAAACTTCATTAATCTCGGCTCGTCGTACGTCTTGTACGTCACCGCGTTCTTGACCTTCGGAATTTCTGACAAGATTTGTGTGACCGTGTGTATCCAACACAAGTTTTAGCCAACATTCCGTCGGAAAAAAAGCCACGGTTTTCTTGACGGAATTTCCGATCGTGTGTACGCGGCATAAGAGGGGAATTCCCTTCACTTTGGGAGATTTTTCTCCAATGTCCTGTTGCTTCTCTGGGACAGGAAGTGAAGGAAAATGTCCCCAATTGTACACAAACAGCAGAATCAAATAACTGGTGGTGGTCCAATCCAGTGTTTCTCAACTCCAGTCCTCAAGGCGCCCCAACAGGTCATGTTTTCAGGTTTTCCATTATTTTGCACAGGTGATTTGATCAGTTTCACTGCCTTAGCCCTGGTTCACACTGGTGCGATTTGACATGCGATTTGACATGTCAAATCGCATGTCAAATCGGCGAAATTTGCCGCAAATTGCGGGCAACGGCACCGTCCTAATCGGTGCGACGCCGCATCTGCGGCGCTGCACCGATTACAAAAAGTCGTTTCTGTACTACTTTTTGCGATTTCAGCCGCGATTTACATTGACATCTGTTTCAGATGTCTTTGAAATCGCGGCTGAAATCGGGACTGCCAGCGGGAGTGAAATCGTGCGAGTTCAGCTGAACTCGCAGGCTTCACTCCCGCAGCCCCAGTGTGAACCTGGGCTTAGTAATTATCACAGCCATTTCATCCGAGGGAAATCCTGAAAACATGACCTGTTGGGGCGCCTTGAGGGCCGGAGTTGAGAAACCCTGACATAGTGTATGGTCGCAGCAGAGACTAAATTGAAAGTAGACAATCCACCCAATCCCTATTTAACATAGAATATAGGTAAGGTCCTCTATGGGACTTTTAAAGGGTGGAGTCTTAGAGATTCAAAAAGTATCAAAAATATATATTTATTGTAAATGGTACATAGTATCAAAAAATATAAAAGACATAGAACAAATTCGGATGTACGCTAAACAACACAGACTATTGCAAAAACAACAAGGGTTACAGTATCACATAGACCAGTGGTCTCCAAACTGCGGCCCTGGGGCCGGATGCGGCCCTTTGCCTGCCTTTATCCGGCCCTTGGGTCACTACTCCCAAAGATACAAGACACCATTCTGCCAACTGACATCAGCAATGAAGCACAATATCTCCCACTGACACCAATAATGGGACACTATTCCTCCCACTGATACTAATGATGAGGCATTATTGCTTTCCAATGATACCAATGATGGGACACTATTCCTTCCAATTAAACCAATGACGGGGCACTATTCCTCCCAATGATACCAATGATGGGGCACTGCTTCTCCCCCAATAACAATTATGGCGATGTTTACTCCCACTGATGCCAAGAAAATTTCCACTACCACTGGTCATAGTCCGGCCCCCCTAAAGTCTGAAGGTCAATAAACTGGCCCTTTGTTTAGAAAGTTTGGAGACCCCTGACATGGACCGAAAACCACTATCGGAGTCCTGATTCATACAACGGGACACGGAATGTCCGACGCGTTTCGAGGCTGTAGATTTATATAAAACCTCTTCTTCAGGGGCTAGTGGTGGTATGTGTTGTGATTATTGTTGTTTATGAAGTTCAGTGGACGACATCCTTATTAAAAGACAGAGGTCACATTACGAGGTGCTGTCTGGCAGGTCAGGAGACCTGACTTTGTTGTGGTTAACTGCTTGCCGATCAGCCGCCGTCATTATACTACGGCAGGTCAGCTTGTTCCCGGCTCGTAGCTGTACGTCGGTCCCTTTAAGCGGGATAGCGAGCGAGCCCGCCGCACAGCGGGGGGTGCCAAAGCTCATGACCGCCGGCCACGAGCGATCGCGGGCACGAGAGGAAGAACAGGGACGTGTGTGTGTGTGTGTGTGTAAACACACACATCCCTGTTCTGAGAGGAGATGCAGATCGTGAGTTCCTATAAGCTGGGAACCACGATCTGTCATCTCCTATAGTGAGTCCCCTCCCCCTTCAGTTAGAACACACTTAGGGAACACAGTTAACCCCTTGATCGCCCCCTAGTGTTAACCCCTTCCCTGCCAGCTACATTTTTACAGTAATCAGCGCATTTTTATAGCATTGATCGCTGTAAAATTGTCAATGGTCCCAAAAATGTGTCAAAAGTGTCCGATGTGTCCGCCATAATGTCGCAGTCCCGATAAAAATCGCAGATCACCACCATTACTAGTAAAAAAAATTATAAAAATTCCATAAATCTATTCCCTATTTTGTAGACGCTATAACTTTTGCGCAAACCAATCAATATACGCTTTTTGTAGAAGAATACGTATCGGCCTAAACTGAGGAAAAAATTAGCTTTTTAAAAAAAAAGAAATTGGGGAATATTTATTACAGCAAAAACTACAAAATATTGTGTTTTTTTTTAAATTATCGCTTTTTTTTTGTTTATAGCGCTAAAAATAAAAACCGCAGAGTTGATCAAATACCACCAAAAGAAAGCTCTATCTGTGGGAAAAGGACATAAATTTTGTTTGGGCACAACGTCGCACGACTGCGCAATTGTCAGTTAACCACTTGCCAACTGCCTAGCGTAGATATACGTTGGCAGAATGGCACGGGCAGGCAAAGCAACGTACCTGTACGTTGCTTTGAATCTGCCGCCTAGTGGGCGCACGCGCACCCGCCGTGGGCTCCGTGACCATGCCCGCGGGACCCGTGGACTCGATGTCTGCCGGTGTCTGGCGATCGTGTCACGGAGCGGCAGAACAGGTAAACAAGGCATTTCCCTGTTCTGCCTAGTGACAGGACAGTGATCTACTGCCCCCTGTCATCGGGAGCAATGATCACTGTCGTGTCACTGGTAGCCCAGCCCCCTCACAGTTAGAATCACTCCCTAGGACACACTTAACCCCTTCCTCGCCCCCTAGGGGTTAACCCCTTCCCTGCCAGTGACATTTACACAGTAATCAGAGCATTTTTATGGCACTGATCGCTATTATAGATGACAATGGTCCCAAAAATAGTGTCAAAAGTGTCCGATGTGTCCGCCATAATGTCGCAGTCCCGATAAAAAACACTGATCGCCGCCATTACTAGTAAAAAAAAAAAATTATAAAAATGCCTTAATTCTATCCCCTATTTTGTAAACGCTATAACTTTTGCGCAAACCAATCAATATACTCTTTTTGCGATTTTTATTAGCAAAAATATGTAGAAGAATACGCATTGGCCTAAACTGAGGAAAAAAAACCTGCTTTTTAAAAAAACTATTTGGGATTTTTATTACAGCAAAAAGTACAAAATATTTTTTTTTTTTCAAAATTGTCGCTCTTTTTTGTTTATAGCGCAAAAAATAAAAACCGCAGAGGTGATCAAATATCACCAAAAGAAAGCTCTATTTGTGGGGAAAAAAGGACGTCAATTTTGTTTGGGTACAACGTCGCAACAACCGCGCAATTGTCAGTTAAAGCGACGCAGTGCCGAATCGCAAAAAATGCTCTGGTCATTGAGCAGCCAATTCTTCCGAGGCTGAAGTGGTTAAGTAACAAGTACAGGTCTTGTCCCCCCTCCCCCCGCCTGTGACTGGAGAAACAGCCCAGTGATGATCTCATCTCTCTGTCACTCTACCCTCTCCTCCTATCAGCATGTTCTTTGCGCATAACTGACTGGCTCCTTACGGTTCTCCTCCCTCTCCAAGTCTAAGCTCTGCTACACAGGAACTGCAGAAGACTGATGCCAGGTCAAATTCAGTACATGCACTTGCATTAAAAATATATATTAAAGAAGAACTAAAGGTGAAACGCTTTGGGGAGATTTCCCTTCACTTCCTGTCTCATAGACAAAACAGGATGTGAGAGGAAATTCCTCCTAAGTGAGGGAATCCCTGGTTGTCACCAGAACTTGTGTCCCGATTGTAATGTGGGTGGTGAGCCTAACACATCTGTGCCATGTGTCCCATTGGGGAGATTTTGCCTCACTTCCTGTCCCATAGCTCCCAACTGTCCTTGATTTAGAGGGACTGGCCCTGATTTGGAGCAATGTCCCTCTGTCCCTCTCCCCTCCTCATTTTGGTCTGATCCATATAGTTGTATATAGAATGCACGTTTTATCTTTCAAAAAGTGTTTTCCAGCGCTAAACCTTTCATCCAATTTCTAAATTGCTGATTTTGTAGATTTTAAAAGACAATATAAAGGAATAGTAGTGGTAAAAAAAAAGCCTTGTGGATTTAACTATTCTTTTTTTTTTTTGGTTAATTCTCCTTTAAGGGGGAGTGGTGGGGGGCGTGTCCTATGCCTACATACTTTTGCTAGTAGGTGTCCCTCATTCCCATCTCAAAATGTTGGGAGGTGTGCTGTCCCATAGCCAAAACAGAAAGTGTGAGGAAATCCCTGGTTGTCACCAGAACTCATGTCCCCATTGGAAGATTCTCATGGTCAGATTGGTAGTGAGCCTGATACATCTGTGCCATGTGTCCCATTGGGGGATATCCTCTCACTTCCTGTCCCATAGCCAAAACAGGAAGTGAGAGGACATCCTTCCAAAGTGAGGGAATTCCTGGAATTTTTTGTGCCCCCATTGGAAGATTCGTATGGTCAGATTGTAAGGTGGGTGGTGAGCCTAATTGGGGAGATTTCCTCTCACTTCCTGTCCCATAGCCAAAACAGGAAGTGAGAGGAAATCCTTCCAAAGTGAGGGAATCCCTGGAATTTGTTGTGCCCCAATTGGAAGATTCTCATGGTCAGATTGGTAGTGAGCCTGATACATCTGTGCCATGTGTCCCATTGGGGGATATCCTCTCACTTCCTGTCCCATAGCCAAAACAGGAAGTGAGAGGACATCCTTCCAAAGTGAGGGAATTCCTGGAATTTTTTGTGCCCCCATTGGAAGATTCGTATGGTCAGATTGTAAGGTGGGTGGTGAGCCTAATTGGGGAGATTTCCTCTCACTTCCTGTCCCATAGCCAAAACAGGAAGTGAGAGGAAATCCTTCCAAAGTGAGGGAATCCCTGGAATTTGTTGTGCCCCAATTGGAAGATTCTCATGGTCAGATTGGTAGTGAGCCTGATACATCTGTGCCATGTGTCCCATTGGGGGATATCCTCTCACTTCCTGTCCCATAGCCAAAACAGGAAGTGAGAGGACATCCTTCCAAAGTGAGGGAATTCCTGGAATTTTTTGTGCCCCCATTGGAAGATTCGTATGGTCAGATTGTAAGGTGGGTGGTGAGCCTAATTGGGGAGATTTCCTCTCACTTCCTGTCCCATAGCCAAAACAGGAAGTGAGAGGAAATCCTTCCAAAGTGAGGGAATCCCTGGAATTTTTTGTGCCCCAATTGGAAGATTCTCATGGTCAGATTGGTAGTGAGCCTGATACATCTGTGCCATGTGTCCCATTGGGGGATATCCTCTCACTTCCTGTCCCATAGCCAAAACAGGAAGTGAGAGGACATCCTTCCAAAGTGAGGGAATCCCTGGAATTTTTTGTGCCCCCATTGGAAGATTCGTATGGTCAGATTGTAAGGTGGGTGGTGAACCTAATTGGGGAGATTTCATCTCACTTCCTGTTCCATAGCCAAAACAGGAAGTGTGAGGGAATCCCTGGTTATCAGAACTCGTGTCCCCATTGGAAGATTTCTGCTCTATTCCTGGTTCTCGTGACAACCAGGGATTCCCTCAGACTTCCTGTTTTGGCTATGGGAGAGGAAGCGAGGCAAAATCTCCCCAATTAGGCTCACCACCCAGTGATAACAGTAAACAGGACAAATAGAGATGGTGAAACTCCCTAACGGGGATACAGATAGCAATAAAAACTGACAAGCGTTTTAAACCCTCTCCACTCTATCCAAAAGTAAAAGTTCTTTTACATTAGGTTATACTTTATAGTGAACCTAGCATCAGATATATATTTTTTTATGTTTCATGCTAAATAATTTGTAAGAATAACAATTGCAGATATTTATTACCTCGCATTTATTGATTATGTATATGATCTTATTCTTAATTGAGCTTCAAGAGAATTGGTGGTCCTTATAAATCCCCTGAAAAAGCCAATGTTGGCGAAACATGTTGGGATATAACATTAAGTACTGATCACCTTCTATATATGGATACCAGTGACTCTATGTAATTTGTATCATACTCTGATTTTTTTTATTGAACCCGGTATATGTTGTTATTTTATGAATAAACTTTCTACTTATATTAAATGTATCCCTTTCAATTTTGGGAACAATTATAATCCCAATCATCCTGTTGCTGCCACTATTAGCATCAGTTATATATTTTTTTATGTTTCGTGCTAAATAATTTGTAAGAGTAACAATTGCAGATATTTATTGCCTTGCACAGTACTCTCCCTGACAATGCCGTCATCTGCTTTCCTCCCCAGAAGGATAGCACCATATTTGTTCAGGCATCCTCCACAGTCATCATCCACTTCTTGGAGTGAGATCCCAACTCAGAGATGGTGTGCTTGTGCAAATCCCTGTGCCTGTGTGTTTCTGCAGTTGAGGAAAGCGGGTAGATAGTGCTGGACCTGCAGGTTATCTATACTGGTATTGTTATCTTGATCCTGTGGTATTGATGTAAGTGATCTGGTTCCTGGGCAGGCGTCTTCTATCTACACCCTCGAAGATATCCACGGTCTTCTTGGCTTGTAGTGTGACGTAACAAGAACTAAAATTGAAGCGCCACACTACTGCTAAGAGGACCAGATGCAACTTCATACCATTAAAAAGTCAGAGGTACAATCCAAAAAGTAGGCAACGCATTTTGGGGGTCCTAGAGGCACAGGCTTCATCAGGGCTTGACTGGCAACAATGGGAACAAACCAGAAGCGAACCAGACCTACAATGGTGAATTACAAGCACAGGCCTTGTCAGAAGCTTGTTTGGTAGATCCAGCTCACTTCTGGTTCATTGTTTCCAGTCTAGCCCTAATGGGGGGGGGGGAATTGGACCCCCAAAACACTTTTTGTTACCTTTTGGATTGTACCCCTGACTTTTACCAGAATAAAGTTGTATCTGGACCTGTGTGTTTCTGGGCTGTGAATACAAATGCCTGACACCGCCTCAGCCATGGTGACTTGCTACAAAGTTACAGTCTCAGCGAACACTTGTTGACAGTAGACTGAGGGAAATGCTCCCAATTGCCTGCAGCAGAATGATGATGTCATCTTAGGATAGGAAAAGTCACTTGACTGGAGGATGTCTTTTTAATGATAAAGAGTAGCTTGTTTTTGAAATATTATACTATTATATACAGTGCATACGGAAAGTATTCACAGCGCTTCACTTTTTCCACATTTTGTTATGTTACAGCCTTATTCCAAAATGGATTCAATTCATTATTTTCCTCAAAATTCTACAAACAATCCCCCATAATGAGAACGTGAAAGAAGTTTGTTTGACATCTTTGCAAATTTATTAAAAATAAAAACCCCAAAAAAATCCATGTACATAATAAGTACTTTGCTCAATACTTTGGTGAAGCCCCTTTGGCACTAATTACAGCCTCAAGTCTCTCGGAGTATGATGCTCCAAGCTCGGCACAACTATTTTTGGGCAGTTTCTCCCATTCTTCTTGCAGGACCTCTCAAGCTCCATCAGGTTGGATGGGGAGTGTCGGTGCACAGCCATTTTCAGATCTCTCCTGAGATGTTCAATCGGGTTCAAGTCTGGGCCACTCAAGAACATTCACAGAGTTTTCCCGTAGCCACTCTTTTGTTATCTTGGCTGTGTGCTTAGGGTTGTTGACATGTTGGAAGATGAACCTTCACCCCAGTCCGAGGTCCAGAGTGCTCTGGGGCAGGTCTTCATCAACGATGTCTCTGTACATTGCTGCATTTATCTTTGCCTCGATCCTGACTAGTCTCCCAATTCCTGCCGGTGAAAAACATTCCTACAGCATGATGCTGCCACCACCATGCTTCACTGTAGGGATGATATTTGCCAGGTGATGAGCGGCGCCTGGTTTCCTCCAGACAGGACGCTTGCCATTCAGGTCAAAGAGTTCAATCTTTGTTTCATCAGACCAGAGAATTTTGTTTCTCGTGGTCTGAGAGTCCTTCAGATGCCTTTTGGCAAACTCCAGGTGGGCTGTCATGTGCCTTTCACTGAGGAGTGGCTTCCATCTGGCCACTCCCCCATACAGGCCTGATTGGTGGAGTGCTGCAGAGATGGTTGTTCTTCTGGAAGGTTCTCCTCTCTCCACAGAGAAACACTGGATCTCTGTCTGTCAGAGTGACCATCGGGTTCTAGGTCACTTCCCTGACTAAGGCCCTTCTCCCCCCGATCACTCAGTTTGGCCAGGAAGCCCACTCTAGGAAGAGTCCTGGTGGTTCCAAACTTCTTCCTTTTACAGATGATGGAGGCCACTGTGTTCATTGGGACCTTCAATGCTGCAGACAATATTCTGTACCCTTCCCCAGATCTGTGTCTCCACACAATCCTGTCCTGGAGGTCTACAGACAATTCCTTGCACTTCATGGCTTGGTTTGTGCTCTGACATGCACTGGTAATGGTAGGACCTTATATAGACAAGTGTGTGCCCTCCCAAATCATGTCCAACAAACTGAATTTCCCACAGGTGGACTCCAATCACGTTGTAGAATCATCTCAAGGATGATCAGTGGAAACAGGATGCACCTGAGCTCAGTTTTGAGTGTCATGGCAAAGGCTGTAAATACTTATAGATTTTTTTCATTTTTTATTTTTAATAAATTTGCAAGGATTTCAAACAATCTTCCTTTACGTCGTCATTATGGGGGATTGTTTGTAGAATTTTGAGGAAAGTAATGAATTGAATCCATTTTGGAATAAGGCTGTAACGTAACAAAATGTGGAAAAAGCGAAGCGCTGTGAATACTTTCTGATGCATTGTATATATATATATATATATCTTCCTGAAAAGGCTACTTGCTTGATTGTTAGTGGCTTCAATACTGTGGAATTCTCTGACCTGGAACATACATGCAGCCAATGAAGTCAAATACACTTTGATTTCTGATCTGCACGTTATTCCCCGGTCTGTGTTTCTGGCAGTTTATGGAGCAGCGTGTCAGCCAGGCGACTGGCATTTTCAGAGGAGGTGAGCAATGACTGGCTTCATATGGTATTCTCCTGGCTTTAGGATGTACTGGCTTCTTGCCTTGGTGCCTAAGGCACAGTAGTGACCCCCACCTTCTACTTTGTGGTTACGTTATCCCATGACAGGTCCTCTTCAAGAGGGCTCCCATTGTGACGCAGCCAGACCATTTCCCATTTGCGTATACAGGTGATTAACACAAATTCTATAGATCTGGTCTGGGCAGCGTGTTCATCGATTTTTGCATGGCTTTAGCTCATTAATTAGGAGATAACGATTCTCCAATACAATGTATCTGATGTCTGGGAGGACCCTGGAGTTGGATGGATCATGTGGAAATCAAGAAGTAGAAAACAACTTTCAAAAGTTTTTTTTTTGGATACGAATACTTGGGCTTTGATCCATTAACATACCTCCCAACTTTTTGAGATCGGAATGAGGGACACCTTTCAGCAAAAGTATGCAGGCATAGGACACACCCCTTGCCACGCCCCCTTAACCACTTCGATACAGGGCACTTAAACCCCATTCTTACCCAGACCAATTTTCAGCTTTCGGTGCTCTCACACTTTGAATGACAATTACTCAGTCATGCAACACTGTACCCAAATAATTTTTATTTATTTTTTTCACACAAATAGAGCTTATTTTTGGTGGTATTTAATCACTAGTGGGTTTTTAATTTTTTGTGCTATAAATAAAAAAAGACCGTAAATTTTGTGAAAATTTTCCTTTTTCTTTGTTTCTGTCATAAAATTTAGCAAATTAGTAATTTTTCTTCATAAATTTTGGCCAAAATTTATACTGCTACATATCTTTGGTAAAAAAATAACCCAAATTAGTGTTTATTATTTGGTCTTTGTGAAAGTTATAGAGTCTACAAACTATGGTGCCAATCCCTGAAAATTGATCAATCTGATCACACCTGAAGTACTGACGGCCTATCTAATTTCTTGAGATACTAACAAGTCATAAAAGTACAAATACCCCCAAAATGACCCCTTTTTAGAAAGTAGACAGTCCAAGGTATTAAGTAAGTAGCATGGTGAGTTTTTTTAAGTTGTAATTTTTTCCCACAATTCTTTGCAAAATAAAGATTTATTTTTTTACAAAATTGTCATATTAACTGGTTATTTCTCTCACAGAGCATATGCATACAACAAATTACACCCCAAAATACATTCTGCTACTCCTCCTGAGTATGGAGATACCAAATGTGTGGCACTTTTACACAGCCTGGCCACATACAAAGGCCCAACATTGAAGTAGCACCATCAGGCGATCTACGAGCATAAATTGCATTTCTCAACCACCTATTACAATTCTGAAGGCCCTGGAGCACCAGGACAATGGAGTTGCCCACAAAATGACCCCATTTTGGAAAGCAAACACCCCAATGTATAATCTATGAGATCTATGAGGCATAATGAGTCTTTTGAACAGTTATTTTTTTTCCAGAAGTTTTTGGAAAATGTGGAAAAAAAATTAAAACGCATTTTAATTTACACAAAGTTGTCCATTTATAAGATATTTCCAACACATAGCGAAAATTACACCCCAAAATACATTCTGCTACTCCTCCTGAGTATGGGGATACCACATGTGTGAGACTTTTACACAGCTTGGCCACATACAGAGGCCCAACATCCAAGTAGCACCATCAGGCGTTCTAGGAGCATACATTACATATATAATTTCCTGGCAACCTATCATTTTTGAAGGCCCTTCATATTTCTAACACATAGCATGTACATACCAAGAATTACAATCCAAAATAAATTCTATTGCGGAAAGGGTAAAAAAAATAAAAGTATTACCTGTGCTTTTAGTAGTGTCCACAGAAGAGAGCACTGGTCCAGGCAGCAGTCGGGGATGTGCTTAGCGACAGCAATAGTAATTATCCAGGCAGCAGGCAGGAATATTGTCTATGGTCAGCACAAGGATATTGTCAGCAAAGCCAAAGCATTTGTCCATAGAAATTGTCCAGGCAGAGACAGCCATAATATTGGTCCTGGTACACTCATTATTGAACCGCTCTCCAGCCCTTCATAACATACTGCCTCTTGCTACAGCTAATTATTTGCATAGTCCAGGTAGCAGGCAGTGGTGTGGTCCATTCATGCGGTAGCCAGGAAAAGGCATGATGGCAGTAAGTCAGCAGCAGGCTGAGGGCCGCAATCGGGTAAGACCTGTGCACAGGGGTAGAGGCTTCGACCCACCCAATTCTCTATGAAGCCTCCGGACTCCAGACCCTAATCCGGAAATTAAACCCGGAGAAAAACAAAAAAAAAATAGTTTTCTCCATCTGGAAAAACTATTCTGGAGCCCCTCACATATGTGAGACCCCTGTGTACTACAGTAGCAGGGCAAGAAATCAGTCCAAGCGGTAGGCAAAAGCATAGTCCATAGAACAGGCCAGGGTCAGTTCATGTGCAAGCAGTCCAAGCGGTAGACAGAAGCATAGTCACAAAACAGGCCAGGGTCAGTTCACGTGGAAGCAGTCCAAGCAGTAGGCAGAGACATAGTCAAAAAGCAGGCCAGGGTCAGTTCACGTGGAAGGCAATGGCATGGTTATTTGGGGAAGCATGGAAAATGGTCAGCACAGATTATGAAAATTATGGGGGGGAAATGGTTAAAAATATGGGCTAATATTTTAGGGATGTATGATAAAGTTCGAAGCATTCACCAATGCAAAGGCCAGGTTGGGAGGGACACCGGGGATAATGGTAGCTGGTATCTTTTCGAAGTCCTCCTTTGGTGCACACGCAACATCTTTTTTGCCGTCTTCGGCCTGCTTCGGATGGTGGGGTGTTGTACGGGAAGTGCCATTCATGAAGTCTGCTAACAGCATCAGAGCGAAGGTTTTCTGGGGGGGGGGGGGGTCTTTGTTAATAGATGAGGGACGTGACTACTTCTTCTGAGAATTGTAGGAAGGGGGCTGGGTTGTCTGTGGATTTGGTGTAGACTGTGTAGGAATTATAAATGGCCAAATGGATGAGATAAATTGCTACCTTCTTGTACCAGAATCAGGACCTCCTAATGGACAAATAAGGCTGAATCATTTGGTCATTGAAATCCACCACCCCCCCATGTAGAGATTATAGTCTTGGACACATGTCGGCTTTTCAATGGGACCTCGTCTTCGCTGAACTACAACTGCAGTGTCATCGTGAATGGTGGACATCATGTGCACGTCCCTGTTATCCTTCCACCTCAAGGCCAGCACTTTGTTGCACCTCAGTGTTGCTCTTTCCCCCCTTCGCAGCTTTTTGCTCACAATGGATTGTGGGAAGCCCTTCCTATTTTTTCTGGAGGTTCCGCATGCCAGGGTTTTTTTCGATGTATAAGTGTCTGAAAAGAGGCAGGCTGGTATAAAAGTTGTCAAGGTATATATGATATCCTTTTTTCAGAAGTGGGTAAGCCAGGTCCCATACAATTTTTCCAGCTGTGCCCATGTAGGCCGGGCACTCAGGGGGCTGGAGCTGGGAATCTCTTCCTTCATATATGCGAAACGCATAAAGATATCCCGTGACTCTCTCACAGAGCTTGTAAAATTTTACACCGTATTTGACCTTTTTGCTAGGAATATATTGTTTTATTCCTAGCTGGTCTGAAAAGGTTACCAGGGACTCATCCACACATACAGGTCCTTCTCAAAAAATTAGCATATTGTGATAAAGTTCATTATTTTCTGTAATGTACTGATAAACATTAGACTTTCATATATTTTAGATTCGTTAAACACAACTTGAAGTAGTTCAAGTCTTTTCTTGTTTTAATATTGATGATTTTGGCATACAGCTCATGACAACCCAAAATTCCTATTTCAAAAAATTAGCATATCATGAAAAGGTTCTCTAAACGAGCTATTAACCTAATCATCTGAATCAACTAATTAACTCTAAACACCTGCAAAAGATTCCTGAGGCTTTTAAAAACTCCCAGCCTGGTTCATTACTCAAAACCGCAATCATGGGTAAGACTGCCGACCTGACTGCTGTCCAGAAGGCCATCATTGACACCCTCAAGCAAGAGGGTAAGACACAGAAAGAAATTTCTGAACGAATAGGCTGTTCCCAGAGTGCTGTATCAAGGCACCTCAGTGGGAAGTCTGTGGGAAGGAAAAAGTGTGACAGAAAACGCTGCACAATGAGAAGAGGTGACCGGACCCTGAAGAAGATTGTGGAGAAGGACCGATTCCAGACCTTGGAGGACCTGCGGAAGCAGTGGACTGAGTCTGGAGTAGAAACATCCAGAGCCACTGTGAACAGGCGTGTGCAGGAAATGGGCTACAGGTGCCGCATTCCCCAGGTCAAGCCACTTTTGAACCAGAAACAGCGGCAGAAGCGCCTGACCTGGGCTACAGAGAAGCAGCACTGGACTGTTGCTCAGTGGTCCAAAGTACATTCAGAAATCAAGGTGCCAGAGTCTGGAGGAAGACTGGGGAGAGGGAAATGCCAAAATGCCTGAAGTCCAGTGTCAAGTACCCACAGTCAGTGATGGTCTGGGGTGCCATGTCAGCTGCTGGTGTTGGTCCACTGTGTTTTATCAAGGGCAGGGTCAATGCAGCTAGCTATCAGGAGATTTTGGAGCACTTCATGCTTCCATCTGCTGAAAAGCTTTATGGAGATGAAGATTTCATTTTTCAGCACGACCTGGCACCTGCTCACAGTGCCAAAACCACTGGTAAATGGTTTACTGACCATGGTATTACTGTGCTCAATTGGCCTGCCAACTCTCCTGACCTGAACCCCATAGAGAATCTGTGGGATATTGGGAAGAGAAAGTTGAGAGACGCAAGACCCAACACTCTGGATGAGCTTAAGGCCGCTATCGAAGCATCCTGGGCCTCCATAACACCTCAGCAGTGCCACAGGCTGGTTGCCTCCATGCCACGCCGCATTGAAGCAGTCATTTCTGCAAAAGGATTCCCGACCAAGTATTGAGTGCATAACTGAACATAATTATTTGAAGGTTGACTTTTTTTGTATTAAAAACACTTTTCTTTTATTGGTCGGATGAAATATGCTAATTTTTTGAGATAGGATTTTTGGGTTTTCATGAGCTGTATGCCAAAATCATCAATATTAAAACAAGAAAAGGCTTGAACTACTTCAGTTGTGTGTAATGAATCTAAAATATATGAAAGTCTAATGTTTATCAGTACATTACAGAAAATAATGAACTTTATCACAATATGCTAATTTTTTGAGAAGGACCTGTATATGTTTCTCGGGGACATAGAGTTCTGCAAATCGATTGGAAAGGAAATTTATCAGTGGGCGAATTTTATACAGCCTATCGGAATCTGGATGATTGCGGTGAGGGCACTGGGTGTTGTCATTAAAATGAAAGAATCTCATTATCTAATATCGGGACCTGGGCATTACGGCAGAATACATGGGCATGTGGTAGATGGGTTTCATGGACCAATAGGCATGTCCTTGATTTTTTATTTTTTTTTGTAAGCCCCATGTTTATGGTGAGGCCCATTAACAATTTGAACTCCTCCAAATTCAGATCTCTCCACTCAAATGGACGGGCATAAGATGATTGGGGGTTGTTGGCAATATACTGCTGGGCATATAAATTTGTCTGGTCCACAATGAACTGCAGCAAAGTGTCGGGCAAAAACAGATGAAAGTAATCGATCTCTGTGAAATTTTGGGTGTTGACCTGCACACCTGGCTGTGCTGTGAAAGGGGGAATAATTGGTGATCCCGAATCGGAAGGCAGCCATGTTGGGTTGGCAAGACCATCTTGCATGTATGTAGCTGCCCTTGCTCTTGGGGGAAGTGACACTCCAGTAGTTGGGGGAGTTGAATTTCCTGGCCGCTGCCTGGTTTCCAGAGTGCTGTGCCCTTTTAGGAGGGACCCATTCTTCATCCGAATCGTTACTATATTCGATCGGTTCAAATTCTGAATTTGATTCAGAATCAGAATTGGAATCTGATGAGAACTGGAGAGGATCTGGAACGCCTCCTCACTGGTATAGACTCTTTTGGACATGGCTGTGTGGCGGGTAGCTGTGCGACAGGTGACAGATGGGTGGCAGGTGACGGTCACTGATGGGCTGTGAGATGGGTGGCAGGTGACGTTCACTGATAGGTGATGATAGTGTGATGGGAGATGGTCACTGATGGGTGACAGGCCACGGACAGTGACGGGTTATGGTCACTGATGGGTGACAGGCCACGGTCACTGATGGGTGACGGGTGCACCGCTGATGGTCACTGATGGGTGACAGGTCACGGTCACTGGTGGGTGATGCTTGACAGGGCACGGTCAGTGATGGGTGACAGGGCACGGTCAGTGATGGGTGACGGTTGCACCGCTGATGGTCACTGATGGCAGTCTCTTATGTGACAGGTGCACTTTTATGAGGTGACTGTTGGGTGACAGATGACAATTGGGGGGGCGGTGGGACAGGTGTGGTGTTGGTGCAGACACTACTGAACATAGATCTGTAACTCACTGCTCCTGGCTCCTCTCTCCTCACACTGGAAACAGTGTGTGAGGAGAGAAGAGCTGGCAACAGTTAGTTACAGCTCTATGTTTACACTTAGTGATCAGGCTATGAATGGATCACAGCCGATCACATGGTACACAGCCCTGGCCAATGGCTGTGTACTATCGTTGGTGACGAGCAGTGTTCCCGGGAACACGCTGCCACCGACGGGATCGCGCGCATGCGCCGTGTCAAGTGGGGCATTACCATCCGTGATCAGCCGTGACTTCATCACGGCCGATCACGTGGTAAACAGAACTTGCCAGCGGCTGGTCACCCCTGTCGGTGACGAGCGGTGTCTCGGTGACACGCCGCCACCGACAGTACAGGGATGCGCGCATGCGATCGCGCGCATTCCCTGTTTAAAGGGAAGACGTCATATGACGTCCGGTCAGAACGAGGCTTTGGACAAGTGGTTAAAGGAGAATTGTACAAAAAAACAAGATTTGTTAAAACCATAAGTGCTTTTTTTTACCACTATTATTCCTTTATACTGGCTTTTGGAATGTACAAATGCAGCAATTTAGAAATCAGATGAAAGGTTTAGCACTGGGAAACACTATTTTATAAAGAGTGCATTTTATATACATCTATATAGATCAGACCAGAATGAGGGACAAATGAGGACAGAGGGACGTTGCTCCAAATTAGGGACAGTTGGGAGCTATGCATTAATCAGCCAGAAGTCTTGCAAGCTCCCAACTTCGTGGTTTGGGTGACAACACTGCCATGGCTGTACTATAATTCCAAGCAGCGTTGCCACACTTCCATGCTGGACTACAGAACTCCACCCATTCCTGCCCCACTCTAAATGCACACACTGATTTACTTCCAAACCCATAGCTCCCAACTGTCCCTGATTTGGAGAAATGTCCCTCTGTCCCTCTTCCCCCCTCATTTGTCCCTCATTTTGGTCTGATCTATATAGTTGTATATAAAATGCACTTTTTATCTTTCAAAAAGTATTTCCCAGTGCTAAACCTTTCATCCAAATTCTAAATTGCTGCATTTGTACATTTTAAAGGCCAATATAAAGAAATAGTAGTGGTAAAAAAAAGTCCTTGTGGATTTAATTAACCTTTTTTTGGTTAATTCTCCCTTAAGGGGGTGTGGTGGGGGCGGGTCCTATGCCTAAATATGTTTGTTAGTAGGTGTCCCTCATTCCCATCTCAAAATGTTGGGAGGTATGCCAAAAATGATGCTGCTGCCTTGACTCCTCCATGAGATTATACATTTGTTGCACGCGTGTCAGAAGCATTGCTACGAGTCCCATATTTTTTCCAAAGAGATTAACGTTTGTAATGTCAGCTCCACCTAGTGGCCAAAATGAGGTATAGTTTTCTGAAATACCACAATAAAAAAACAAAAAAACTGTACTGCATTTTGGCCAATAGATGGCGCTGATGATATAAGGCATCAATCTCTTAGAAAAAATACTGGACATTTGTTTTCCATGTCTTTATTTTTCTTATTTCTTTTCTTTTTTAAACATAACATACACATCCATAGGTTATTATTATTATACAAGATTGATTAATATATAATATATATAACATTTTGCGCAGCGCTTTACAACATGAGGGCAGACAGTACAGTTACAATACAATTCAATACAGGAGGGATCAGAGGGCTCCGCTCGTTAGATTATCTTTTAGTAATTACTTTCACGCTGAGCGTATGCATATATGTGGCCTCGGCTTTTGAGGGTTATACCGGGATGATGGCGCAGCTTCAGGCATCATCCCGGTACCGTTGTTTAGAGCGGGCGGTTGGCTATCCAGGCATAACAACCGATGCGGTTAAAAGCCGCTTGGTTGTTATTACCAGAGGAGCGGGAGGGGACATCCCTGCCGCCTCCCGCCGCTCTGACCGGGCCCCCCGTCCCACCGGGAGACCAGATCTGCGATCCGGCACTTCCGGCGCCTGGAGAGAGACTGGCACAAAGCCATAAACGGCTTCTTGCCAGTCTCCTGAATGTAAACACGGAAGCGACATCACTTCCGGTTTACTCGGCTGCCAATGGCGCCGGATTTAAAAAAATATACAGTATTCAGAATCGCCGTTTTTGGCGATCTGAATACTTTGAAGTGTAAAGGAGGGATTTGGGGTCTTTTAGACCCCCGATCCCTCCATAAAGAGTACCTGTCACCACCTATTACTGTCACAAGGGATGTGTACATTCCTTGTGACAGCAATAAAAGTGATTTTTTTTTTTTTTTTTTTAAAACACAATTTAATAATGTAAAAATAAATAAAATAAATTAAAAAAAAAAGTTTTTTTTCAAAAGCGCCCCCGTGAGCTCGCGCAGCAAAGAAAACGCATACAGAAGACGCACCCGCATATGTAAACAGTGTTTAAATCACACATGTGAGGTATCGCCGCGATCGTCAGAGCGAGAGCAACAATTCTAGCCCTCCTCTGCAACTCTAACCTGGTAACCGTAAAAAAAAATTAAAGCGTCGTTTATGAAGATTTTTACGTACCGTAGTTTGTCGCCATTCCACGAGTGCGTGCAATTAATTATAAAGCATTACATGTTAGGTATCTATTTACTCGGCGTAACTTCATCTTTCACATTATACAAAAAAATTGGGCTAACATTACTGTTTCATTTTTTTTAAATTCATGAAAGTTATTTTTCCCAAAAAGTTGTGTTTAAAACACTGCTGCCCAAATACCGTGTGACATAAAATATTGCAACAATCGCCATTTTATTCTCTAGATTCTGTGCTAAAAAAATATATATAATGTTTGGAGGTTCTAAGTAATTTTCTAGCAAAAAATACGGATTTTAACTTGTAAACACCAAATGTCAGAAACAGACTTAGTCATGAAAGGGTTAAATAAATCAAAGCAAAATATCAAAGTACA
This sequence comes from Rana muscosa, assembly GCA_029206835.1. NCBI lineage: Eukaryota > Metazoa > Chordata > Amphibia > Anura > Ranidae > Rana > Rana muscosa. Next base: position 37,837,843 of record CM055126.1, read on the forward strand.
ATACACAAAGTAGGATGTTAGGATCTCCCCCTCCCGGGAGACACAAAGTAGGATGTTAGGATCTCCCCCTCCCGGGAGACACAATGTATGAATGTTAGGATCTCCCCCTCCCAGGAGACACAATGTATCAATGTTAGGATCTCCCCTCCCGGGAGACACAATGTATCAATGTTAGGATCTCCCCCTCCCGGGAGACACAATGTATGAATGTTAGGATCTCCCCCTCCCAGGAGACACAATGTATCAATGTTAGGATCTCCCCTCCCAGGAGACACAATGTATGAATGTTAGGATCTCCCCCTCCCTGGAGACACAATGTATGAATGTTAGGATCCCCCCTCCCGGGAGACACAATGTATCAATGTTAGGATCTCCCCTCCCGGGAGACACAATGTATCAATGTTAGGATCTCCCCCTCCCGGGAGACACAATGTATCAATGTTAGGATCTCCCCCTCCCGGGAGACACAATGTATCAATGTTAGGATCTCCCCTCCCGGGAGACACAATGTATCAATGTTAGGATCTCCCCCTCCCGGGAGACACAATGTATGAATGTTAGGATCTCCCCCTCCCAGGAGACACAATGTATCAATGTTAGGATCTCCCCTCCCGGGAGACACAATGTATCAATGTTAGGATCTCCCCCTCCCGGGAGACACAATGTATGAATGTTAGGATCTCCCCCTCCCAGGAGACACAATGTATCAATGTTAGGATCTCCCCTCCCGGGAGACACAATGTATCAATGTTAGGATCTCCCCCTCCCGGGAGACACAATGTATGAATGTTAGGATCTCCCCCTCCCAGGAGACACAATGTATCAATGTTAGGATCTCCCCCTCCCAGGAGACACAATGTATGAATGTTAGGATCTCCCCCTCCCGGGAGACACAATGTATCAATGTTAGGATCTCCCCCTCCCAGGAGACACAATGTATGAATGTTAGGATCTCCCCCTCCCAGGAGACACAATGTATCAATGTTAGGATCTCCCCCTCCCAGGAGACACAATGTATGAATGTTAGGATCTCCCCCTCCCGGGAGACACAATGTATCAATGTTAGGATCTCCCCCTCCCGGGAGACACAATGTATCAATGTTAGGATCTCCCCCTCCCGGGAGACACAATGTATGAATGTTAGGATCTCCCCCTCCCGGGAGACACAAAGTAGGATGTTAGGATCTCCCCCTCCCAGGAGACACAATGTATGAATGTTAGGATCTCCCCCTCCCAGGAGACACAATGTATGAATGTTAGGATCTCCCCCTCCCAGGAGACACAATGTATCAATGTTAGGATCTCCCCCTCCCGGGAGACACAATGTATCAATGTTAGGATCCCCCCTCCCGGGAGACACAATGTATAAATGTTAGGATCTCCCCCTCCCAGGAGACACAATGTATGAATGTTAGGATCTCCCCCTCCCAGGAGACACAATGTATGAATGTTAGGATCTCCCCCTCCCAGGAGACACAATGTATCAATGTTAGGATCTCCCCCTCCCGGGAGACACAATGTATGAATGTTAGGATCTCCCCCTCCCGGGAGACACAATGTGTCAATGTTAGGATCTCCCCCTCCCGGGAGACACAATGTATCAATGTTAGGATCTCCCCCTCCCAGGAGACACAATGTATCAATGTTAGGATCTGCCCCTCCCGGGAGACACAATGTATCAATGTTAGGATCTCCCCCCTCCCGGGAGACACAATGTATCAATGCTAGGATCTCCCCCTCCCGGGAGACACAATGTATGAATGTTAGGATCTCCCCCTCCCGGGAGACACAATGTATCAATGTTAGGATCTCCCCCTCCCAGGAGACACAATGTATCAATGTTAGGATCTGCCCCTCCCGGGAGACACAATGTATCAATGTTAGGATCTCCCCCCTCCCGGGAGACACAATGTATCAATGCTAGGATCTCCCCCTCCCAGGAGACACAATGTATCAATGTTAGGATCCCCCCTCCCGGGAGACACAATGTATCAATGTTAGGATCTCCCCCTCCCGGGAGACACAATGTATGAATGTTAGGATCTCCCCCTCCCAGGAGACACAATGTATCAATGTTAGGATCCCCCCTCCCGGGAGACACAATGTATCAATGCTAGGATCTCCCCCTCCCAGGAGACACAATGTATCAATGTTAGGATCCCCCCTCCCGGGAGACACAATGTATCAATGTTAGGATCTCCCCCTCCCGGGAGACACAATGTATGAATGTTAGGATCTCCCCCTCCCGGGAGACACAATGTATGAATGTTAGGATCTGCCCCTCCCGGGAGACACAATGTATCAATGTTAGGATCTCCCCCTCCCGGGAGACACAATGTATGAATGTTAGGATCTGCCCCTCCCGGGAGACACAATGTATCAATGTTAGGATCTCCCCCTCCCGGGAGACACAATGTATGAATGTTAGGATCCCCCCTCCCGGGAGACACAATGTATCAATGTTAGGATCTCCCCCTCCCAGGAGACACAATGTATCAATGTTAGGATCCCCCCTCCCGGGAGACACAATGTATCAATGCTAGGATCTCCCCCTCCCAGGAGACACAATGTATCAATGTTAGGATCCCCCCTCCCGGGAGACACAATGTATCAATGTTAGGATCTCCCCCTCCCGGGAGACACAATGTATGAATGTTAGGATCTCCCCCTCCCGGGAGACACAATGTATGAATGTTAGGATCTGCCCCTCCCGGGAGACACAATGTATCAATGTTAGGATCTCCCCCTCCCGAGAGACACAATGTATGAATGTTAGGATCTGCCCCTCCCGGGAGACACAATGTATCAATGTTAGGATCTCCCCCTCCCGGGAGACACAATGTATGAATGTTAGGATCTCCCCCTCCCGGGAGACACAATGTATGAATGTTAGGATCTGCCCCTCCCGGGAGACACAATGTATCAATGTTAGGATCTCCCCCTCCCGGGAGACACAATGTATGAATGTTAGGATCTGCCCCTCCCGGGAGACACAATGTATCAATGTTAGGATCTCCCCCTCCCGGGAGACACAATGTATGAATGTTAGGATCCCCCCTCCCGGGAGACACAATGTATAAATGTTAGGATCTCCCCTCCCGGGAGACACAATGTATGAATGTTAGGATTTCCCCTCCCGGGAGACACAATGTATCAATGTTAGGATCTCCCCCTCCCGGGAGACACAATGTATGAATGTTAGGATCCCCCCTCCCGGGAGACACAATGTATAAATGTTAGGATCTCCCCTCCCGGGAGACACAATGTATCAATGTTAGGATCTCCCCCTCCCAGGAGACACAATGTATCAATGTTAGGATCTGCCCCTCCCGGGAGACACAATGTATCAATGTTAGGATCTCCCCCCTCCCGGGAGACACAATGTATCAATGCTAGGATCTCCCCCTCCCGGGAGACACAATGTATGAATGTTAGGATCTCCCCCTCCCGGGAGACACAATGTATCAATGTTAGGATCTCCCCCTCCCAGGAGACACAATGTATCAATGTTAGGATCTGCCCCTCCCGGGAGACACAATGTATCAATGTTAGGATCTCCCCCCTCCCGGGAGACACAATGTATCAATGTTAGGATCTCCCCTCCCGGGAGACACAATGTATCAATGCTAGGATCTCCCCCTCCCAGGAGACACAATGTATCAATGTTAGGATCCCCCCTCCCGGGAGACACAATGTATCAATGTTAGGATCTCCCCCTCCCGGGAGACACAATGTATGAATGTTAGGATCTCCCCCTCCCAGGAGACACAATGTATCAATGTTAGGATCCCCCCTCCCGGGAGACACAATGTATCAATGCTAGGATCTCCCCCTCCCAGGAGACACAATGTATCAATGTTAGGATCCCCCCTCCCGGGAGACACAATGTATCAATGTTAGGATCTCCCCCTCCCGGGAGACACAATGTATGAATGTTAGGATCTCCCCCTCCCGGGAGACACAATGTATGAATGTTAGGATCTGCCCCTCCCGGGAGACACAATGTATCAATGTTAGGATCTCCCCCTCCCGGGAGACACAATGTATGAATGTTAGGATCTGCCCCTCCCGGGAGACACAATGTATCAATGTTAGGATCTCCCCCTCCCGGGAGACACAATGTATGAATGTTAGGATCCCCCCTCCCGGGAGACACAATGTATCAATGTTAGGATCTCCCCCTCCCAGGAGACACAATGTATCAATGTTAGGATCCCCCCTCCCGGGAGACACAATGTATCAATGCTAGGATCTCCCCCTCCCAGGAGACACAATGTATCAATGTTAGGATCCCCCCTCCCGGGAGACACAATGTATCAATGTTAGGATCTCCCCCTCCCGGGAGACACAATGTATGAATGTTAGGATCTCCCCCTCCCGGGAGACACAATGTATGAATGTTAGGATCTGCCCCTCCCGGGAGACACAATGTATCAATGTTAGGATCTCCCCCTCCCGGGAGACACAATGTATGAATGTTAGGATCTGCCCCTCCCGGGAGACACAATGTATCAATGTTAGGATCTCCCCCTCCCGGGAGACACAATGTATGAATGTTAGGATCTCCCCCTCCCGGGAGACACAATGTATGAATGTTAGGATCTGCCCCTCCCGGGAGACACAATGTATCAATGTTAGGATCTCCCCCTCCCGGGAGACACAATGTATGAATGTTAGGATCTGCCCCTCCCGGGAGACACAATGTATCAATGTTAGGATCTCCCCCTCCCGGGAGACACAATGTATGAATGTTAGGATCTCCCCCTCCCGGGAGACACAATGTATCAATGTTAGGATCTCCCCCTCCCAGGAGACACAATGTATCAATGTTAGGATCTGCCCCTCCCGGGAGACACAATGTATCAATGTTAGGATCTCCCCCCTCCCGGGAGACACAATGTATCAATGCTAGGATCTCCCCCTCCCAGGAGACACAATGTATCAATGTTAGGATCCCCCCTCCCGGGAGACACAATGTATCAATGTTAGGATCTCCCCCTCCCGGGAGACACAATGTATGAATGTTAGGATCTCCCCCTCCCAGGAGACACAATGTATCAATGTTAGGATCCCCCCTCCCGGGAGACACAATGTATCAATGCTAGGATCTCCCCCTCCCAGGAGACACAATGTATTAATGTTAGGATCCCCCCTCCCGGGAGACACAATGTATCAATGTTAGGATCTCCCCCTCCCGGGAGACACAATGTATGAATGTTAGGATCTCCCCCTCCCGGGAGACACAATGTATGAATGTTAGGATCTGCCCCTCCCGGGAGACACAATGTATAAATGTTAGGATCCCCCCTCCCGGGAGACACAATGTATCAATGTTAGGATCTCCCCCTCCCGGGAGACACAATGTGTCAATGTTAGGATCTCCCCCTCCCAGGAGACGCAATGGGGGTGATTTACTAAAGACAGTGTTGGACAGATTGGACAGTGTATGGGGAAATGAATTGCTCAGAGAAATTAGTGTATGTAAATGTCATCCAATCAGATTGCACAGTGTATGGGGAAATGAATTTCTCAGAGAAATTAGTGTATGTAAATGTCATCCAATCAGATTGCACAGTGTATGGGGAAAGAATTGTCCAGAATGCACAATACACAGACATGTGTTGAGAAGATGTTTTCATGGAAGTTTTGGCTCCACCAATGATTATAGACTATCACCATAAAATGCACAATTACAAGTCCAGGAAACATCTGCACAGTTGTTGATAGGAGGAAGATCTCTAGAATGAATATTGAGTTGTTTCAAAAAGAAGTGAATGAAAAGAATAAAAGTGGAAGCAATATTCTCCATGTGATAAGGAAAAGCTCATTAACATGATGTCGTGGAAGAATTCCCTTGGGCTTTGTACGCAAATCCACACCGCGCCTAAATGTGGACTTCCAGCGTCTAAATGCACACAAAGCACAAAACAATTCCTTCGTGCTTAAAAGCACGTTTGTATCAAGCTCTTTGGTACAAGGAATATGAAGTACTTCAATGGCACCAGGTAGAATCAGAAACGATGCTGCTTCAAGCTGGAGTCTCAAGCGTCTGGGCAGAGCTCAGCCACCCGGATTCTTTTATTCATTGGAAACAAAAGGATAACAAAACAGGAAGTGATGGCCCCAACAGCCAATCACTTCCCTTAATACAAAATGACATCACAGGAAATGACAAACAGTAAAGGGGAGGGCACTCACAGGAGGGAAAGGGGAGGAAGTGCACACCCCCCATCTTAATCAGCATGGAGCCCACACAATACTGTTCAAAGTAAACAGTATCTAGTGAGATCATTCTACTTGTTCTTATAGTTTTGGGACAATCTGCGGGGACATTGCTACTGCTGTTGTCAATATACGGTACAAGTACACCGACAAGGCAGATATCAATGTCCTCTTATAAATACAGATATGTATCCATAAAGCGGATAACGAAGTCCGCAAGAGAGATATAATAGGTTTCTCTCATTATGCGGACTTCGCTTCTCTAAAGTGTATAGTCATTGGAAAGCATGCAGTCCAGCGCATTGCGCTTGATATCTACAAACCAACAAACGCCCACACACGCAGAGAACACGTTTCAATCCCATAAGAAGGTTTTCATACCGACCGTTTTTACCGCTGGTCTCGATTCAACCCAAGTGCGCTCTGCTATAGCGCTCCTCGATTAAACATCAGACACAGGGAGACAGATGACAATCTATAAAACGCACATCCTAGAATAAAATGTCCACATAAATCTTATATAATAACATTTCCACAACACATGATCAGCATTACAATGAGCAAGTGCCCGATGTCTGTTTCATATTTAAGAATGTGTATGCGCCCGTACGCGCAACGATTCCGCCAATCCGGCGCAAGTCGACAGCATGCGCCATGTCGCAATAATTATTCCTGCCCGCGCAAATGCGCCAACATTTTCTTAAATCAGCCCCAATGTATCAATTTCAAGATCTCCCCTCCCGGGAGACACAATGTATCAATTTCAGGATCTCCCCTCCCGGGAGACACAATGTATCAATTTCAGGATCTCCCCTCCCGGGAGACACAATGGTCAGTCTATGATGGGATCACAAACAATTCCCATTGAGAAAAAGAAGAAGTCACTTCCATCATAACTTCCCTCCCAGGCCAGAGTGCCGGAGAGCCCAGCCTGTAATTCAGGATGTCCCCGGAGTGAATGGGCTTTTCACAGCCGCACACAGCACCGCTTGTTCCATAGAGCACCACTCGGCGGGGTCTACGGTGAGATCCCCCCTCCCTCTCACCCCCTTCAGCTGGCAGCAATAAGGAGGGAAGATGAAGGCCAACACTCCCAGAGGCCACAGCTGTCCCCTTCCTGAGGAGGCACGTCTGGTGAACGGGACGTCAGAGGTCAAAAATCAGACCCTTTCCTGAAAGGGCCAAACAATGGGCGCTGTGTGTCAGCGCCCGGGCCACACGTTAGGAAGGGGCCGAGCGGATCAGAAACATGAAATCCCAGCATTTGGTGTCACAGATGTGACAATGTGGACACCAGGCTGGTGCCTGACCTGTGAGTGCTGGCTGGTGATCACCTTCATAGATGGACAGCAAATGTCCTATCCGGGGTACAGAAATAAAGACACACTAAGGCAGGGGGCACCAAACCCAGCGTAATTCTTACATATATTGGTGGGACAACAAAAAAAAATCTGTTTTAAAAATGAATGAATAAAATGTAATTGTATGAAGAGGTTTTACTTGGAGTTTTTTTGGGGAATCTGTGATATGATTCAGAGAAACGGAGAGAGACGTTTACTAAGACAAAGCAAAGAAATTCCCATCACAGCCCCTCTTACATTGGGCTCCCGATCAAAACCCCTCTTTTACATCAGAACCCCTCCTGATATAACGGGGTGCCCAATAGTGTACCCCCTTACAATAGGGTGACCAGACATCCCCGGTTTCTGGGGACAGTCCCCGGATTGAGCACACTGTCCCCGGACCAAGTCTGTCCCCGGATTGGATTTGAACAGTGGCTGGGGCAATTTCAAGACAGTCAGTGCAAAAAAAAAAAATCTGAATTACACCCCCCGCTCTGCCGCGCCTACTAGCTTAAGGGTGTATTTTTTTCCATTATCTGTGCCCCTTTCTGATGATCATGTGCTGGTCGGAGCGGAGGGAATATTTCCTCCGTTTCGGGTGTAGGCCCATCCAGCTCCGCTCACATGTTCTTCTGCCTTGGCTCAAGTAGTAGTCTTACTCTCCGGGCCCCAGTAGTAGCCGGGGCTAGGAGAGAAAGACTTAACAGGCTGTGAGGCGGGCGGCGGCGGCGACGGGCAGAGAGTCACCGATTGCTGCCATTACTAGTAAAAAAAAAAATGTTCCCGGATTTCATTTTAAAAATCTGGTCACCTTACCTTACAACAGAGTCCACATCACAGCCCCCTTACATCAGGGTCCACATTAGAGTCCATATCAGAGCTCACAGACCTCTTTATGTCAAAGTCCACATCAGAGTTCCCCTTTATATCAAGGTCCTCCTTTTATCAGAGTCCACATCAGAGTTCCCCTTACATCAGAGTCCCTCCTTTTATTAAGATCCCCATCAGTGTCCTCCCCTTACAACAGAGTCCACATCACAGCCCATCTTAGATCAGGGACCCCATTACATTAAAGTTCCTCCTTCCATCAGGGCCCCCCATAAAAGTCCTCCTTACAACAGAGTCCATATCACATCAGAGCCACCCCTTACATCAGGGCCACAATAAAAGTCCCCCTTACAACAGAGTCCACATCACATCAGAGCCACCCCTTACATCAGGGTCCACATTAGAGTCCATATCAGAGCTCACAGACCTCCTTATGTCAAAGTCCACATCAGAGTTCCCCTTTATATCAAGGTCCTCCTTTTATCAGAGTTCCCCTTTATATCAAGGTCCTCCTTTTATTAAGGTCCTCATCAGTGTCCTCCCCTTACAACAGAGTCCACATCACAGCCCATCTTGCATCAGGGTCCCCATCCAAGTCTCCTTTACATTAGAGTTCTTCCTTCCAACAGGGCCCTCATAAAAGTTCTCCTTACAACAGAGTCCACATCACATCAGAGCCCTCCTTACACCAGGCTCCCCATCAGAGTCCCCTTTACGTCAGGGGCCCCATAAGAGTCCCCCTTACATCAGAGACCACATTACATCAGAGCCTCCCCTTAATTGTATTTATTTTTTACTATTATCTGTAAAGGTATGTAGTGTGACTGGTTTGGTGGCATGACGTTTTTACTGTCAAATGTATGTAAAGCGTAAAGCCTCACTTGTTGAATGCTACTTTCTGGTATATATAGAGAACTGTACAGAGCTTTACCTGATACTTATAGGCCGTGTTGAATTATTTAGGCAGAATTTAGACTTAGGGCCCCTGAACTATAAAAAGCAGATGCCATTGTCCCCCGCTATGCTCTGTGGTTTCATTCGCCAGCCCCTATATCACAACAAGATGCAGTAGTGATGAAGGGGCTGGTGGAAAGAAACCACAAAGCGTGGCAGGGGACCAGGTATCCATCACAGTGTGTTAGCACACTAATCTCTGTTATTGTGGCCATGCACGCCTTGATTAATCACCATTTTTTTTCCAATCAAGCTTTCCCACTAACAATAATCGATCGACTGTATGTGAAAAACCCGTTTGCTTGAAGATCCTGACACACTTGGCTGTCTAATCGTTTGCTGTATCGCATCGCACATCCGTTGACTAAAATAAATCCAAGCATGTATTGTCACCAATACAGTGAACTTAAGTGACGCAGGCAACGATAAGACAATGCAGTCCTCTACCACCTGTCCCTCTTACCTCCACCCCCCACCATTTGGCAGCTTAAATTTTAAAAATAAATATCTGCAGGTCTTTTATACTCACCTAGGTCTACCCTACTTGCCTATCACCAGGTGCCCCAACCGGTGATCCAGCATGGCAGTCTGTGTCTGCGATGACCAGTGTCCAGTCATCTTACCATGATGTCATCCCTCTACTGCAGTCTTCAGAAATCTGAAAGTGCCCAGCTGTTGGACAGCCAATAGGAAGAGCCCACGTCATCTAGGCAGCAATATGGATCCTCTTCTTCTTTATGGAAGATGATGAAAGACTCGGGACTCAGTGTGTAACCTGATCATGCATTTAGGAAAGTAAAGGGGCTTTTGGTAATTATTTAGCAAGGGGAGGGGGCAAAAGGTGGGAATGAGGGTAATGCTTCGAGTTAAGCATTAAGGAACCTCTTTGTGACCAGTCACCCTACCTGGATGTCATCCCTCCACTGCAGTCTTCAGGAGTCGGAGAGAACCCCAACTGCTGGACAACCAATAGAAAGTGCCCACATCACCCAGGCAGCAACATGGACATCAAAAGAAGGATCCTCTTCTTCTTTATGGAAGATGGAAGACTCGGAACCTGGTTCGTAACCTGATCATGGATTCATTAGTTAGCAAGGAGTGGGGTGGGCAGCAAAAGATGGGAATGGGGGTAATGCCTAGAGTTGAGCATTAAGGGACCTCTATGTGACCAGTCATCCTACAGGGATGTCATCCCTCCACTGCAGTCTTCAGGAGTCTGATTGGACCCTGTTGCTGGACATCCAATAGCAAGTGCCCACATCATCTAGGCAGCAACATGGGCACCAAAAGAAGGCCCCTCCTCCTCTTTATGGAAGATAATGGAAGACTATGGATAACCTAATCTTGCATTTAGTTAAGTAAAAGGGCTTTTAACAATTAGTTAGCAAGGGGTGGGGGGCGAAAGATGGGAATCGGGTTAATGCAGAGAGTTGAGCATTAAGGGACCTCTCTGTGACAAGTCACCCTATTGTGAGGTCATCCTGCCAATGCAGTCTTCAGAAGTTTGAGAGAACCTCACTGCTGGACAACCAATAGAAAGTGCCCATGTCACACAGGTAACAACATGGACATCGAAAAAAGGATCCTCCTCTTCTTTATGGAAGATGATGGAAGACTTCGAACCTGGCTTGTAACCTTATCATGGATGTAGGTAAAGGGGCTTTTAGTAAGTAGTTAGCAAGGGAGTGGGGGAGAGAAGGTAGGAATGGAAATAATACCTAGAGTTGAACATTAAGGGAACCCTCTGTGATCAGTCACCCTAGCAGGTTGTTCTCTTTTCACTGCAGTCTTCAGGAGTCTGAGAGAACCCCACTGCGGGATAGCCAATAGGAAGTGCCCGCATCACCCAGGCAACATGGACACCAAAAGAAGGATCCTCCTCTTCTTTATGGAAGACTCAGAACCCGGTTCGTAACCTAAACAGGGATTTTTCGGTGGGTAAAGGTGCTATTAGTAAGCAAGGGGGTGGGGGGCAAAAGATGGGAATAGGGGTATTGCCTAGAGTTGAGAATTAACTGACCTCTATGTGACCAGTCACCCTACCGGGATGTCATCCCTTCACTACAGTCTTCAGGAGTCTGATTGGACCCTGCTGCTGGACATCCAATAGCAAGTGCCCACGTTATCCAGTCAGCAACATGGGGACACTGAAAGAAGGCCCCTCCTCCTCTTTATGGAAGACTCTGGATAACCTAATCATGCATTTAGGCAAGTAAAAGAGCTTTTAGTAATTAGTTAGCAATGGGAGGGGGAGGTGGGAATGGGGTTAATGCAGAGAGTTAAGCATTAAGGGAACCCTCTGTGACAAGTCACCCTACCGTGAGGTCATCCTGCCACTGCAGTTTTCAGGAGTCTGAGAGAACCCCGCTGCTGGACAACCAATAGAAATTGTCCATGTCACGCAGGCAACAACATAGACATCGAAAGAAGGATCTGCCTTTTCTTTTTTGGAAGATGATGGAAGACTTGGAACCCGGTTTGTAACCTGACCATGGATTTAGGTAGGTAAAGGGGCTTTTAGTAATTAGTTAGCAAGGGGTAGGATGGGGCGGCAAAATATGGGAATGGGGGTAATGCCTACAGTTAAGCATTAAGGGACCCCTTCTGTGACCAGTCACCCTACTGTGATGTCATCCCTCCACTGCAGTCTTCAAGAGTCTGAGAGGACCCTACTGCCAGCCAATAGGAAATGCCCACGTCATCCAGGCAGCAACGTGGACACTGAAAGAAGGACCTCTCTGTGACCATTCACTCTATATTGATGCCATCGCTCCACTGCAGCCTAAAGAGTCTGAGAGCACCTTACTGCTGGACAGCCAACAAGAAGTGCCCAAGACAACATTGACACAAAGGAAGAGCATCCTCATCTTTATGGAGGATGATGGAATACTTGGGACCCAATGTGTAACCTGATCATGGATTTAGGCAAGTAAAGGGCTTTTAGTAATTAGTTAGTGAGGGGAAAAAGGTGGGAATGTGGGTAATGCCTAGAAATTAGCACTAAGGGACCTCTCTGTGACGTCACCCTACTGTGATGTCACCTCTCCATTGCAGTCTTCAGGAGCAGGAGAGAACTCTAGGCTGCTAGTCAGCCAATAGAAAGTGCCCACGTCATCCAGGCAGCAACATGGACACCAAAAGAAGGAACTCCTCCTGATCGTGGATTTAGCTAAGTAAAGGGGCTTTTAGTGATTAGTTAGCAAGGGGTTGGGGGAGGGCAAAATGTGAGAAAGGGGAGGTCATCTCTCCACTTCAGCCTTCTGGAATCTAAGAGAACCCCTCTGCTTAACAGCTAACAGATGCCCACGTTGACACTGAATGAAAGATCCTCCTCCTCTTTATGGAAGCCCAGGGACCCAATGTGTAACCGGATAATGGATTTAGGTAAATTAGCAATTAGTTAGCATGGGGTAGGGAGGGCAAAAGGTGGGAGTGAGGGTAATGCCTGGAGTTGAGCTTTACATTTAAAATGGCTGACAGGTTCACTTTAAGTATTTGCTCGGGGAAAGTACTTCAAGTCCCCATCTGCTTATGCAGCCAAACTTGTCTTCTGCTAGCTGGCGTAATCTCCATCCATTGGCACCCTATGAAACGCACTTGCCCACTATTTGTATGACATCTATTCTGCCTGCTGGTGTCCTAGATGCCATAATTAGCTCATTAATTTGGGTCTGAAGCAGTGGGAGAGGTGAGTAAATTAACTCAGATGCGGCACGGAAAACCCACACTGCCCTTCTGTTTTATGAGGGTGGTAATGGAGGACAGACACAGTTTAACCTTCTGCTTACCAACGTAGCCCACCTGCTGTATTAAAATGTCTGCGAGGATTCTGTCCACTACCCATGCCAACCAATCAGTTATTTTCTTTTCATCCTGTTATGCTGCCCATATACTTAGAGGTAAATGAACGCATGTTAAATACCGGTCAGCAAAATAACATTGACTTTAAAAGAACTCACTTCATTTTTTTTCCCCAGTACTCTGTCACCCAGGGGACAAAGTCATTGTAGTATTAAGTCCCATCTCTCTACATCCTGTGGAAGGCTAGATATGAGGTTGAACAGTGTGCCTTCCTTCCTTACAATCCCACCCAACATCTCAGCTAAGAAGGCGATGGCTGCTGGATAAGCACTTGTCTAAGACAAGCGATGGCAAGATGAATGCAGAGGTGGGGGGGGGGTGGGGGTCCTGTCCCTCTGCGTTCCTCTTGCTTTTTCTTGAGAAACACAGGAACGCAAGAAGAGACAAGTACTGGTTATTGAGCTGATGTCTCCTGGCTAGCATTGTAGTTGGGTGGCCTTGAAGGGTGGAAGGGGGTGTTCCAGTCCCTCTGGCCTCTGCTTGGGGAACACAGGAATGCAAGAAATTAAGCTAATGTCTCCTGGCTAGCATTGTTGCTGGGTGGCCTTGACGGGTGGGAGGGAGGGGTTGGTTTCCGTCCCTCTAGAGCAGGGGGTCTCCAAACTGCGGCCCTCCAGTTGTTCAAGAACAACTGGAGGGCCGTAGTCACTGGCAGCTAAAACATCTGAAGGGGCTGTTTAAATATCTGGATATCTGACAGAAAAACTGTCATCTGTGCCACGATAGGTAGCTGCCTAGACTACTGCAACTCTCTTTATCTGGGATTGCCATAGATGTTAGTGCAGAAGCTTCAACTTATTCAAAATGCTGCGGCAAGGTTACTCATGGATGTCCCGTTGAGGGATCATATCACCCCTGTCCTCTGCGCCTTGCACTGGCTGCCAGTCCACTATCGCACCTTATTTAAGGCCGGGTGTATCATGTTTAAGATTATGAGAGGCCTGGCCCCAAGCTATCTCTGCTCTCGTTTTCATAAACGAGCTCTTGCTAGATCACTCAGATCTACCGGCAGAGATCTCCTCTACATCTCGTTGCCCAAGAAGATCCGGTGTGGTGGTCGGGCCTTCTCCCACCAGGGTGCCGTATTATGGAATAGCCTCCCTGTCGAGCTCCAGGAGGCCCCTACTATCCCGGTCTTCCGCGGGTTACTGAAAACTTTCCTGCGCAGCCTCTTTCTTCCACCCTTTCTGCCGCTCTGTGCTGCTCTTGGTTCCTGGGTCCTCTTTTCCCAGGAACTGTGCTATGCGCGTTGGGACCCTTCGGGGTAAGACCGCGCTATATTAAGATACCTCTCAACTCAACTACAATTCTCGTCATGTCTGTGAATGTCAGAGTGTTACAATGCCTCATAGGACGTGTAGTTCCACAACAGCTGGAGGGCAAAAGTTTGGAGATCCCTGCTCTAGAGGAACACAGGAACGCAGCGGAGACAAGCTCGGGTTATTGAGCCAATGTCTCCTTGCTAGCTATGTTGTTGGGTGGCCTTTAAGGGAGGGAGGGGGTGGCACCCTGTTCGACTTCATATCTAGGCTTACAAAGCACATAGGAAAATTGGATTCGGTTCTACATGAACTTCGTCTCCTGCGGGGCAGAGCACTGAAGAATGTGGTTCTTTAAAGAAGCCATACATATAGCAGCTGAGAAGTTGCATTTGACCTGGTTTGCGTTGCCTATCTTTGGATGCAGCATGTCCTATTGAGGCACATTGGAACTACAGGAAAAGTTGTCTCGCTGTGGCAATCAGCTGGGCCATAGAGACTAGGTGGCACACTCTGAGGAGGGGCAGCAGACTACAACTGGCATGGGAGATAAATATATTGGTTGGCCCTGCCTACAGGCCATTTATTCACACAACATTGCATTTTATTCTTGTCACATGATGCATTTCAAGACTCAGTACTGACATTTCAGGAATAAGTGGATCCCGATGAGCTAAATCGCACACTAGCTGCAGGGATGCCAGCCTTACAGCCTCCTGTATGTTGAGATCCTGTGTACAGCATTGTTTTCAATAGATAATATCTATATAAAAATAAATTGCACTTCTAAAATGGTAAGAAATCTTTTTCTACCATCAAGTTATATTTTGAAAGGGGGTTAGCTAGTTTGGGCTATTTATGCACCGCTGGCATTTTTTTTTTTAAGTGAATTTCTGTTAATCCTAAATGAGATGGAAAAGGAGGCCCATTGCTTTATGATAAATCGCCATCTACTGTCTGATGATGAAACTGCTGCGTCTTTAAAATGGTCTCTGCAGCTCCAACAAATCTTGGTGCTTGGTGAGATCACATAGTCGCTGTCCTAAAGGAGCTTAACATTGTAATGTGCCTACCACAGGCATATAGACCGTGTAGGGCAGGGATATGCAATTACCGGACCTCCAGATGTTGCAGAACTGCAAGTCCCATGAGGCATCGCAAGACTTTTACAGCCACAATCATTACACACAGAGGCAGAGGCATGATGGGACTTGTAGTTTTGCAACAGAATTAGCTGGAATTCCGCTAATTGCATATCACTGGTGTAGGGGGTCTCAAACTGGTGGCCCTCCAGCTGTTGCGAAACTACAAGTCCCATGAGGCATTGCAAGGCTGATAGTTACAAGCATAACTCCCACAGGCAGAGGCATGATGAGACTTGCAGTTTTGCAACAGCTGGAGGACCGCCGGTTTGAGACCCCTGGACCAGAGCCATACTACATGGAAGTCAATAAAAGGAGGCCCCCAGAAAGGTTATACTACCTTCTGAAACTCCAAGTTTCCAGGCCATTTTTTGCCATAAAATGTTCCATTGGGGAGATTGACCTTCACTTCCTGTCCAGGAAGTGAGATGAAAACCCCCCCCAAAGCGAGGCAATCCCTGGAACTAGTGTCCTCATTGGCCGATTCCCACACAATTCCTGTTCTGGTGACAAACCAAAATTTTGGATTTCCTTTCTTTTTAGTAATTGTGGTAAACATGACAGATAGAGAGGGTGAATCTTCCTACCAGGGGGAACAGACAGCAATAAAAACCGAGCAGGGGTTTAAATCCCTCTCCACTCTATTCCCCCCCCCCCTCAAAAAAAAAAGTATTGCCTTTAGTTACACTTTAAGCCAATTTATTGGTCCATTTCAGTTTTATAATCAACCAAATTCCGGTAGCAGATCGACCACAATTATATTTTTATTTCTGAAAAAGTTTTATGTGTGTGTATATATATATATATATATATATATATATATATATATATATATATATATATATATATATTCTAATTTTACTTCACCAACTTAGACTACTGTGTTCCGATCCATGACATATACCATATATACTCGAGTATAAGCCGACCCGAATATAAGCCCAGGCACCTAATTTTACCACAAAAAAACTGGCAAAACGTATTGACTCGAGTATAAGCCTAGGGTGTACATCTGCATGCCTCACTTTGTCCATGTCCATACCTCACTGTGTTCATGACTAGACTGACGTTTAACATGGGAGTCTATGGAAGGGGTTCCCGGCTTTGAAAAATCGATGGTCCCCCAGACAACAAACTTCAGGGGACCTACGGCCGGCCAGTACTGGGTCACCAAAGTCCTGGAGATCAATCGCGAAAAAGGTGACTCAAGTATAAGCCGAGGGGGGCATTTTCAGCGCAAAAAAAAAAATGTGCTGAAAAACTCGGCTTATACTCGAGTATATACGGTAATTCAGATTAAAAAACATTGAACTAAAGGCTGTAATGTAACAAAACAGGTAAAAAGCCAAAGTGGGTGAATACTTTTGCAAGGCACTGTAAAAGGGGGGACTCTGATGGGCACTCCAAGGTGTGAGGAGTTTAGAGAGGGGTGACTGATGGGTTCTCTTGGATATAAAGGGGAACTCTGATTGGCACTCATGGAGATAAAGGGGGGAACCTTATGGATACTCCTGGATGTAAGGGGGGGGTGGTGGTGGTTACCTCCTGGATGTGTGTTAGGTAGATTCTGATAGGTACTTCTGAATATGTGAGGTGGGGTTGGCTGGGGGTAGGAAACGACTCTGAAGGGCTCTCCTTGATTTAGTTCTCCTATTGAAAAGTTCATAGACCCCGGATGCAATGCATGGGCCTCCCTGATTGGATTGATAAGGTAGGTCTTCATATTACATAGATTTGTTAAATGTAAAGATGATTGTACTAAGCGTGTATTGCCAGATTGTAATGTGTATGGTGACCCTAAAGAAGTGTGCGGTGAGTCTTAGGGCTTGTTCGCAGGGGTGCAAAAGCAGGCAGTTGAGTCGCAGTTCTATTTGCCCACCTAAAGATGGGTATGCAGCCACTTTAGGACTGTACACATGCTACACCTTTGATGCTTGGAATAATTTAACCGCATACTACATTTGGCGAGCAGGACTGCTACCAAATATGAACCATTTACGTGTATGTGGCTGCACCACAAGCGCATGCGATGCATAAAAGATGGTGAGAAGAGGATTCAATCGTCTCCTTACTGCCTGTCAAAAGCCCTCTAAATAGCAATCCACCACAGATTGCTTTTCAGAGGAGCGGCAAAGGCTGCCAAACAGCAGGACAATCAGTTAGGGTTATAGAATTGTGTGCGAGAGCATGAATCATTCGGTCATAAACAGACAAATACTTGATGCCAAGATCAATGACCCGTATTGTCATTGTAGTCACAGAATCCAAAGCTTCCTATAAATGGCTGAGCGCCGCTTAGACCGTCTATTTTGTTTGGAGTGCGAAACGGGAAGTCTCTCTCACAGCGGGAACCCAGCAGACGCTACATACAGTTCATACAGAAGGAAATTGGACCAAACTATTTAAAGTGACAGGAAACATGGAGATCAGCATTCAGCTCTGATGAAGGAGGCGCGTGTTTGGCCCGAGACACATTGGCCTTATTCTGCTATGATATAGTGTCATCATTAAAATTTTCTTATACTCCTGGAAGTTTGTTTGGGGCCGTTGTTGGACTGTATCCATATGGAACAAGGCATATAATGCCCATGCTGGGGAAGGGGAGATCAGTTGCAGAGAGACTACAGGCAATACCAGAAACTGTAAGAAAAATGCAGTTGCGCTGCAAAAATAACAACGCATAAATTGTATGAGATGCTACCTTATTGGAATTAACCAATGCAAGATACATGAAGTGTTGTGAACAATGACCAAAAGTTGTCCAATGAAGAAATAAAATGGTATGTGACAGTCTGGGATCTTCCATACAATGTAATAGTGAAAAACAAGAGAAACCATATATGAAAGTTCCACGATGGCACTGTAGCAAGCAGCTCTCTCGTGCAGGTAGATAATCGTGACTCCACTCTTAAACACCCAAGAAAATAGTGCAGTGATGGTAAAGACAGAGATCCTCCACCTCAAATATCAGATCCGCTTACCAGCTCAAGTGGATCTCAATAGAAGAGATCACAACCGCTTGTGGCTTAATTCCCCCGCCAAGGGTCTTTCAACTGCAGACCAGCATACAGGATGTAGCCTTCCTCTAGCACCTTAATATAACTCCCGGGAGTATGATCCAGGTAAAAGGGCTGCTATCTGTCCTCTCACATCTCCAGTCATCCCCAGGGAGAGCTGTGCTGTGTGCTGGACAGGAGGAAAGTGTTGGGTGTTTAAGAGTGTGGAGTCACGATTATCTACTTGCACGAGAGAGCTGCTTGCTACAGTGCCATCGTGGAACTTTCATATATGGTTTCTCTTGTTTTTCACTATTACATTGTGGACATTGTATGGAAGATCCCAGACTGTCACATACCATTTTATTTCTTCATTGGACAATTTTTGGTCATTGTTCACAACACTTCATGTATCTTGCATTGGTTCATTCCAATAAGGTAGCATCTCATACAATTTATGCGTTATTTTTGCAGCGCAACTGCATTTTTCTTATTATTTGCCATTGTGTGTATCCACATTTACAGTTGCAGCAGCGGTTATTCAATTTAATTCATCTTTAGTTAAATTATTCACTTCAGACATGCGCAGTAGTTTCTTTTGCTAATACCAGACACTGGTACTTTCTGGGCACAGCTTCCATAGTTAAAATCCTCTTTAAAAAACATTTAAAAAGGGCAACTCCACTTTCGTAGGACAAAAAAATGTAATAGCATAGCGTGAATTTTTATATATATATATATATACATATACACAGTATCTCACAAAAGTAAGTACACCCCTCACATTTTATCTTTTCATGTGACAACACTGAAGATTAGAAATTACACTTTGCTATGATGTAAAGTAGTGAGTGTACAGCTTGTATAAGTGTAAAATTTGCTGTCCCCTAATTCAACACACAGCCATTAATGTCTAAACCGCTGGCAACAAAAGTGAGTACACCCCTAAGCGAAAATGTCCAAATTGGGCCCAAAGTGTCAATATTTTGTGTGGCCACTATTATTTTTCCAGCACTGCCTTAACCCTCTTGGGCATGGAGTTCACCAGAGCTTCACAGGTTGCCACTGGAGTCCTCTTCCCCTCCTCCATGACGACATCACGGAGCTGGTGAATGTTAGAGACCTTGCGCTCCTCCACCTTCCATTTGAGGATGTCCCACGGACGATCAATAAGGTTTAGGTCTGGAGACATGCTTGGCCAGTCCATCACCTTTACCCTCAGCTTCTTTAGCAAGGCAGTGGTTGTCTTGGAGTTGTGTTTGGGGTCGTTATGTTGGAATACTGCCCTGCGGCCCAGTCTCTGAAGGGAGGGGATCATGCTCTGCTTCCGTATGTCACAGTACAGTAGCACTCATGCAGCCCCAGACCATGACACTCCCACCACCATTCTTTACTGTAGGCAAAAAAGAAAGGGAAAAACGACAGACCACCTAGGCTCTGATGAAAGGGGTGCGCCCCAGAACCACATCAGCCATCTGGATGTTTTGGGGTATTGTCCGACCCTCTCTGTTGGAGAGTCTAGTCAGTGGATGCCAAGAATTCCAGCCCTTTTGTCCGATAAGCTTGTACTTAAGCTCTGTGAGTAGGACTATTGCTTTTTAATCAAATTTTAATAAACCTTTAAGTGATAATGCACTAGGTCAGTGCGCCCTCCTTTTTTCTAGCCATATGAACACCCATTGTTCTGAGGAGGGCTGCAAGATTCTAACCTTTACCTCTAGACAGAATCACAGCACCTGTTTTTGACGTTACACCGAGAGCGCAGGAGATTTTTGTCTTACTGTAGGCAAGACATACTTTATCTTTGTACTCCTCACCTGGTTGCCACCACACACACTTGTCACCACCTGAACCAAATAAGTTGATCTTGGTCTCATCAGACCTCAGTGATCTACAGAATAATTCCACACTACCCTCATAGATAAGCCGCTAACACAATAAGACAAATCGCAGAAAAATGGGACTAAAAGTGTAGCGCTAATCAAAATGAATGCCTGAAAACAAGTTAATATGGTGCTCAAATGGGACAAAAGGAAAGAAAAAAGATGAATGGATGATTGTCCACATAAATGCAAATGAAGTACCCAACTGTAGAAGATTCAAGAAGTGCAAAAATACACAAATGTCTATCCTTAGAGTGATCAGACTTGAGTATTGACACAATCCAAGACTTGGTGATAAATTCTAAATTGAAGTGCTGAAAGTGAATTATTCAAAGTGACTTGAAGTGAAAAAACCACCGATAGGTAAGGGGGCTTACCAGAATGTTTGAACCCAGGCAAGCATACACTCAAATGGGTCAAACTGGCTTTTTGTGGTGGAACTACAATGGAACCAGGACAATCCTGTGTGTTTCTTTAATTGCTGTATCGAGAGTGACCAAAACGCCAGCTGGATGGAATATGCCACAGAAGAAGATGGCCGATTAACAGGTGATCTCACAAGGCATGATGGTCCGGGAAATCCCAGGTCAGTATGGAAGGGTATGTATCATAAATAGGAAGAAAAAAAAAAGTGGAGACATAGCGTAACTCTGTATTAAGTATCAAGATTTTATTGTAGCAAGAACACTTACCTTTAAGTTGATATACAAGCGCTTTGTGCAAAAGATGTGGCAACAATAGAGTCCTCTCGACACGTTTCGTCCCTAGGACATCTGGTACATCATGTCCTAGGGACGAAACATGTCAGTGGGACTCTCTTGTTGCCCCCATCTTTTGCACAAAGCTCTTGTATATCTACAGAAAGGCAATAAGTGTTCATAAAAAATAACAGGAGTCTTTAGTAGGAACAGAGGCACGGCAGAGGGAAGCCCAGTATATACAGGACCCTACCACTCCTAACCACTGTGCCTGGAGGGATAAACAACTATATCGTCAAATAGTATTGGAGAAGGCGGACAAGGCCTGTTCTCTCCAGATGTCATGGTTGGGATGAAGTTGAGACCAGGTCATATGCTAGCGGTTGTAGTAAAATCTCAGGAGAAAATAAATTTAATTTCCGCTATTCGCAAAATAGGGGGGGCACTACACAGGACCAAAATTTAATTATGGATTATTTTGCATATTTCTATAGCAATCTTTATCAGAGTAAGGGTGACTATCCCATGGAACATCTTAGAGAATTTCTAGACCCCTTAAAATTGCCCTCTCTCCAATGAGGCAAGAGAGGAACTTAATGCCCCTCTAACTCTGGAGGAGGTAGGACGATATGGATATGACACTGAGCATGTGCACTCAATGTCTTTGGTTGACCATGGCGAGGCCTGTTCTGAGTGGAACCTGTCCTGTTAAACCGCTGTATGATCTTGGCCACCATGCTGCAGCTCAGTTTCAGGGTCTTGTCAATCTTCTTATAGCCTAGGCCAGTGATGGCAAATCTTGGCACCCCAGAAGTTTTGGAACTACATTTCCCATGATGCTCAACTACACTGCAGAGTGCATGATTATCATGGGAAATGTAGTTCCAAAACATCTAGGGTGCCAAGGTTCGCCATCACTGGCCTAGGCCATCTTTATGTAGAGCAACAATTCTTTTTCCTCAGATGTTGAACTTCCAGTGACGAGAGAGAGCGCGCGAGCGAGAGATACCAAATTTAACACACCTGTTCCCCATTCACACGAGACCTCGTAAAACTAACAAATCACATGACACCGGGGAGGGGAAACGGCTAATTGGGCCCAATTTGCACATTCACTTAGGGGTGTACTCACTTTTGTTGCCAGCAGTTTAGACATTAATGGCTGTGTGTTTTATGTTGAGGGGACAGCAAATGTACACTGTTATACAAGCTGTACACTCACTACTTTACATTGTAGCAAAGTGTCATTTCTTCAGTGTTGTCACATGAAAAGATAATACTTACAAAAATGTGAGGGGCGTACTCACTTTTGTGAGAAAAAATAAATATATCTCAATCATGACTCAAGTCATCTTGTAATTGAAAGCAACACTGTATTTTTCTGTACAATGCTATATGGCAACCTGGAGGCATTCTGTACATCCTCTTAAAATGTATTTCCTGCTTGTGCGATTGGCTGATTTTTCCAGAAGTTTGCACCAAGATACAAGTCAGATTTTTGGCATCCCCTGCAGCAAAAATAGAATTTTAGATACGATTTCCCTTTTGGGACCATTTTGTCTAAAAAGGGATGTAGACCCTGCCCACTTTCCTCAGAGCTCTGCAAGTACAGTAGCTGGTTCAGAATTTTAAAACTACTCCCATATAGTGATTCTGCACATGGACAGCCAGCAATTCCTTCAGAACAAACAGGTAGGAATCTACAAGTTTGAAGAGGTCAACCCCATAGCAGTTTTACTGCTACAGGGTAGCACCTGTGCGCCGATCACAAGCATGTACGTGATTTGTCTCTTCTGGGTAGGGCGCAGTCCAGTGGCTGTATCACAGACTATGGCCGTCGGCACCCGCTAATTGTTCAGTACACGTGTAAACAAGGCAGATCGCTGTTCTGTCAGTAGAGAAGGCATTGATCCCATGTTCCTGCAGAGCAGGGAACCAGATCTATGCCTTTTTAGTAAAAGCACCTCTTATTTCGTAAACAAAATTTAGCTAGGCCCACAGTTAACCTTTTGATCGCCCCTGATGTTTAACCCCTTGCAGGGCAGTGCCTTTAGTAGTTACATGGTGCATATTTTTTTAGCACTGATCATTGTATTGGTTCACTGGTTCCCAAAAAAGTGTCAGAATGTCCACCGCAATATCACAGCCCCGCTATAGTTCGCTGATCACTGCAATTACTACTACAAACAAAAAAAAAAACCTTCGTTTGTAGATATAACGTTTGAACAAATCAATATATGCTTATTGGATTTTTTTTACTCAAAACTACCGTTCATAGAAGACATTTTGGCCTAAACTTAATTTGATCTCCGTTTTCTTTATTGGATGTTTTATAGAAGTAAAAAAAACCTTTTCAAAATGGTCTGCATTTTTTGCACAATAAAGAAAAAAAAAAGTGGTGATCAAATATCAAAAGAAAGCTCTATTTGCAGGAAAAAAAAATAAAAATTTTATTTAGGTGGTGTCCCACAACCGCCAGTTAAAAGTAATGTACAATTTGATTTTGCATATTTGTAGGATTTATGGTTCACCATTGGCGACCCTTGTATTATATTAGGAGTATGTTTTTTTCTGAACAAAAAGGAAGTTTTAACAATTCTGTAAAAGAGAACTGCATAGTCTTATTTTTTTTATCAGCCTGGATTGGAGCTTGCAATGCATATCTGACATTTGCAGCGTTATACTACAAACCATATAAAAAGTATGACAAATAACTACAGCTGGGACCAGGTAACACTGTTATGGCTTTATTTCAAAAACAAAGTTGCACATTTAAAAGAATTCAAAAGTAACTGATCACACTATATACATACTGCCATAAAAGAGTATCTCAAATAGGACAAATCCCCCTCTGCAAATATAAAAACCCCACCCTTAAAGATTTAAAAATAAAAAGAAAGAAAATTAAACATTGAATCTGAAGGCCGGCATAAGGAGTCTAAAACATTTTTTCCTTCCAAGATGCATTAAAATGGCTTACATGTTACAACATAAGTTATAGATTCATTTTTTTGGTATATGTATATATTTATATATGTATACATCGATAGATCTCACACCAGGCCTAAGTTGGATTTAAATAAGCATACGGCAGCCATGCATCTGTGCCAACACCAGTAGACTGAAAGTTTGCCCTGACCTTTAGTATAACCCCCCCCAAAAAAATAAAATATGAAAGGGGTAATCCGATGTTTCATGATTTTTAACAGAAAGACTGCATTACTGTGATCTTCAGAAACACTGGGACAAGCAAGGACTGTGCTAAATCTAGCTCTGCCACCCAGTGGTCATTCTGTAGTACAACATTGGCTTATAACATGATAGGGATTCAAGACTCCAATTATTTATATTGAAGGAAGGGGGTTTACACCACAAGCTGAGGCAGGGAGCCAGCTGAATATTACATATATATTATATGATCATCATCCAGGGGTAATTTAGATACAATGATGATAACTTTGCAAACAAAAAGCTAAACATACCTTAGTCTACAGCTTGCAAGCTAAGCCTTGAGATAAGAAAACAGACCTGTTGGTTGGCACAAATTTCCATTTTTCTGCACAAACTGAGAAAATCACTAATGTGTGACTTGCGCTTTCCCTGGAAAGTATGTAGCAAACTGCCAATTACATTTTCTCATCTCTACAATTCAATCATTGGCAAATTGTACAGCCAATTACAAACCGAATATGTGTCAATGATACCATGTACAGGGTCAGTCCCAACTCATCTTCCTAAAGCCAGCCATAGAAGGATCAGATCTCAGCCGGTTCAACAGACTGGTCGAGATTCGATCCATGTATGGGCAGGTCGATTGTACTGGTCCATCAATTAACTTCAATACAAACAGCCTGTCGGATATTTTTTTTATCCATGCGATTATGGTCAGTGGCTACAGCCGCCAGCAGTGATCATTGCGCTCTGCTAGACAAAAAACGATCCGAGGGCAAAACACAATAGCACTGCGGGGGGATTCATAATATTGAGGGGGGAGCCATTTTACATTAATCTATGGCTTGCTTTACCTACAAGTACAGTGTTAACCTTTTGCTCACCCCTGATGTTTAACCCCTTCCCAGCCAGGGTCAACCCCATTAGCTTGTTTAAAGGAGAGGTTCACCCTTGGGAACATGTTACACCTGTTTAGGGTGGAATATGTAACATGTTTCAAATTCTGCAGCTCTCTGTGATAGAAGTATGGGGAAAAGTTCCCCATACTAGTGATCACTTTTTAAAAACTGGGCGGCTTCACCCACACAGCTGAGTCATTCACACAGCTCAGTGTATGAATGAACTACAAGCCCGGACATCCTTTGCAGCCGTCTGCTTGTAGTTCTCAATGAACTACCATGGTTGCTGTGGAGCACCATGGTAGTAAATGGATTCTCCCAGTCAGATTGTACCGGCACACAGATACTCTGGAGGAGACCTGCATGGAACCAGTAATCTGCTGATTGCTGATGCAGTGCTTTACAGGCTCCCCCAAAAAAAGTGAATTTTTCTAAAAAGTCATTATATCCTTTAATCCAGTGGTCATCAACCCTGTCCTCAGGGCCCACTAACAGGCCAGGATTTATGTATTACCTTGGGAAGGTGCAGACTAGAATACTGCAATCACTGAGCAGCAAATGATATCCCATGTGGTGTATTTCTTGCAAACCTGGCCTGTTAGTGGGCCCTCAGGACAGGGTTGATGACCACTGCTTTAAAACTGACAGTCAGCACTTCCATTAAGATCCACGTACAACATCCCCATACTTATGCTGAAGGGGCTGCTGTAACCCATTTGCTGTAAAACATGGACTGTCCTGGATTCTACAGCAGCCAGGAGTGTGTAAATCTGACAAGTCAATGGTCTGCTTTCAGCTTAAATCAATTTGACAGATGACCAATCGCTTCAACAAACCCAACTTTGGTGTAATTTTATTTAACAGAAAATTTGTTTTATACACAAAATATAAATATCATGCAACATACATTTGGAACTACCACCATTTTATTTTCTGCTTCAGAAAATATGTTTGAGGTTTTAATTAACCTTCAGACCCAATTTCTTTTTTACGCGTGTGCAAAAAAAAAAAGCAAAAAAGCTTTTGCAGCAAAAGGGGGTTTGCGCCTTTAACAAAGCTTTAGGTAACTTGCTAAATGCTTTGAAATCACCTTGATGTACACACTACTCTTATGCAGGAGGAAGAACTTAAAGATGAGCTCCAGTCGAGCCATCTACAAAAACTGTAGCTGCTGATTAATAACAGACACTTGCCTATCCCCGGATCCAGGGTTGTGCTCACCCAAGGGGGTGCCAGGGACTGTTGTGGGAGGGAGGAGGCATTAAAGCATAAATTCGCCGTTTGGGTGAAGCTCCGCTTTAAGAGTACAGAAAGACTTGGACCAGAATGATTGATCCTATATATAAAATCGCTGGGTCAATACGCAAAAATATTGCAGAGATTGTCTAAACCAGTTTTCACTTCAGAGAATTCCTTAAACTACAGTATATGGCGTAAATATTTGAAGACCCCACACGGCATTGCAACATTAATAAAGGTGGCAGTCTTATACAGCAAAGACACTCGACTGAAGATTGCTTAGGTAAACACGTTAGAAGCTTGAGCTATTGAGGAACACAGACCTGATGTGCAGCTGCTGGGAAGGGCATACTGCAACATACATGGGCATTATCAACTTACAAGTGCTATTACCTAGAGCCAGGAATTACCCATCACTGAAAAGTGACATGCAATTGGCTGCCATTGGTAATCGCCCTTCGTACACCACCTTTGGAAGGTGCTCAGACGTATAAAATCATAGCACAGTCCAAGCATCACAGACCATGCGCGTCAGCTTTACACAATGCATCTGTGCAAGACCCCTTTCACAATGCGGCCGCCTGTGTTGGCGGTAAAGCGCTACTCTTTTTAGAGACGCTTTACCGCTGTTTTTAACCCCCCAAAAAAAGGGGTTAAAAAAACTCTTACGGTGCTTCAGAAGCGCTGCCCATTCATTGCAACGGGCAGTGACGTTTTGGGAGCACTGTATACAGCTCTCCCAAACCGCCCCAAAGATGCTTGCTGCTTGGAGGAATTTTCCCAACGCCCTGCAAGCGCACAGCTCCAGTGTGAGCACTTATTGCCATAAATGGGAGGCAATTCAAGTGCTTTTTCTAGCACTTAACACCTGAAAACTGCCTCAGTGTAAAAGGGGTCTTAGAGATTAACAGGAGCTGCGATTCATTACCCCAATCAACTTTACGTTAACTTTGTTGTAGCATTTGACCAGTTTAATTTGAAATCACAAAAGTGATTGATGGTAAAAGCTTGCCAATGCCATTGTTTTCTCTACTTAGTATTACGAACAAACTTTGCACAGGGAGCCATGTTCGCCTTTTAAAAATCCATGATTTGTATTTAATAGTCATACTGATTAACCTCTTCATTCCCCAAGGAGCCTGCTACACCTCTGGGACTCGAAAGGCAGTGCAAAAAAAGGAAAATTCAGAAGGATATTTATTCTATGGAGGATAACTAATAAAAAGGATCCCAATTGTCTTAACTGGAATGATAAAAAGGGCACAAAAATTGTAAAACCACACTTTTTTTCCTATAAAAAGTTACATGTTAAATTCTGTAGGGACATCTATTTTACAGGTACAGACATACACATCTGCATTATCGCTCTATCAACCCCAGCGGCTCAGAAAGACCAGTCCTAGCGATCCACATATGGTGCTTCAATCCTCGTCTTCATCGCCTTCATCTTCTGCTTCCCGCTTTCTCTTCTCACCGTGTTCTAAGGCTTCCTCTTCTGGGAAAGAGCACAAGGATTAGAAATACATTTCATAAGTCACACGATTTACACAAAGCGTTAAGAAATCTGCCTAGTCTCTTGGCAGGGAATTTTTGGTGCATTTTCAGCACCTGCTGTAATGGTTTCCCTTGAAACTAAACTCAGGAGGAAATGTTTAACCACTTCAGCCCCTGGAAGATTTGGCTGGCCAATGACCAGGACACTTTTTGCGATTCGGCACTGCGTCGCTTTAACTGACAATTGCGCGGTCGTGCGACGTGGCTCCCAAACAAAATTGACGTCCTTTTTTCCCCCCCCAAATAGCTTTCTTTTGGTGGTATTTGATCACCTCTGCGGTTTAAATTTTTTGTGCTATAAACAACAATTTAGAAAAACGCACCCATTTTGCTATATCCTTTTTAACCGCTTAAGGACTGCCTCCTGCACATATACGTCGGCAGAAAGGCATATCAACGTACCTGTAAGTCCCCTTTAAAGGCCTGTCCGTGTGGTCACCCACGACCCTGCCGCCATCCCCGTGAGTGGTCCCAAAAATGTGTCAAAAGTGTGCGCCATAATGTCGCAGTCACGAAAGAAAAAAAACATTGATCGCCGCCATTACTAGTAAAATAAAAATGCTATAAAACTACCCCCTATTTTGTAAACGCTATAACTTTTGCGCAAACCAAATAAACGCTTATTGCGATTTTTTTTACCAAAAATATGTAGAATACGTATCAGCTTAAACTGAGGGGGGAAAAAAAAAAAAAAAAAAAAAAGTTATATTTTTGGGGGATATTATAGCAAAAAGTAAAAAAAATTGGATTTTTTGTACTCACCGTAAAATACTTTTCTCTTATCCATGGACTGACACGGTGTCTCTTTACACTTTACACGTGGGTTATGTCCCTGCTTGCAGGAGAAGACCTAGGCAGAATGTGAGATGTTATACATACATTCTAAAAGCCAGAGCTGAACAGCCCCACCCAGGGGGCGGTCCCTCCGGGCATAACCCTCCCACTACAGTCAGCAGACTTCAGTTCGTAACAAAGCAGTACAAACTTAAAAAGGAAGGGTGGGTGCCGTGTCAGTCCATGGATGTCAGAGAAAAGGATTTTACGGTGAGTACAAAAAAATCCTATTTTCTCTTATCCATGGACTGACACGGTGTCTCTTTACACTTTACACGTGGGATGTCCCAAAGCAGTGTCAAGAGGGATGGGAGCAGTATAAATGGAAAAACCAAACTTTCACTCCAAGAAGGCAGATCTCCTCAACAGAGTCGCCGCAACTTTAAACAGCGGCCTGCAGCACCCTGCGGCCGAAGGAAGCATCTGAAGATGCAGCCACATCAACCTTATAAAAAAACTTAAAAGGCATGAACAGACGACCAGGTCGCCGCCTTGCACACTTGTGCAACCAACGCTTGATGTCGGAAAACCCAGGAAGCACCAATTGCCCTGGTGGAATGCGCCGTAACCGGAAAGGGAGGCGCCCGCCCTTTGAGAGCATAGGCTTGAATGACGGTTTGTCTGATTCCCCTAAAAATGATGGCAGACGAAACCGCTTGGCCCTGTTATGGACCAGGGACAGTCACAAACAGTGAGTCGGACTTCCGAATAGAAGCAGTAGCAGACAGGTACACCCGTAAGGCTCGTACCACATCCAATATGTGCAGCGCAAACTCTCTGGGATGCGATGGGTGAGGACACAAGGACGGAAGGACAATGTCCTCATGTAGGTGAACGGTAGACACCACCTTTGGCAAAAAGGAAGGTCGCGGATGCAACACCGCCTTATCCTTATGGATGACCAAATATGGCGACTTGCAGGACAAAGCCGCCAACTCAGACACTCATCAAACAGAAGTGATTGCCACTAAAAGGCCACCTTCTGAGACAAGAAGAGAGGAATATCCCGGATATTCCCAAAAAGGAGGTTCCTGGAGGACCGAGAGCACCAAATTCAGATCCCACGGTGGGAGAGAAGGCTTGACAGGAGGGAGCACATGGCGAACCCCCAACACAAGGTGCTAACCAAGAAATGACCCGCTAGAGGTCGCTGAAAGAAGACGGCCAAGGCCGAAATCTGATCCTTGATGGTACTCAAAGCAAGCTTTTGGGTCACTCCACACTGCAGAGGACGCAGGATTCTGGGGACGGAATACGTCCGAGGACGCCAGTCCAGCGCTTTGCATATGGCGATATAAGCTTTCCAGGCACGATGATAGATCTGCCTGGAGGAAGACTTCCTTGTCCTTAACATGGTCAAAATGACAGAGTCCGAGAGACCTCGGTCCCTCAACACCTGGCTTTTAACAGCCTTGCCGTTAAAGCCAGAGACTGTAAGCCGGATGAAACATAGGACCTTGAGACTGAAGGTCCTCCCTCACCGGCAACCGCCAGGGAACGTCCGCAACGAGACGTACCAGTGACGCTGAGGCCAATCCGGAACAATTAGGATCACCGGAGTTTATATCAGGCGATAAGGACCCTATGGGGCCACCAACGCATCCGAGTCATCGCCCAAGGATCCCTGGATCTGGCCACAACCTCGACCCTTGCGACTGAGTCGAGAGGCCATCAGGTCCACATCCGACGTGCCCCACCGTCGGCAAAGGAGTTGAAATATGCAAGGACCACTCTTCCTGGTCCGGCGATTGGTGACTCAGATAGTCCGCCCTACAGAGCCGGCACGTTTCTTCCGGCCCACTTCAGGATACGGACTACCTCGGAAGCCGCAGCTGAGCTCCGAGTCCCCCCGTGATGGTTTACATACGCCACCAACGTGGCGTTGTCCGACTGGCTCCTGATGGAGCGACCCCGTACTCTCTCCGACCTGAGGAGAGACACAGTCTGATGGCCCGTATTTCCAGAACAGTGATTGGTAAACGGGCTCGTCCGGAGTCCAAGGCCTTGAGCCGACAGGACTCCCCAGACTCCACCCCAGCCCGTCAGGCTGGTGTCCGTCGTGAGTACCGTCCACTGGATGGGAGGGAAACGACTTTCCGGACCGAAGAGCCGAGGGTCTCAACCACCATGTCAGGGACGCCCTGACCAGGTGAATCACCAGGATCCGAAGATCCAAGGACAACGGGGATTTGTCCCAGGTGGACAAGATCCCCTTCTGCAATGCCCTGGTGTGTGATTGGGCATACGGAATGGCCGCAAAGGAGGCCACCAGGAGTCCCAGGACTCTCATGCAAACAACGGATTGACAACCATTTTCGGGATGTCAGCACCCGCACCGCAGACTGAAGTGTCAGCAACTTCTCCAGAGGTAGGATACCTTTGCCTCCAAGGAGTCCAGAACTAGATACTCCAGACACTGAGTCGGGACCAGGACTGACTCCTGAATGTTCAGGAACCACCCGAAGTCCCTGAGGGTCTAATTGACGATAGACACCTTTCCTCTAAGTCTGAGCCACTTTTTGCTCATAGCAGAAGACCGTCCAGATAGCCCACGACAGCAATACCTCGCTGTAACAGAAGGCTAGAACCGGAGCAAGCACCTTGGTGAACACCCTTGGTGCAGAGGCAAGGCCGAAAGGAAGAGCCACAATCGATAGTGGACTTCGCTGATCGCAAGGCGCAGAAACTTCTGGTGACTTGCGCAGATCGGAACATGCAAGTCGGCGTCCTTGAAGTCCAAGGACGCCAGAAGAAAATCCCTTTGGTGGAGTGTAGCGATCACCGTGTGAATGGATTCCATGCGGAATTTCTGCACCTTCTCGAAGGCATTCAGGGCCTTGAGGTCCAGGATAGGTCGAACCACGTCCTATTTTTGGGACGACAAACAGATTCGAGTAGAATCCCTGAAAACTCTCCTGTGACGGAACCGGCACAATCACTCCGGACCTGATCAAATCCTGTACAGCCCCCAAGAGGGCTGCCCGACAGGTAGGAAGGAGAGGAAGATTCAAGGGAAAGAATCTGTGTGGGGGCCAGGATCGGAATACTATCCTATATCCTGAGGTGACCACCTCGCACACCCACCAGTCGGAAATTCGGGAGGTCCACCGATCCGTGAACCTGCGAAGTCGTCCCCCCACCCCAGAGTCGGGCAGAGGCAAGACTTCACGCGGAGGCGGGCTTGGGAGCCGCTTGTTTGGCTTACGCACCCAGGGGCACTTGTGCCCACCAGCCGGACTGCCGTCAGTCTGAGGGGGCCTACCTGTGGACTCTGACTGACGAAAAAACCCCGTTTTGCTGGAAAGGAAGGCCCCTGTTTGCGGCGGGCCTCCTCACCCTTGCTAGTCTAAGGAAGAAGAGTGCGTTTACCTCCCGTGACATCCATGACAATGTCATCCAGAGCAGCACCGAAAGGTCTACCGCCTTTAAATAGTAGATCCGTCAGGAGCTTCCTAAGGCTAGGTCAGCAGACCAGCATTTCAACCAGATAAGACGACGCAATACCACCGCCGAGACAGAGGCCCTGGATATTAAAGGGGCCGCGTTCAGCGTGGCGTCGCACACAGAAACCAGGCCCTGAACCAGTTGGTGGGCCAGAGCAACTGTGTCTGGAGGAAGATTATGCTCCTGTACAGCTAGGTGCAACATTTTTGCCCAACCTGTAAGTGTTTTAGACACAAGGGTCGCCGCTACCACAGGTCGTAGGGCGGATCCCAACAAGGCAAACATGGTTCTGCTCACCACTTCTGACCTCCTGTCAGTGGGGTCCTCAAATGCAGGAGTCCCCTCCATCGGGAGAGTGATGGCCTTGTTCAACCGGGCGACTGGAGGGTCGACCACTGGGGGAGAAGCCCACTTTTTAAGTAGGGCATCTTCAAGGGGTATCTGATAGACAAACGCCGCGGGACCATAAAAAAATTCATCTGCGGCTTTTCCCAGACCTTATCAATGAGCTGGTCAAAGAAAGTACATATGGAAAAACCTCTTTAGAAGGCCTGGCCTTAAAAGAACCAAAGGAGACTGTATCAGCCTGAGGTTCTGCATCTGCAGCATTTTAGCCTGAGAGTGTCCCTCACCGCAGTCATGAGTACACTAACAAGCGCCCTGTCATTTACTGACTCAGAACTGGAGTTTTCCACATAAGGAATGTCCTGTTCAAAACCATCCAATACATTCAGAACTAGGGTCCTGAGCGTTAGTGGCTAGGCCCATATCTGAATCAGCGCACTGCCCTCATGTAGTAAAGTGGGGAGAGGGCGCTTTTTGCTCCCTTGCACACAGCTCCCATCCTGGTCAGAAATGATTCCAGGACTGCCCACAACTGGTCCCTAGGGACCGCAGGTGCTGAAGCACTGCCGTTGTCCACTGACATTTAGGGGAAGCTGGTGACAGAGACTCCACATTGCCCCCCTCTGAGACTCCTCAGATAAAAAGTCCACCCACAGGCTGTGCTGACTGAGGAGGGGGCGCCCAGGGGACTCACCAAACCGGACCAGGGACCGCTCAGTTCCGCTGTCTGTACCGCGCAGTGTCAGCGCTGGTGAGCTGTGAGGAGATTCGCGCTGTTACAGCAGCGCTAGAGGCCAAAACTAGTGCTGAAGAGCGCGCAGGCTACAAGAAAATGGCCGCCGCACTTCACTGAGGCGATCCGCGGCAAGATGGCCGCCATGACGCAGCTAAAGTGAAACAACAGCACACACACAGCGCCACTCGGCGCTCAGGCCCCAAAACTCACAAAAAAAGGCCCCAAGCATATCTGCAGACCAGCATGAGCCCCTCCAAGAACAGTGTGACCCCCAGGCACCCCACACAGCACAGCGCCAGCAATGGTGACAGAGTGACAATGAAATACAGGGGGAGACAGGGAAAATCCCCCACAGAGAAACACAGCTTTTTGTACTCACCTGCAGGCAGGAGAGACTACTTACCCGTCCCCTGAGGGACCCACTGGTGTGTTTCTGACAGGACTATCACAGTGCAGTACTGAGTAGCTGTCGGCCCGGTCCACCGCGAAAGATACAGTCAGGAACTGTTGTCTTGAGAGGACCGTGGGAGCATGAAAGCAAACCCGGCCACCCCTGGAGTCATGGGGCCTGTCGTGAACTGAGTCTCACGCACACAAGGCGAGTATCAGCACGCTCGATGGTCGGACAGGGAAGACTACGAGGATATCTTGTACCCAACCTGTTGCCCAGCCGACAGTTGATAGAAAATTCTCAAATATAAAATAAAAAAGAATTCCAGAAAAGGAATAAAAAATAGGTCAGGAGACTGGCTCCTGAGAGAGCCACGTCTTCTTCTGCTAGGCAGAAAAAAACTGAAGTCTGCTGACTGTAGTGGGAGGGTTATGCCCGGAGGGACCGCCCCCTGGGTGGGGCTGTTCAGCTCTGGCTTTTAGAATGTATGTATAACATCTCACATTCTGCCTAGGTCTTCTCCTGCAAGCAGGGACATAACCCACGTGTAAAGTGTAAAGAGACACCGTGTCAGTCCATGGATGATAAGAGAAATTGTGAATTTCTCAAAATTGCTCTATTTTTGTTTATAGCTCAAAACACAAAAACCACAGAGGTGATCAAATACCACCAAAAGAAAGCTCCAATTGTGGGAGGAAAAAAATAAACACGGCAATTTTGTTTGGGAGCCACGTCGCACGACCGCGCAATTGTCAGTTAAAGCGACGCAGTGCCGAATCGCAAAAAGTGGCTAGGTCCTTTAGCTGCAAAATGATCCGGGGCTTAAGTGCTTAATTCAAAAAAAAAAAAAATATATTTTTCCTTTGTTTAGGCCGATATATACCGTATTCTACATATTTTTGAAAAAAAAAATAAAACTCTAAGTGTATATTGATTGGTGTGCGCAAGTTATAGCGTCTACAAAATAGGGGATAGACTTGTGGCATTTATTTTTTTTACTAGTAATGGCGGCGATCTGCGATTTGTCGGGACTGATATTGCAACGGACACTTGACAAATTTTTGGGACCAGTGTCATTTATACAGCGATTAGTGCTATAAAAATACACCGATAACTATGTAAATGTCACTGGCAGGGAAGAGGTTAACACTAGGGGGCGATCAAGGGGCTGTGTTGTTCCCTAGGTGTGTTCTGACTGGGGGGGAGGAGACCAACGAGGAGACCAATCAGTGTTCATACATTGTATGAACACACGATCTGTCCACTCCCCTGAGAGAACCGGCATCTGTGTTCACACTCACAAACGCCGGTTCTCGCTCTGTCACGAGCGATTGTGGGTGCCCAGCGGTCATCACGCCCGCCGGGAACTCGCATCGACTCCAGTGGGGCGCGCCCCCTAGTGGCCAAAAGGCAAATCGCCATAAGGCAACATTGTTTTGCCTAGCGGAGCCAACCTGCTGTAGTAAAACTGCGGCGGCTGGTCCGCAAGCGGTTAAACTACATTTAAACCTTTGTGATGCGTTCAAGTGTGTCGTGTTAAGAAAACTTTGCTTTGTTGGGATTTTTCGCCTTCTTCTGGATCAACTGTGGGTAAAGGATTGTGTATATGGGATGGTATGATTTTACTAGCTGGACTGGTGTGTTTTTTCAACCCAACCATGTAAAACGTGAATTTGAATGGGCTTCATAGAACACTAACAACAAGTCCATGTAATTTAAAGGCAGAGCAATAAAATGCACACGCAATGGCAAGGTGCACTGGTGACATTAAAAATGACGCAACATATGTCCATGCTGCCAAATATCGTGCACCTGCAATTCAATGAGTTTGTTCTTATCCTACTTTTTTTGCAAAGCCGCAGCGACCGATAATAGCTTACTGGAATGCAGCATTTCCAGGGCTCATCTTAGATTACATCCTGTAAGACTAGTGGCCACTACTTGCAACGTTGCCACTTTCTTCAGTGGGTAAGAGTGGGGCATTTCAGACTCCGTCAGTTCTGCCCACCGAATGCATGATATGATGGACAGGCCAGGAGACTTTGGGTCAATGCCGCCCATAAGTACATCTTACAGCCACAAACTGCCTACAAGCACGACCATTGGATGCATAATTCCCAACACATGGTGGAAATGGTCTCAAATAGTGTCGGCAACCATTAACAGATGGGATGTTGGTGCTTTGATTCCCCCTCATACTACAGGGCAGCACAGTGGTGTAGTGGTTAGCACTTTCATCTAGCAGCAAAAGGGTTGCTGGTTCAAATCCTGACCACGACACCATCTGCCTGGAGTTTGCATGTTCTCCCTGTGTGTGGGTTTCCTCTGGGTACTCCGGTTTCCTCCCACACTCCAAAGACATGCTGTTGGACCTTGTCCAAAATTGGCCCAGTATATATGTGTGTACGACTGTGTCCCAAGTGTGTCAAGATCCTACAGGGTAAAATGACCGCACCAGCCAAAGACACTGGCTGCAAAAAGCGCCTAGAGGCGATTCAGTTCGCATGTGAGCGCTATACAAGTCATTCATTCATTCCGGGAAATAACTGGCTTGTGTCGTTTACACAGATTTTACAAATATGTTGAAAAAGGCAAATTTATCAAACTATACAAATGTGGGATAAATACAATTTTTTTTAGGCCTAGGTTGACATTGGATGCGTTGTGATTTTCATGCGGTTTAAAGTGCAATTCTAATGCGATTGTAATAGTCTATGGAGCTTAAAAAAAAAAAAAAATACAAAAACACAGGCGCCCTTTTTAACCGCATACATGTGAACAGTCTTGAAAAGTTTTCACTTGACATGTGAATCGTGTTCTGGAACGCATCTGAACTGGAACAGATTTGCATCAGTGTGAACCAGGGCTCAATGTGGGAACGGACTGAAACTGTCCAGAAACACAGCTTTCAACTAGTTTTTATAGGCAAATAAAAACCCAACAGCTTGCCTACCAGGCACTTCCACCCCCTTCCTGCCCAGGCCAATTTTCAGCGGTCACACTTTGAATGACAATTACACCGTCATGCAACACTGTACCCATATACATTTTTTTATAATTTCTCTTAGTGGTATAATCACTGGGTTTTTTTTTTGTTTAGCAAAAAATACAAGTAAAAAAATAACCACACATAGTTTGTTATACAATTTTGCAAACATGTAATTTTTTTTTCCTTTATTTATGTGCGCTGATGAGGCTGCATTGATGGGCATTGATAACTGGCACCGATGAGAAGGCACTGATGCAGGGCTGCCATCAGGGGGGTACAGGCAGTACACCTGTAAGGGGCCCGAATGGCACCCCCTTTATACATTTTTTGCCTTTGTAAGGGGCCCAGAGGTCCGGATGGCAACCCCTTTTGTTCGTCAGCACCCAAAGCCCCCCCCCCCGACCTCAACAATTCGCGGCGGCAGCACCCCCCTGCTTCTCAATTCGTGGCACCCCCCCCTCTGCTCCAGGGGGCCCATGCCTGAAGCTGTGTAAGGGGTCTCAAAATTACTGATGGCGGCCCTGCACTGATGGGCACTGTTGGGACTGCACCGATTAACAGGACACTGATACTTAGCATCGATGTGTCCCTTTAACACAGTGGTTCTCAACCTGGGGGTCAAATGATGATTTGCCAGGGGTCACTAAATCCCGGGTTGTTCTTGAAGCCTGCACCGCTCTCCCTGCCTTTTTGCAACCGCCCAGCAAGGCTGTCCCTGGAGCCTGTGATCGCCCAGCTGGGCTGTTACTGGAGCCCGTGGCCGCACTCAGACTCTTTGCAGCCGGCCATTCAGTTCACGGCATGGCTGGGGGCAGAGACTAAAGGTCAGCTGACTGGAGAGGAATGTGAAGTGGGAGGGGCTAGTTTTCACTGCTACAAGACACCACAAAGTGGGAGACACATTGAGTAACACTACCTGCGATTATAGTTGCCATTAAAAGTCCCCACTACACTTCTCAGATCAGCAGATGACCTTGATCAAGAGCACCTAATCCACTCATCACATTCCCCCCACCAAGGAGTAAGAGAAGGAATAAAAATATATAGAAGGGAGAGGGAAAAAAGAGGGGGAGGAACAAAGAAAAAAGGGAGAGAAAGAAGATGGCTAGAGAGAGGGATACGGGAAAAACAACAAGAAATTAGGATAGAGAGATAATAGGGAAGAAAGCAGAACAAAATGTACCATATGGGGTTTTAATACTGTAAGGGTGGAAGGGACTCAGGGAGCGCTAAAACGTCCGTGGGTTAGGGGTGCAAATTACTTGTCTTGGGTGCCGACAACTCACGCTGCGAAAATAATTCTGTTAGGGGTCCCCACAACTTGGGAAAATTTATCAAGGAGTCACGGCACTAGAAAGGTTGAGAACCACTGCTTTAAACACAAGCAATCAGCACTATTCCCTCACTGTCAGTGCGAGGAAAGAAAAGCCAAAAACCGGCTTGCGTTAACATCCGTCACTGGACACAGCTGATCACCTGGTAAAGGGCTGCTGCGATTGGCCCTTCACCCCACGATCTGTGAACAGCCGAGTCTGGAGGACTCTGCAATCACAAAATGATGTCTATGTAAGCCCGCGCTGTAGCCATCTTTCAGCTATAGCGTGGATGGAAAGCGGTTAAAGCCCAGTTCCGCCAAATTTATTTTTTAAAAGCCAGCAGCTACAAATACCGCAGCTGCTGACTTTCAAATTAAGGTCACTAACCTGTCCAGGGTTCCCGCAATGTCTGCACTCGAACCCAATCTGTCCCTCGGCTCTCGTGTGGCGGCGCCGCCATCTTTGGTAAAGGAATCAAAAATCCTGGTTCCCTACTGCGCATGCGTGAGTCCACTGGTCCCTGCATAAAAATCCTGGTTCCCTACTGCGCATGCGTGAGTCCACTGGTCCCTGCAAGTCTCCCAGAAGACAGCGGAGGGGGACGGGACGCCGCACGTGGCGTAGATAGCCACGGGTGGCTCGGCCATCTATGCCTGAAAGGTGCCAAATGGAACACCGAGGGGAGGATTCCAAAAAGCGGAAGTTCCATTTTTGGGTGGAACTCTGCTTTAATGGATTACAGAGTTGCATTAATTTGTGCCTTAAATCCATCTGGAGCTCAGCTATAATAAAGCCATCATGGTGCTCCAAAATACTGACCATTTCCTTACAGTTTAAAAAAAAAAAAAATCAGGCATTTTAAAATAACTGCCCATTTAACTCTACCAGATAGAGATTCCATCAAAGCTGTAATCCTGTGTACCTACAGTACACGACGTCCACAGGTGAGCCCTGGGCTTACAAGTGTATTGCTGGTGACTAGGTTTGGACTGTTAATGTTGTTCGTATTAATTCAACATTGGCTGTAAAAAAAAAATTAAAAATTCTGCTGCATCCTACCATATAGTCCAACTGTCTCCATGGTTTTGAGCTGCTAAAATCTTCCCTCCTCCAAGCCATCATACCCTGCTGGAATAGATTACCCTATACAAGACTGGCGTGTTTCCTACCACTAGTTAAAGTAGGAAATGTCAATTGTTTAATTTCATACCTTCTTCCTCCTCATCCTCTTCTCCTTCACCACCATCTTCAACATAATCATCGTCATCCTCTTCATCCTAAGGAAAATTAAAAAATATATATATGGTTTAAGAGAACTGGCTTTATGAGTCTCCAAAACTACAAGTTTCCCAACTTCTTTTTACAGAATAGTCTTATTAGAACAGATCGTCTCACTGCAAGCAGCATGTCTTTCATGGGACAGGTGTACATGGGTACCTGCAGGCAACACAAGCTCCGCCCACCTTGGACTGTGTGCAGCTCAATGCCAGCAGAGTTTGAGAAGCCTTCCTGCTATTCATTGAATATCGTGAGCCGCACTCACCCACATAGAATTAGGCACATTCCATTTTCCTGGCCAAACTACTAAGCAAAAAACACTCTCTCAAGGGTTATAATTTTAAACCTTTTTACACAAGTTTTTTTTATTGGGTTTACAAAAAGTATAAACACGTTTGACAATGGTACACTTAATGTAAACGTTGTTTTACACCCACCAATATAGTATGAGGCACATAACCTGTACAACAACATCTTGTGAATTAGTTGTCCAAAAGAAATCAATTTAAAAAGCACAAACTCCCATTTTACAATTCACCCACGCAACGCAGATCCGGAATGCTGCAGACAATGGAGCCACAAAATGACATGGTGAAGCTCTCTACAGCATGCTCTTTCCAGCCCAGGGCAGGTGTATGATGTGCCTACAGGGGCAGGTCCTCAATTCTCTGGTCTCACAAGAAGTTCAGCATCAGTAAACCAAAAAGAGGAACACTGCTGGACCACAGAGGACTTGTAATGAAGCCCTGGAATGTGGAGAGCTGTATGGCAATCTCAACCAAATCATGCTGTACCACACAGCCGATTTGTCCAAGCAGTTCAAGTCTAAATGCTGTATGAAGAGAATAGCTAGCCTGTCAGATCAGGCACAGAACTTAAAAGAGACATGCATTCACAAACACCCAGAATGAGGCACTGCGAGTTTGAAAAGTCCCTGGGTCCCATAGAAGTTGTTAATCACTTGACCTTCGGAAGATTTAAACCCCCCCAACCGACCAAGCTTTTTTGCAATACGGCACTGCGTTAACTTTAACAATTGCGCGGTCGTGTCACTATACAAATAGGGAAGGTTTTCCCCACAAAAGAGCTTTTTGGTGGTATTTGTTCTCCTCAGCTATTTTTAGTGCTATAAACAAAAAACTAAGAAAAAAAAAAATGCACACACACACTGGAACCTCGGATTGCGAGCAACACGCTTCTCAACACGAGCAATTTTTTTTTTAAATCCTGACTCCGATTGCGAGTTGTCTCAGGCCTCTGCGGCGTGCAGTACCACATTTGGCCAGAGGTGTGTGGGCACCAGTGACACAGCCATTCGGAAATACTCCTTTCCCGAGTTTAGCCAAACTGAGTATTTCCAAGTCTCTCCGTCGCCCCCCACCTCTGACTTCTATGGCATGCAATACTGCATGTGGCCAAATGTGGAACAAATTTGTTTCGTTTCCATTGACTATGCGTAAACTCGCTTTGATATGCGAGTGCTTTGGATTACAAGCATTCTCCTGGAACGGATTATGCTTGTAGTAATCCAAGGACATGCATACTATACACACACGATCCGGCGCACAGCTGTCACCCTGTAGCAGTAAAACCGCTATAGGGAATATGGCAAGCGGTTAATTTTCGGTTTCCTAGAAAACTAGACAACTTTATAAACAAAACTGGTTCCTGGTGAATCTTATGTATAAAAAGCCAGAGGATGGGTGCTGTATACATAGATGGGAAAAACTGAACTTACATGTATCTCCTCTTTCAATAAATATGATAGCCCAACTTCCTCTTCATCCTCCCCCAAGTCTGATTCACCCTCCTCCTCATCTTCCTCTTCATCCTCTCCTGGAGGGCCGGCCTCATCCTCTTCATCTTCAGGATATTCCTCTTCTTCAGAACAAAAAGGACAAAGTATTAAAGTACTCAGTCTAAACAATACATTGCTGAACAGTCTCATTTCCTGATTCATCCCAACTTATGTCATACAGCGTTGCATGTATAGGACATTAACAGGATGCGTTAGAATGCACCTTGTACTTGTGTAACTTTATTAGGGGATGTGCAGCTCAATACATTCCTAATCTGGAATCTCACACTTGCAGAACACAGCAGAAATAGGACTGTTTAGTCTGCCATGCATCATGTTACAAGATTACTACACAGTAAAGCCCAGTACGGATTTACAAACAGGATTCACCTGATACAATGTGAAATTCTAAAATTCATTCCCCTGCAGACAATACCAGTCCAGGAGGACAAGCCATTTGAGGGGGCATTCCTATATCTAGAGGACCCGTGTGTGACCCTCATACAGATTACAATCCATAAGGCTTTTAACATAAGCTTTGGCTCCCACCTGCAGCAACTACATCAGAACTTTCACTTCACAAAAGACATGCCGGCCTGACAGTTATTGCACAGGGACAAAATTGTGTTTCCCTTATGCGGTGTGTGAAACCCTTCACTTCATACCATCATCATCCTCCTCCTCCTCTTCAGAGTCTGGGGCCTCATTATCTTCCTGGTCAAAGCCATCCAAGTATGTGATTTGTGGAAGTTTACCAAATATTTTGTCTCTGTAATCTTCTAGGTTGGTGAGCTCACAATTAAAGAGGTCCAAACTCTTCAGATTTTTTAAATTTGTCTGCAAAGAAGAAAAGGCCTCGATCAGAAAAAGAAAATGTTTAAAAGTGCAATAAATCCAATAAAATGCTATATTAACCCAACTAGTGCTTTACTGGTGGATTTGCCAATTTTTCCTCATAACCACTAACAAACATCTGTTAAAATGTATTTAAAACTCAAAAAGTACATACATTGGATATAACAAGTATACACCCCTATTAAAAAATGTCAGTTTTCTGTGATGTAAAAAAATAAAATCATTTCAGAACTTTCCACCTTTAATGTGACCTATAAAGGGTACAACCAAGTTGAAAAACAAGAAAAATAAAGATAATGTGGTTGCAGAAGTGTGCAGACCCTCTTATAACTGGGGATGAAGCTGTGTTGAGAATGAAGCAATCACATTCAAACTTGTGAAATAGGAGTCAGTACTAGGGGTGCAACGGATCAAAAAAACTCACGGTTCCGATCGTTCCTCGGATCAGATAATTTTTCGGACCACCACCATATATAGTAGTCCTTCACATCTCTCCCCCCCCCCCTTCACCGTAATATCCACATCACCCCCGTAATATCCACATCACCCCCGTAAGCGCGCCGCTCTGGGGAGCTCACCTAGGCCACCACTGGGTGTACGAAGGTGGCCGCCACTCCGGAGCTAGGCCGAAGCCGCGGCCTTTCCTATGGGCTCAATCCACGGATCGTGTGGTGTGCCGATCCGGATGTTGACACGTTCGGATCACAGATCAATGACGATCCGTTGCACCCCTAGTCAGTACACACTGCCATCATTTGAAGTGCCTCCGATTAACCCCAAATAAAGCTCAACTGTTCTAGTAGGTCTTTCCTGACATTTTGGCGCATTTTACAGCAATAGCCATGGTCCACAGAGAGCTTCCAAAGCATCAGAGGGATTTCATTGTTTAAAAAAAAAAAAAGGTATCAGTCAGGAGAAGTGTACAAAAATAATTTCCAAGGCATTAGATATACTCTGGAACACAGTGAAGTAAAGCTGCACGATTCTGGAAAATATGAGAATTGCGATTCTTTTGCTTAGAACAAAGATCACGATTCTTTAAAATGGTCAATAAAAATGCGCTTGTAGTTTACTTTTATTTTTGCATAATTTTCTTATTTCTAATATTTTTCTTATTCTTTACTTTTAATTACTTTATTTTATTAATTTAATTATCTTTTTTTTTTTATCAATTTTTTTTCACTTAACTTTATTGCCATCACACAGGAGAAAACAACTCCCTGTCTGATAGCAATTGGAGGAGACAGGTTCTCTTTATTGACCCTGTCACCTCCAAAAAAAGGGATTTTTATAACAGCTTACCTGTAAAATCCTTTTCTTGGAGTACATCACGGGACACAGAGCGACTTAGTC
Organism: Rana muscosa; assembly: GCA_029206835.1. Taxonomy (NCBI): domain Eukaryota; kingdom Metazoa; phylum Chordata; class Amphibia; order Anura; family Ranidae; genus Rana; species Rana muscosa. The sequence continues at coordinate 37,881,231 of CM055126.1, forward strand.
ATTACTAATGGGTTATATAGATTACCTTCAGGTGCTGGCACTGGCCACTTCCAAACCGGAAGTACCCTCCCCTATATAAGCCCCTCCCATCCGGGAGCACCTCAGTTTTGTAGCAAGCAATAAGTGTCCCAAAAAGAGGGGCGGGAGCTCTGTGTCCCGTGATGTACTCCAAGAAAAGGATTTTACAGGTAAGCTGTTATAAAAATCCCTTTTTCTTTTTCGTACATCACGGGACACAGAGCGACTTAGTCATTACTAATGGGACGTCCCAAAGCAATGCCAAATGAGGGGAGGGATACATAAGATGGGCGCCATCAGGCATAAGGATCTTTTGCGGCCTGCAACACACTGCGCCCAAAGGCGACATCCTCCTGACTTCTAACGTCCACCTGGTAGAATCTAGTAAACGTGTGTACTGAAGAACATGTTGCGGCCTTACATACTTGAGCCAGGGAGGCCTGGTGATGCACTGCCCATGAAGTTCCAACTGCTCTTGTGGAGTGCGCCCTAACTTTGAACGGAGGCGGTCTCCTTCTCAAGCCATAGGCTTGTATTATGACCTGTCGAATCCACTTGGCTAAAGTAGATTTTGATGCTGCCTGACCCTTTCTGGGGCCTTCCGGCAGAATAAACAAAGTATCCGTTCTGCGAATCTGAGCAGTGGCTTTTAGATAAGCTTTAACTGCTCTTACTACATCCAAAGAATGCAATAACTTTTCCTCTACCGAGCTAGGTTTGGGGAAAAAAGAAGGAAGAACCACATCTTGGTTCAAATGAAACGTGGCTACCACCTTGGGAAGAAAGGCTGGATGAGGACGTAATACTACTCTGTCCTTATGGACAACCAGATATGGCTCCTTACAGGACAAGGCGGCTAATTCCGATACTTTTAGCCGAACAAACGGCTACTAAGAAAATCAATTTCCTGGTGAGAAGAACCAAGGAAATGTGTTGCAATGGTTCAAACGGTTGTTTCTGTAGAACCGACAGAACCAGGTTTAAGTCCCAAGGACATATGGGAATACTAACCGGAGGGCTAATACGCATCACTCCTTGTATAAAGGCTTTGACTAGTGAATGCGAAGCCAAGGGCCTTTGAAAAAATATTGACAAGGCCGAAATCTGACCCTTGATAGTACTCAAGGCCAGCTTCCTATCTACAGCCCACTGTAGGAAGTCCAAAATCCTCCCTATCACGTACTTACGTGGATGCCATTTCTTGGCCTCACACCACGTAATGTACGCTTTCCAGATCCTATAAATAGATCTGCCTGGATACCGGCTTCCTGGCATTGATCATGGTAGATACCACAGAATTAGAGAGCCCTCTCTTTTTCAGAATGTGGGCTTCAATAACCAGGCCGTCAAACCTAGGGCTGGTAAGGAAGGGTGGCATATCGGTCCCTGCGACAGCAGGTCCGGACGATGTGGGAGGGTCCAAGGACTCCTCACTGACATTTTTACAATCTCCGCGTACCATGCCCTTCAGGGCCACGCTGGAGCCACCAGAATCACTGGTTTCTTTTCTACCCCGATTCTGCGGAGTAATCGCGGTAACAATTGTGGCGGTGGGAATGCATATATCAGCTTGAACTGATCCCAAGGGAACACCAGGGCATCCGAGCCGCAAGCTAGGGGATCCCTTGTGCGAGACACAAATCTGTCCACCTTTGCGTTGAATCTGGATGCTAGAAGATCTACATCCGGTGTTCCCCACCGCTGGCATATTGCCTGGAAAACCTCGGGGTGAAGAGACCATTCCCCCGGGCATAATTGTTGGCGACTTAGAAAGACCGCTCTCCAATTTTCCACTCCTGGGATGAAAACCGCGGATATGGCTGGGACATATCTATCTGCCCACTCCAGGATGCAATTTGCTTCCCTCTGGGCTGCACGACTCCTGGTGCCACCCTGGTGATTGATATATGCCACTGCCGTGGCATTGTCTGATTGAATTCTGACAGGGGACCCTTGGAGTTTGGATGTCCATGCTACTAGGGCATACTGGGCTGCTCGTATCTAAGAGATTGATGGGCAGGGCCTTTTCTGCATCCGACCATCTGCCCTGGAGAGACCACTGCTCCAGTACTGCCCCCCAGCCTATGAGGCTGGCATCTGTAGTGACCACCTTCCAAGAAACCAGACTGAAGGCTCTTGCGAACGGAAGGGGACAGGGACATTGGTAAGTCTAAAGCCTGAACTTTTTTGTTCCAGGCTGACAGTATGGCCCTTTGCAAATTCCTTGAATGGAATTGACCGTAGGGTACCGCTTCGAATGAAGCCACCATCTTTCCCAGCAGCCTCATGCACAGGCGTATGGATGGTTTTCTTTTTGTACCCACTAAGTGGGTCAAATTTTTTTAAAGACGACACCTTCTCTGGAGGTAAGAAAATCTTTCTCTGATTTGAATCCAGCCTTAGCCCTAAGTATTCCAGACTTTTGACTGGTCTTAGAGCTGACTTGTCCCCGTTGATAATCCAACCGTGATATTCCAGATACTTGATTGTCTTGTGAATAGCTACTTCCAGCTTTTTCACTGAGTGGTCTATTAGTAGCAGGTCGTCTAGATATGCCATTATCGTTACACCTTGTGTTCTTAGATTGGCCAATAATGGGGCCAGAATTTTTGTGAACACTCGAGGTGCTGTGGCCAGACCGAAAGGTAAGGCTCTGAACTGAAAATGGCGCCCTTCTACTGCAAAGCGTAGAAATTTCTGGTGGGCCGGAAAGATGGGAATATGCAGATAAGCATCCCTTATGTCGATCGAGGCTAACCATTCCTGCCCTTGTAGGGCGGTGGCCACCGATCGGATCGACTCCATCCGAAAAGTCCTGATATTTAGGAACTTGTTTAGCCCTTTTAGATTTAATATGGGCCTCACGTCCCCATTTGGTTTGGGGACTGTGAAAAGGTTCGAGTAAAACCCGAATCCGCTTTCTTCCAGGGGAACCTTCATGATTACACCTTGGAGCAATAGTTCTAGTGCCAGAAGGAGGGATCCTCTCTTCTGGGGATCTCTTGGCACGTTTGACCTCATAAATTGGGCAGGAGGAGTGCCTTTTAACTCCAGCTTGTATCCCAGACTTACTGCGGAGAGCACCCATCTGTCTCTGATTGTGTCCCGCCAGGTCTCTGTGAACTGAAGTCTTCCCCCCACCCGATTGAGTGGGGGCAACGCTTCATAACTTGGGGGGAGGTTTTGTACCTCTCTTGATCCAGGGCTTCTTGTTACCCTGTGATTGTCCCTGATTTCTGCCCCCTGAATTTGACCGCGGAGGCCGTCGGAACTGCTTCACAGCCGATGTGCCCGGGACTGGAGAAGTAGGCCTCTTAAAAGAAGGACTTCTACCCTTGTTCTTAACCGGTAAGAGTGAACTTTTACCGGCAGAAATTTTCTGGATATATTTGTCCAGATCTTCTCCAAATAAGCGTTCTCCATGAAATGGGAAGCTAACCAGCAGTTTTTTACAGGGAGCTTCAGCAGACCAGTTTGAGCCACAGAAGCCTACGCATATGTACTATAGACAGCGTAAAGCGGGAGGCCTGTTGGATTGTATCCTTTATGGCGTCCACCGCAAAACACAAGGCTCTAGGCAGGTCAGCTAGGGCAAGAGCCTGCTGATCGGGTAAGTCCCTTAAGACTTGTTTCAACTGATCTTTCACTGCTTGGCAGACTCCAATCGCTGCTACCGCAGGTTGTGTCACCATGCTTGCTGTAGAGAAAGCAGATTTTAGTAAAGACTCCAATTTTTTATCTATTGGGTCTTTGAACATTGGAACATTATCTACTGGACATGTCAGTGATTTGTTCACAGAAGAGATGGCTGCGTCCACTGTAGGGACCCTCCATTTTTTTATGAACTTATCCTCCATGGGATAGATCACAGGAAATCTCTTGGGGGGAGCAAATATTTTATCAGGATGCTCCCAATCCTGGTAAATAAGCCCTTCTAATAAAGGGTGGATTGGGAAGGAACAGAGCCTGGGGAGGTTTTAGCGACCCCAGCGAGGAAACCGTAGTGGATGGTGGTTCCGCCAGAGGCATTTTAAATGCTGATCGGACCATGTTAGTCAGAGACTGAACCCATAATCTTTCAGCCTGAGATGCAGAGAAAGGTTCTTCCACTGTTGATTCCTCCATAACTGAATCAACCTCATCCTGATCCCCTTCAGGTAGGTCGATCCCTGTGTGGGGCTGTTCCTCCACTAACAGGCACTCTGAAGGAGGAGACGGAGATCGGACGCGCTTTCCCTGTGACAGGGAAGCAGCGATCAATGCTGTTAATCTCTCTTCCAATCCTCCCAGAGTTGAGGATAAAACCTCCTCTGTTATATATACAGGAGCAGGTGGACTGGGGACAGCCGCAGCACCAGGCACTCCTGCGGGGTTTCTATGGCTACTGACCTCTGAATTCTCAGGGGAGATTGGTGCAGTACAAGCATGCCCAATATCCTCAGAGCCCGATGGAGACCCCTTTGGCTTCCTGGAAGACCTATTTCCGGAGCGTCTGGACGACATATCCTTTAAGCACAAAGCTGAGGTATTCCCGTCGTCATACACCAATCTTGCTGGTAATAGTCTAACACAGTTGCTGCTATATACCAGCTGGTGTCCACTAAAGTGCCTTTCTATGGGGATGCCTGCATCAACCGCCTCTGTGTGCCACTGTTTGTTGCTAGCTCTGTTTGCATCCAGCTGACACTTGTACTGTGTCTTTATACAAGCTGGGACGCCTGCACATGCGCAGAAGCGCCGTGGCGCGCATCGAGCGTCATCCACCCGCCCCGCCCCTTTTTTTCATAGGAGGCGCGTGCACACGCCCGCGCGCCATTGGCGCCCTTTTCGAAATCAAACAGGGACTAGGAGCCAGGGCCCTTTTTGCCGGAGGGCCTGTGCGGTGGATGAGCGCAGCAACAGGGCAGAGGAAGTGGATTCCCACAGAGAAACTTACCAACTGCCTGGATCTTTTGACTTGAGAAAAACCAAAGATCCACATAAGAAAAATGGACTACAGCGGCCTCTAGTGGTTTAACACAGGTACCGCGGTCCCCCTTTTTTTTTTTCTTGACTACTATTAAAATTTTACATTTTCAGTAGTTACAGGCATACACAGATATTTAGCGGGAATACCGTTAGGTAACAGACAGAAAGACAAATTAGGCTTGGGGGTCCCCCAATAGAGCAAAGTTCCTGGGGGCCCCCACTTACCTGATCCCCGCCGCAGGACTTTGTTTGGTCCACAGAAGCCCAAACTTCACCTATCACGGCAGGCATTGTAATTAAACCTTCAGGGACCGGGTTCCCAAGGATTCCACTCCCCTGGACCTGTATAGCACCCTGCACAGACAACATCTTGGTCGTGGGTATGACCAGAGCTCTGGATCCCAGGGTCCAGCCCTCCTAAGAGAGGCATTACAGGCAAAACCTTGCTCTTCTGCTGCAAGGCCCGGGTACCGACCGTTCAGCTATGAAGCTTTTTTGGTGGGATCCGGAACAGCTTACTAAGGCCCAAAAGAACCTGTACGCAAGCCCAGTGAAAACACATGTTACTCTTTGGCCAACACCTTAGACACTGGCAAAAAACTGAGGTGCTCCCGGATAGGAGGGGCTTATATAGGGGAGGGTACTTCCGGTTTGGAAGTGGCCAGTGCCAGCACCTGAAGGTAATCTATATAACCCATTAGTAATGACTAAGTCGCTCTGTGTCCCGTGATGTACGAAAAAGAAACAAGAGTCCTAGCACTAGCCCTGTGTTAGAACTCCTGTCACAGCTGAGATGGGAAGAGCACAGCTCTCCCCTCTCACTGTGTACATAGGCGGCAGGGACAGGAGACAGACTCGGGAGGATGGGGATGGAGTCCCGAAGACAGAGCCAGCCAAGTGTGGTATGTGGGGGGAGAGGGGAGGACGGACGGCAGCACGCATTTTCTGCTAGAAAGCAACTCACCGCCCGGTATGTTGAAACTGTCTCTACTCTGCTCGCACACAGCCCTGCCTCCTCCTAACCCCGCTCTGTGATAGACAGAACACATCCCAGCATTGGACCCACATTCTGTCTATCACAGTGCAGGGTTAGGAGGAGGCGGGGCTGTGTGCGAGCAGAGCGGAGACAGTTTTAATGCATCACGCTCTCATATGATCCATTTGCGTTCCACGCTGGTTACGCGGAACTGGTGGCGATTTAAGAAAATCGCGGTCATCCAGCCTGGAGATCGCACGCGGGGGGGGGGGGGGGGTGAATCGAGATTGCGATCTTCAAACGATTAATCGTGCAGCTCTACAGTGAAGACAGTCATCGTCAAGTAGAGAAAATATGGCAGTGACATTACCAAGAACTGGACTTCCCTCAAATTGATGAAAAGTTAAGAATAACGGGCCAGGGAGGCTGCCAAGAGGCCTACAGCAACATTAAGGGAGCTGCAGGATATCTGGCAAGTACTGGCTGTGTGGTACATGTGACAATCTCCTGTATCCTTCATATGTGTGGGCTATGGGGTAGAGTGGCAAGACTTTAACACCCAAACCCAGCTAAATTGCAAAAACTCATTCGAAGTCTCCCAAAAGCATGTGGGGGAAAAAAAAAATCGATTTGATTTAAAAATCGAGTTAGGTCAAATCTATTCATATTATCCAAATCTCGTTTTTTTTCCAGGACCGGCGCCAAGAAGGGCCGCGAGGCTGGACGCCGCGGAATAGGCCAAAGCCGCAGCCTCGCCTTAAAAATCTTGCCCGTAGCTCGCCGAGATCCTGGGAAAAGGCCACACGCCAGGATTTTTTTTAGGCAAGGCCGCTGCATCCAGCCTCACTGCCTTTTACCAGGATTGTGGCGGACTAGGCTGAAGCCGCAGCCTCGCCTAAAAACTCCTGGCCGCAGCTTTTTAGGGGACACACACACACACGTTCTGGTCTGATGAGAACTTTTTGGGAATAATTCCAAAATAAGTTTTTCTTCAGCTGGAACAGGGGTCTTTAGTCAAGGTAGAGGAAATTGTACAGTTCCAAATACCAGTCAATATTGGCACATAAATCCAAATCAATAAAAGAATGGCTTCACCAGAAGATTACAGTTTTGGAATGGCCAAGCTAGAGCCCAGACCTGATTCCAATTGAAAATCTGTGGGGTGATCTGAAGAGGGCTGTGCACAGGAGATGCCTTTGCAATCTGACAGATTTGGAGTGTTTTTGCAAAGAAGAAAAGTGGGGAAATATTGCCAAGTCACAATGTGCCATGCTGATAGAATCATACCAAAGACTGAGCGCTGTAATAAAATCAAATGGTGCTTCAAAGTGTTAGTTTAAGGCCCCATGCACACGAGACGCAGGTGCAAACTCTGCTGAACACACGTTTTTAAACGCTGAAACCGGCGTTTATAAACGCGCGTTTTGCCGCGTTTGCGGCCGCGTTTATAAGCGTTTCATCATAGACCCTCCCTAAGCTCAAAAAACTGTAAATTTTAACCATTTCAGCCAGTTTGTGAGACCAGAGTGAGTAGCAGCAGCTGAGAGAGCAGTAGTGTACTTGTATTTAGCGTATCACTTGCCACGTCACCTGCCACAAGTTGTGGATTGTCCACCTGCCACAAGTTGTGTATTGTCCACCTGCCACAAGTTGTGGATTGTCCACCTGCCACGTCAGCTGGCCACGTCAGCTGCCACAAGTTGTGGATTGTCCACTTGCCATGTCACCTGGCCACATCACGTGCCACGTCACCTGGCCACGTCACCTGCCACAAGTTGTGGATTGTCCACCTGCCACGTTACCTGCCCACATTACCTGCCACGTCATCTAGCCACGTCACCTGCCACAAGTTGTGGATTGTCCACTTTCCACGTCACCTGCCACAAGTTGTGAATTGTCCACTTGCCACATCACCTGGCCACGTTACCTGCCACGTCACCTGGCCACGTCACCTGCCACAAGCTGTGGATTGTCCACTTGCCACGTCACCTGGCCACATCACCTGACAAGTTGTTGATTGTCCACTTGCCACGTTACCTGCCACAAGTTGTGGATTGTCCACAATGCAATGCAAGCAATTACAGTTTTCTTTTATATTTTTTAATGGTTTTTCATCATTTGCCATCATTTTTGAGATGGCTAATGTTAAAAAATAGGTCACCTTTAAAAACGCTTATAAACGCAAACGCGGCAAAACGCCGGTACCGCGTTTAGCGTCTGAAACGTGGAAAACTTTTGCGTCTGAACCCATTTTTTTGCTTCTGGAAAAACGAGGTTAAACGCAACTGCTTGTAAACGCCAAAAAACGAGATTGTGTGCATGGACACATAGGATAACATTGAATGGGTTCAGGAGCAGTTGAAAAAAGCGTCCAACTGCCTCTGAACGCGCGTTCAACAGCAAATAACAGCGTCTCGTGTGCATGGGGCTTAAGGGTGTGCACACTTATGCAACCATATTTTAGTTTTTTCTTCACATAAAAGATTTCACTTTGTACAGTTCATAGGTCACATTAAAGTGGTTGTAAACCCTTCCAAACCACTTTTTGCTACAGGTAAGCCTATAATAAGGCTTACCTGTAGCTACCCAGGATATCTCCTAAACCTGCCCGGTTTAGGAGATATCCCCCTGCATGTGCCAAAGTCATCGGCGCACTAAAGCAATGGCACATTGTGCCGTTGCTTCAGTTAAGCCTGACACGATCTGATTTTCCAGACAATGCGTAGGACTTTTGTCCGAAGGGCATTGGCCAGGAATTTGTCTTGCATACAAACGGCACACAATTGTCAGCCAACAAAACTACGTGGTTTTTCATCTCTTTAGCGCCACCCTTTGGGCACCTTCTGCCAATGTCGTGTTTGGCGATCATTGATTCCGAGCATACATGTTTGTACTTTGGACTTTTGTACACACGCTCGGAAAATCCCACAGAAAATATTAAAGCCTGCCACCCAACATTTGTCCGTGGAAATCCGACAATTGTCCGATGGAGCGTACAAACGGTTGGATTTTCCACCAACAGCCTGTCACACAATTCCCTTTAGAAAATCCGATAGTGGGTAAGAGGCTTAATTAAGACTGTGCCGTTACTGGCGGCTCCCGCACGCATACGCAGAAGTGATGTCACACGGTTCCGGACAAAGAGCTGGAGTCCGCAGCCCTGGAAGCAAGAGGGGCAGGAAGATGAACGCAGCCTGCACAGGGGACAACGTTTAATTTGTTTGCAGGCAAGTGTCACATAATAACATATGCTTTTAATTTGCAGGGCTTGCAGTGAGCAAAAGACATAAAATCCATCAGGGTTTATTTACTTCCTCTTTAAAAAGGTGACAAATGTTCTAAAAACAATCTGGTCTCATTTTATTTACATCACAGAAACCTGACTTTTTATATCCCCCTGTATGTGGTGACCCCACACTATAGCCACACTGGTTATGACAGATCAAATAATAAAATACAACGTGGTAGTTTTGGTGTAAACAAACCCAACCAATTAACTTATTTGCTCTTTTCTCATCAGTTTTCACAAAAATGCCGTGTTGTCAGCCTACAGCAAGCAATTAGGTGTGCATTTCTTGCACATTAACCAATATTTTTGTACTTGCAAGGTATTTAAAATGACAAAATGACAGTTGTATTTTAAACAACAACTGCTGACAGATAAGAAAAGTCTCAGCACAAAATTAAATTACTTTGTGGGAATAAAGAAAAAAAAGAGAAGTCAAACACATGGAGGAAAATAAAACATGAGGTACTTACAAGAGCTTCCACTGTGCTCAGATCCTTGATCTTGTTACCACTTAAGTTGAGGTAAGTGAGGTTAGAACACCTTTCTGCTAACACCTCCAGGCCTCCTGAGATACTGTTGTCACTGAGCTCCAACTAAAAAAAAAAAAGACAGAAAACACACTTATGTTAGTGTTTGAGCTTATAGAGCAGTGATTCTCAACCAGGGTTCCGTGGAACCCTGGGGTTCCTCCAGAGGTTGCTAGGGGTTCCTTCAGCATTGGGCAATTTCTGCCTCTCAGATAATTTCCTACTGACACCATTGATCTTTTTAGCTATCTGTAAGGAGGTAATTATTCCCAATGACCACAAGTGTAAGGACCATCCTTCCCACTGACCATCACACTAAGGTTTCATGAATTGTAGATCTGTAATTTTTAGCAGGGGTTCCCCGAGACCGGAGAACTATTTCAAGGGTTCCTCTGTGTTGAAAAGGTTGAGAAAGGCTGTTAGAGGAAGCTCTGTCATGTAAAACATGGATTACACAATTTTACAAACCAGATGCAACATGGTATGAGCTTGTGCCTAGCCATCTGTAGAAGGGCTGAAAGGTGGGATTTTTCTAAAATGTACAGCAAGCCTAACTTACCGGCTTATACAACAAAGATGCAATTTGGGTCTATGACAGGATTGGCATAAGGCAGGAGGGAAATAAAAAAATAAAAACACAAATCAATTAGGCCCCCCATGTACACGGGACGCTGGTGCAAACTCTGAACAATTAAAAAAAAAAAGCTGAAACCTGAAGATAGGAAACGCCCGTTTTGCAGCCACGGTTAGTGGAGTTTTACTCTATAAGCGTTTAACATAAGACCCTCCCTAAGCTCAAAAAAAACCAAAAAAAAAAACACTATTTTACCATTTCAGTCATTTTGTGAGACCAGAGTGAGTAGCAGCAGCTAAGAGCAGCAGTGTACTTGTATTTAGCGGGTCGCCCACACGTTGCGGGTCGCCCACACGTTGCGGGTCGCCCACACGTTGCGGGTCGCCCACACGTTGCGGGTCGCCCACCTTGCAAGCAATTCGTGTTATTTATTTTTTTAATGGTTTTTCATCATTTGAGATTTCTAATGTAAAAAAATAAGTCCCCTTTAAAAAACGAAAATGCGGCAAAACGCCGGTACCGCGTTAAGCGCCTGAAACTAGGGAATTTTTGCGTCTGAACTCTTTTTTTTAGTTCAGAAAACCAAGGTTAAACGCAACTGCATATAAAACGGCAATAAACGAGACAGTGTACATCAGGGGTGTCCAAACTTTTTTCAAAGAGGGCCAGATTTGATGTGAACATGCTTGAGGGCCGACCATTTTGCCTGACATTGTTTAAACCATAAAAATTTGGTGTAAGTGTGTTTGTTCGAGCACTAATACACTGCCCAACAAGAATTATCTTGCCTTTATGGCCGTGTGTGGTGAAGAGATGAGCTTGGGAGTTTTATTTGGATATACAGTATTTATCGTCTTAAAACACGCACCTTCACTTTAAAAAGAAAGTTTCAGGAAGAAATCTTAAATTTTAAATAAAGAACTGAAGCAAAATAAGGGTCAATGCAGCCTAATCAGTGCCCATCTGCAGCCACCCCATTGCCATGACTGCAGCAGCACCCACCCCAATTGCCATGACTGCACATTAACCATTGCCATCAGTGCAGCCTGATTCATGCCCATCTGCACCCTTAAGGAGACAGGGAGGGGGCAGGACGAGAGCCGGCAGACACACAGGAGAAACTCCTGTTTTCTCGGCTGCCTCTTTAATTGAAAGCCCCGCCTCCTATGATGGACAGAACAGTTGTCCAATGGCAGCGCAGGAGAAGGGACTTCTTTACACAGGACGCCGTGTAAACAGGAAATACTCCTGTATCCTGTACGGCACTCGTACTGTCCCCTCCAAGGCAGCAAGCATTTATATTCTTTGTGGCCCCCAGGGATTCGTTGAGGACCACAAAAGATATAAATGTCAAAATGACCAGGCGGGCCGTCCGAAACCAGGCCACGATTGGCCCGCGGGCCGGACTTTGGACATGCCTGGTGTACATGGTCACATAGGATAACATTGAATGAGTTCAGGGGCAGTTGAAAAAAAAAGTGTCCAACTGCCTCTGAACGTGAGTTTAACAGCGTCCTGTGTACATGGGGCCTTACTGTTCTTAGGCCTCGGGAACAAGTGGCTATACCTGGGTTACGGCTGCAGCCATGAGATCCTGGTATTTAGCACCAGTGACGGCCTTTCCGCTAAAAAGTAATATTAGTGGCTCTATAGCTGAGCCATCACTTTTAAAGTATATATAAAAAAGGCAGTGCAGCGCAAATATAAAAAACACATGATAAAAGGATAGAGATAGTCCAAGAGTCTCTTGATCCTGCGTGACGTCACCCGCGTCCCATGCCGACATCCATTGGATACACTTTGACATGCTGCACATCCTCCGCACTGAGGCACAGTGCTAATTTTGTAAGTTTATTTCTTGTTTTTATGATTAAATCCTTTTACACGGAGAGCACTAGATTTCTTTGCTTTTCATTTTATATCTGGCCTCCTGGATCACTGGCTGTGAGACTGATCAGCGCTCTAATTACACCTTGTCTACCTGATGTGGATTCAGTATAGCCTGGAGGTCTGTTTTCCTCCCGGAGGGGGAACTGCTTAAGTGACCTGACTGACTATCTCAGGGGTCCACTCGCTGAGGTGAGCTGCTAACCATTACTAGTGGTGGAGGTCGTCACACAAGTCACTATAAAGAATCTAGAAGTCACCTACTGAACACATATTGGTGTTTTTTAGTTTATTGCTCCTCAAAGACTCTTGGACTATCTCTATCCTTTTGTAGTCTTTAATCATATGTGTGTTTTTTATGTTTGCACTGCCTTTTTATATTTTCTGATGGGGATTTGATATTTTGAACCTCAGTGTTTCAGCTGCTGTATGTTTAGGGTTATTTGTGCTGGTTGATTTTACTTATTATCACTTTTAAAGGCCTTATGAGACTTAAACCAAAATTTGCTACATTGATGCATTGACTGGTCGCCACACAGATCTCAGGTAGCACCCCAGTATTCACTTTAGAGGCTGTATTCAAACCCAGCAGGACTAGAAGTGCAGAGCAAGCCTGAAAAGCAACCTTTGGACACCGGGTTTGACATTATGGCACTTCCTAGACCTTAAGTTTGTGTTTAGTTTCAGAGCATTTTCCGGGTCTACAGACACAGCCTCAGGTGTGACAGTGTCTCATGGGAAGCTACCTCACAGATTGCATTGGGGACCTTTTCAAATTTCCTGCCACTTCAGGATTTTCTGCCGTTAAGGCCAAGGGATCAAGTGCCAATGTTAACCAGTGTATTGCTGCGTGAACGCTCCCTTTCTCACCATTCAGCCCACAGCAGGCTAGCAACCTAACTTTAGAGGCTCTTTAGTTGTCAAAGGAGCAGACTCCTATAAAAAAATGTTTTTAAAAAAGGCTCCTGGATTGGACAGACTGGCTTCTAAATATCAATTTGTCTTCCCTGCCCTAAAAGGAAGCAGCAAAAAAAAAAATATCTTTAGTCTTCCACTGCTTGCCTATTGTACCCATGGTCACTTCCTCCACCTGAAACCTTTGGCACCAACTACTTCAATTTGTGAATACTCAAGGCCTTGCCTCACATTGGGCCTAGCTGCAGTACTTCTGACTGGAACAGTTCTTTGCACCACCTACTACTACGTGTGATCTCAGAACATACTTCCCTAATCGTTCTGGGGGCCCTTGCCTTGTATCCCCCCAGAAGGAACAGACAGCCTCTCCTATTGCAATAGGATTGTCCTCACTGGAGTCCAACTCTGCTTTGTCAGGTGTGGCTGAGGACTCTTCCATGTCCACTTTGGACGTTCTGCCTGAAGGAACTACATTCCATCTGAGAACCACAATCCAAAAAATGCTATACAAAAATTTTTAAAAGTTAGCAGGGATCTGCTTCCACAAGGACCAATGAGGGCCTGATCTTAGAGTATCCCAAGACTTCGTCTGCTGCTCAAAACACTGAAGCTTATGTCCATCCCAGTGTCTTACTGGCATTTCCCCCCCAATGGAATTAAATGACAAGCCCTCCTTAAAACATCCCCACTTGGAGGTTTTTCTTAAGAGTCCAAAATGTTTCAGCATTTTTTTTTTTACTTTTGGTCTCATAGTGGTTAGATCAATTTCCCCTTTGTGGTTTTGCACAGAGCAGCCCCGATCCTCTTCCTGGGTCCCCTGCCGACACTTCTGGCGAGTGCCCCCACAGCAAGTTTCTTGCAATAGGGGCACAAACAGGCGCACTCCCAAGCTGCTGTGTCCATTCAGGCACAGACCTGCAGAGCTACCTGTCCCCCCCGCCATTAGATGTCTCAGCCATTGAGGGAGAGTACCCAGCAAGCCAAGGCTCTCGTGTACATCGCTGGATCGAGGGGAAGCTCATATGGGGGGGGGTGTTTAAAAGCTTCAGCCTTTAGGACCTCATTAAGTTTATTGCTATCACAAAGCATTGGTAGGCAACTTTGGCACAGCCGTTTTTAAACTACAACTCCCAAGAGGCATTGCAAGACCGAGAGCCACAGGCATGATAGGATTTGTAGTTTCCATGCAGCCGGAGTGCCAGAGTTGCCTAACACAGAGAGGGACTATAGGGGTACCTTTGACAGGCTGTAGAAGTGGTAAATTCCATCTGAAAGCCCATCAGCTACTTTACACATTTTACCACGCCTGACTGCTACAACAGTCACCCAGCCCCCCCCCCCCCATTTATGGACAACTGGTTAAGCTGCACAATGCACTATAATGTCCATTATAACCTCTAATAGATCCGCATCACTCAGCAGCTGTCACAGAGCTTAAAAAAATATTACAAGTCCAAGACATCAGTCATTGCCAAATCACTGAACAAGTTAGCAAGTTACATCTGGCTACACAATTTGGGAGAAAAACAAAACAAAAACCAAACTTACTTTTCTGAGTTTTGACAGCTGCGGAAGCTTTGCCAGAGAAGAAAGTTCTACGTTGGCCATGCTGAGGAATTCCAGCTCTTTCAACCCATCACTCAAACCCTCAATTTCTCCATTACTAGACCGGCAATTGTCTAAAACCAACTCTGTCACCTGTTCAGAAAACAGAAGGGCAAATGCTGTTACTGCCAACAGGTGGAAGGCAGAAAATACAAGGTAATCAGTTGACTTTTTCTGAATGTTAAAGTAAATGAAGCAGATATTCATATTTGTGAAGAGTAAGGTCTTATGCACACAATGTTTGTAACGTCAATGATAGGGGCCCCTGGCAATTTACTTTCTGCCTCTAAATGCCCCTGCATGTTAGCCTGTGTCAGAATTTACAGGTGAAGTCAAGATTCGCATTTGATCTACTAGTTTGATTTTTTAAATACACAGAAATTGGACTTATGTACTTTCACATTAGAAATGCACGATTCTGGGAAAAATGAGAATCGCGATTCTTTTGCTTAGAACAAAGATCACGATTCTTTAAAATGGTAAATTAAAAAATAATTTGCTTGTCGTTTTTACTTTTTTTTATTTTTGCATAATTTTCTTATTTTTAATATTTCTTATTCTTTACTTTTTAATTACTTTAATTAATAATTTTTTTTTTTTATCTTTATTGCTATCACACAGAAGAAAACAAATTCCCTGTGCGATAGCAATTGGAGGAGACAGGTTCTCTTTATTGACCCTCTCACTTCCAAAAACAGAAAACCAGTAGTCCTGTAGCCCTGTCACAGCTGAGATTGGAAGAGCACAGATCTCCCCTCACTGTGTACATAGGCGGCAGGGACAGGAGACAGACTCCACTGCGAGGGGGATGGAGGGGTGGACGACAAGTCCCAAAGACAGAGATAGCAAAGTGTGGTAGGGGGGAGAGGGGAGGACGGAAGGCAGCACACATTTTCTCCTAGAAAGCAACTCACCGCCTGTATGTTGAAACGGTCTCCGCTCTGCTCGCACACAGCCCCGCCTCCTCCTAACCTTGCGCTGTGATAGAACGCATTCCAGCATTGGACCCGCATTCTGTCTATCACAGTGCAGGGTTAGGCAGAGGCGGGGCTGTGTGCGAGCAGAGCGGAAACAGTTTAAATGCATCACGCTCTATGATCCATTTGCGTTCCACGCTGGTTACGTGGAACCGGCAGGGATTTAAGAAAATCGCGGTAATTCGAGATCGCGGGGGGGTGAATCGAAATCACGATTCTCATACGATTAATTGTGCAGCTCTATTTCACATACATCTGAATTTCCCATGTTTGTGACAGGTAACCACTTAAATACAGGACACTTCTACACCTTCCTGCCCAGACCAATTTTCAGCATGATCACATTTTGAATAGCACGGTCATGCTACGCCGTACCCAAACAAAATTTCTATTTCCCACAAATAGTTTTCTTTTGGTGGCATTTGATCACAACTGGCGTTTTTTTTTGTAGCAAAAAAGTTTGTTACAAAAACTATGTAAATAAGTTCTCTCCTTCACTGAGGAGGCGGCACAGATGAGCACTCCGTGCCTTCAGATCTGTGCCATCTGGCAGGCATCACTGATGGGCACAGATCGACATCCCTGGTGGGCTCACCTGGTGGTCATGGTTAGGCATCCTCAATGGGTCTGCACTGATAATCAATGCGCTGATTATCAGCGTAGACCCCGCCCCCCTTTAGGAGAGCAGCCGATTGGCTCTCCTCTACTCGCACCTGTCAGTGTGAGTAGAGGAAAAGCCGATACACGGCTTTTCATGTTTACACTGATCAGCTGTGATTGGACACAGCTGATCACGTGGTAAAGAGCCTACTTCACAGTATAATATGGCAAATATACCTCATTAGCTAAATATTACTACAGAAGTACATTGACAAATATATATATTTAAGGACATACCACTGCTGACCTCTAGTCTGTCCACTTAATACTCATTAACTACATAGTGTATATGGATGCATCCTACATTGATGCCCTTGGTGTTTCATTACAGGTGCCGGCTCTTCGTCCATGCGCGCCCCCTCTCGGGTCTCTCCCCCTCCATATGACTCCTTGCAGGTCGCACACGCCTTGGCGGCGCCCTACTTTTGGGTGTCAAATGTCCGGGAGGCTGATTCCCCTTGAGATGCTAGTGATGGAACTCCGGTTAGAAACCATGGTTCTAACACACAGTTGACTGGTAATCATACACTATATTTTTTACCATTGGGCCTACACCCATGTAGAGAATTGAAATCTCTATTAAAAAAAAAAAAAAAAAGGATATACACACGCGCCAGGAACATATACAGATGCATGTGAAATGTAAAACTGTATGGCAATGTGTCTTAAATCTGTGTGGTCATTATATACATGTTTTAACCGGAGTATATACGTGTTGGGACTGTACTTAATGTGTATACACAATAAATTTTTAACATGCATTGTAAATCATTTTCGGAATTTTGCTTCAGAAAACCCCTTGGGGAAACTTCCTATTCTGTTAATTTTCAGGGTGCGCAGCGCTTTTCACTCCCAGTATACGTGTCCTTCCCATTCTTTCACTTCATAGGCTCTTTACCTCGATTGGAGATGCGTTGCGTCAGACTGACACCACCAATCCCGCCTTATCCTGCTGGACGTCTAACACCCAGTCAGGATAACAGAACCACTTTCCAACCGTTATTTTGCTATGACAGGAAGTGGTTAAAAACCAGGCGTATGACATTTTTTTTTTTTAAACTTGTCAAACAAAAAAACATTTTAGCATAGACCCTAGAAAAAAAAAAAAATGGCGGTCGTTGCAGTTTACGTCACACAGTATTTGTACAACTGCGCACGCTTGTGGAATGGTGACAAACTACGGTACTTAAAAATCTCCATAGGCAACAACATTTTACAGGTTACCCGTTTAGAGTTACAGGAGACAATTATTGCTCTCTCCAATGATCGTGGCGATACCACACGAGTGGTTTTAACACCGTTTACATATGTGGGCGCCACTTGCATATGCAATCGCTTCTGCGCGCAAGCTCAGAGGGATGAGGAGCTTTAATTTATTCTCTTTTTTTAGATCCCTTGCAATAGAAATAAGCATAAGCCCTTTGTGAGATCTGGGGGGGGGGGGGGTCGTCAATAAAACCTCAGATTTACAAAAAAATAAAATTGCCCTTTAAGGTCGTGAGGGGGGGGGCCATTTTGCCCTCACTTCACTTCCGGCCCATCGCTTCACAGGGAAATGACCGAGAAGCGTTGTGGCTTGGGCGACACCTCTCCCGCTGCCTATAAAAGTGATCCAGTGGCAAATCTGCCACCTGGATCACTTATGTGAAAGAGGCTCTCCCTTTAAAAAAAAAAATACCGGGTTATGGCAGCTAGTTTCTCCTATAACAAATGGTATACGTCAAACTGATAAAGAAAATATATAACACACTGTGGGCTGTCCGGAACTGGTTAAAACAGTGATCAAAACAATACATCAATGATTTATTAATACAGGATTTATATAGCACCAAAAGTTTGCGCAGTACAATATAAAGACAACACAGCAAAAAAATACAATACAAGGGGGTTAGGGGACCGTGCTCCTGGGAGATTACAATCTAATAAAAATGTTTGGAAACCATAAGTGGTCTGTCTCTACAGTAGCACAATGTGCAGTGATGATACAGCAATACCGTGACCTCACCTGTCACTAATAAACACGGCTACAGCACTGTGTGTAAGCTCTGCTGCCTTATGCGAGAGGTAACCATCGATGCCGTGGTCGTCTTATCACTATAACAGAGCAGTGATTGAGAAGCCCTTATTTTAAACGGTCAGTGACCCGTAAATACAATGTTGCAGTGCAACATTTCTTGTATGTTACATAAGGGTTAAATCAATGGTTTATTAGGCATGTTATCCAGTTTATAAAGATGTGCAATTGGTTTAAACGGGGTAACAAAGTCAAGCTTTTGAGGTTAGAATCTGCAACCACGATGTTGACATCTTAAGCAAACTTTTGCCAAGAGCACATCTTTACCACCTTTTGTGACCACAGTGCAGGCGGTTTGTGTTTCTGAATGGCCGCCTGCAGCAATCCCAAGAAACCGCCATGTAAGTTGCCGTTTTGCCTGAAGAGCTCACTCCCAGCAACAGGTCCAGTGTATGAGCAGTGTGTGCATTCCACCATTGGTAGTGAGAATCTGGTAAATAATTTACATTGGTGAAAGCTCTGTGTTCTTTGCATGCTATTCCCTGTGTAGGGAAGGGATTAAATATAAATGTGACCCTCCCTCTTAGCAACCATATGTGCACTTTTCTTCCCATGCTACCCCTTCTGCCACAAACAGAAGCCATACATAGAGTTCTCTCTCCACACATCCCCTTCTGAATATTTATATATCATTTATGCTTTCCTGACGTCAACATGGCTCGGCCTTTCAAATGGCCAGAGCCTGCAACCCCAGAAGGAAGACCACATAAAGATGGAAACCCTGTCAGCAGTGACAGCCCACTGCTAGAGGCTGTTAATATACACAGGGGAGTCTTACAATGCAAAGTATCACATTATGACAGCAACTTGCAGGGGAATGGATTTTTTGCCACAGACTTTACTCCTGTCTTAAGCCCTGGTTCACACAATAGATACCTAAAATGTCAAGCTTTAAAAAAATTGCACCCGCTCATGGAATGGCATCATTCTACGGTATATAAAAACCTCCATAGGCGACGCTTAAACATTTTTACAGGTTACTTTTTTTTTTGAGTTAGAGGTCTAGGGCTAGAATTTTTGCCTCGCTCTATAGATCATGGTGATACCTCACATGTGTGGTTTGAACACCGTTTACATATGTGGGTGTGACCTACGTATGTGTTCGCTTCTGTGCATGGAGCGTTTACATTTTTCATTTTTTACACCATCCATTTTTTTAAAATTGCTTTTATTCCTTTTACGAGGAATGTAAACATCCCTTGTACAGTAAAACCTGAGAGCGTTTTGCAAGACGAGACATTTTTTAATAAAATTTGACTTGATATACAAGCGATGTCTTGATATACAAGTAGCATGTCACAACTGAGTATAACAGAAGAGGCGCCTCCAAGTGTAGCGATATGGTTACATTTAATGAAGGAACATTTAGCAACTCACATGGTTGAGAATTAAAACAGGCACATCCAAGTATGCAGGCATCCGGGGTAAAGCTGTTCACATAGACCGTCCTCACTGCCATCATCCCTTCAAGCCTCACTTTCAGATCACTCTACTGCAGGGTAGTCTTCCCGGTCACGATTGCAGACTGACAGCGGTGAGAGCCGGCGTTGCGGGGGATGGTCTATGTGGACAGCTTTACCCCGGATGCCTGCATACTTAGATGTGCCTCTTAATCAACCATGTGAGTTGCTAAATGTTGTACCTTCATCAAAATGTAATCATATTGCTACACTTAGGAGGCGCCTCTTCTCTTTTATACTCTGTAGCTCTTGTAGGATTTTGCTTCAAATGCCCTTTTGGAGGCTTCCATTTGTGGATGGACATTTTATGGTTACACAACCTATCACATTGCTAAAATCTTTTTATACGGACTATAAAAACGGAAGGACTTGTGAATAAATGGTAGTGGAACGAATCATTTGAGTTCATTATTTCTTATGGGGAAATTTGCTTTGATATACAAGTGGTTTGAATTACAAGCATGCTTCTGAAACAAATTATGCTCACAATCCAAGGTTTTACTGTATAGAGAGATATGGATGACAGGTCCTCAGATCTGGTGTCAAGAACCGTAATGTCAGACGTCGCTCCGGTCCTCCAAGGGCATAGTGACGAGTGGTGGTCATCTTGGCCTCGCTCAACTTTCTGCCCAGCAAATAGCCGGATCGCTCCCTGCCTTTACTGATCCGTTAGGTAAGCCTGAGTATGACCGGAATGCGGCGGGTGGGCACAACCCTCCGGCAGAACCGGCCATAGTAAAAAATTATTCCGGGTTATGGTAGCTAGCTGCTCAATCAAAGTAATGACGCATGTTTACTATGGGACGGTCAGCAAGTGGTTAATTGAGGCTTGCTGACAGTGCAACTTCATTTAACAGATGTCAATGCAAGTTGCAATGAATTTGCACAAATATAGTGCATGCAGGGATTGACGTCTTCGCCGCTCCGGCCAATCACAGCGCCGGAGCGGCAATACCCAGAAGTAACCTTCCAGAGAGAGGTCTGCGGCCGGAGGGGGAGACGAGGACGGCTTCGATCTAAGGTAATTCATAATGAGCTAGTATGCTAGTCATACTAGCTCATTATGCCTTAGTCTTGCAGGTTTTTTTTGGGGGTATACAACCGCTTTAAAAACAAACTCGTCATACTTGCCTGCTCTGTGTAATGGTTTTGCACAGAGCAGTCCTGATTCTCCTCTTCTGGTGTCCACCATCACTTCTGGCTCTTCCTGCTTTCAGAGTATAGTATGGAGTGCTCTATATCAAGTTGCAAAAAAAACAAAAACAAAAAAAACAAACACCTTCTGCCTTAAGGCCTCATGCCCACTGGCGTTTTTACAGCTGCGTTTTTGAGCGTTTTTTACAGCTTAAAAACGCCTGTCCATGTTATTGTAAATATTTTTTTTTTTTTTTTTTGAAAAAAAAAAAAAAAAAAAAAAAAAAAACGTCGGAGCTAAAAACGCGACCGCGCGTTAGTGCGCGTTTTTTGCGCGTTAGTGCGCGTTTTTTGACGCTCGCGTTTTTTCCTGCCTAGTTCTGACGCTGAGGAACGCACTGGCCCTGGGTTTTTTTTACAGCTTACAAACGCCTATGCTCTTTACAGCTCAAAAACGCCTAGGTGGGCATGAAGCTATAGACTAACATGGACAGGCGTTTTTAAGCTGTAAAAAACGCTCAAAAACGCGGCTGAAAAAACGCCCGTGGGCATGAGGCCTTAGAATCACATGTCCCATGAGGCATTGCTCCTCACATTCACAAGTTCTCAGGCACTTACCGACACATATGGATGGTGTACTGCTCTGTATTTCTAACAATGCTCTCTGTATGAAGGACAACTAAATCGGCTGACCAATAGATGAAAATATTTGTTCAGCCCTAAAGTAATGTTACTTTGTATTGCATCTGAACAGTGTTTAAAGGCACTGGTCAGTAATGTCTGTTTTTCTCTTTTTACAGTAGCAGCTACAAAACCAAAGTTCACATGGATGACCACCCCTGGCAGTATGCATAGGCCATTTTTTAGGGGTTATTTACGGCACTTCGGACTGTCCACCAAGGGATAGTGGCTGCTTAGGTCTGTACGAGTGTAGCACCCCCAGTGTCTAAATGGTTAAGGTAGGTATTCATATTGCATAGCTTTGGTAAATCTAAAGTCGATTGTACAGATTGCAACATGTATGGTGAGCCTTAAAGTGACACTAAAAGGTTCAGGTTTTTTTTTTTTTAACCAAACATGTCACACTTGCCTCCACTGTGCAGCTCATTTTGCAGAGTGGCCCCGATCCACCTGTTTTGGGGTCCCACAGCGGCTCCTCCCCGCATTAGATGCAACCCGATGGGAAGCTCTCTCCTGGAGGGGGTTACCTTGCGGGCGCGCTCCCGAGTCATACACTCTGCGTCCATAAATGCTGTGTATGACTCGGGCTCTGCATCATTGGATTTGATTGACAGCAGCGGGAGCCAATGGCTGGGCTGCTGTCAATCTAGCCAATCAAAGCCGGGACTCTGGAGAGAAGGATGGCGGGGACACGCCCACAAAAATTCAGGGCTCAGGCAAGTAAAACAGGGGGCATATTATATGCAATGCTTTTAAATCATCAACATGTACCCGTGCTCAAGAAACTAACTTTAACTCGCTACTTCGCAGATATTCACCCTTGATCTCGGATAAATGTTGGAGATGTCAGATAGGGGGACTTTACTTCATATTTTTTGGGCATGCCCGAAGCTGGAACACTTCTGGAAGGAGGTACATCGAATCTCTCAGAAATTTACAGACTACATCCTCCCTGAAGACCCAGCTCTTTTTTTGTTATACTTTCCCCAGTACACTAGAAACATGTAATAAAATCAATCTTACGTCATCTCTTCAATGCTGCTAGATTGTGCATTGCACGGCATTGGAGAGATGCGAGACCTCCTACAATATCTTCATGGCTTACAAGAATTGAAGTAGTAAATAAGATGGAAGAGTTGGTATTAGGACAAAAATCGATATGATATTTACTCCCAAACTTGGGTTTCTTGGAATAGATTTAAAATTTTCGGAGGAAGGAAAGACCCTATTTGTATCGTGATTGACTTAAGTGGGTGGGGTGGCGTGTGTGGTTTTTCTATTTGTCTTCCCTTTCGATTATTGAGGCGACTAAAGGAAAGTGTATTGTTCGTATATTTAGGATAGTAAGGGGAATTGAATTCAGAGTGTAGACTGCTCTATTTAAAGTCTATGTTTCGATGCGTGTTTAGGATAAGGGTCGCTCTGTATGACCATCTCTATATCTCTATGAATTTGGACTGATGCTATACATTTGAATTTGTGTAAAATTGTGTTGTGTTAATTACTTGATGCATCAGATCAAATGGAATGACTGTCCTATGTATAATTTGAAATAAAAAATTTGAAACAGGCACTGCAAGATGTTGTCACCTTAATGCATTAAGGTAACAAAACACATAGGTTTACAAGCCCTATAACAGCCCGTACACAATCCCAAAAAAATAATAATAAATAAAAAAAAAAAAAAAAAAAAAAACGGAAAATACAGCTTTCGACGCGATCGTACTATAATCAGATGTAGAGCTTTCGAGAGCCGATCATGACAAATCATCCGATATTTGATCGGACAAGCACAAAGATTTGTCAGTAAAGTTGACGTCCGAAAATACAACACGACATCACTCCCGATTTGTCGTATGAGAATTTTCAGGACTTTAGTAACCTATTCAATTTCTACTTGCGACTATTAAAAAAGTCGGACGATCCGTCTGATTTTCGGATCGTGTGTACGGGTCATAAAGGCAACCAAAGACCCAAGTTGCATACATGG
This sequence comes from Rana muscosa, assembly GCA_029206835.1. Taxonomy (NCBI): domain Eukaryota; kingdom Metazoa; phylum Chordata; class Amphibia; order Anura; family Ranidae; genus Rana; species Rana muscosa. Next base: position 37,904,966 of record CM055126.1, read on the forward strand.
TCAGTTCCAGAGAACAGAAGCAATCATAACATTGTATGCTAGCAATACACACCCTGTGCAACACTGAAAGCACCCTTGTTTTAGCTTCTCTGTCTCAAATGTGCATTTTGTGTGTCAAATCTGCTCTCTACAATAAAAAAGAAAAATCCCCACACCTATGCCATATAATAAATTGCTACTATTCAAGTCTCTGAGGTAGCTTCCCTTCCATGATCTCAAACACATCTACAGCAAATGAAGGAGTCACAGGGCTTTTGTATCAAGTGACCTACATCCTGAAACATCTGCTGAGAGCAACAAGTCACTGGTAGCGGCCGACAGCCGGCACACAGGGGGGGGGGGGGGGGGGGGGGGGCTGCAAGATGATCGCTTCAACAGCAGCTGTCTAAGCAAACAGACATTATTAAAAGATTACCGTACCTCAAGCCACACACAACCATCAATGAGTAAAGCAAGGCTGTGGAGATCAGTAGAGCCTTTAACTTTATAACAAATACTGCAGAACTGTACACAAACCTTTAAAAAGGAATCTATGAAGATGGAAAAAGCTCTGACTGTTAACTATTAAAAACATGAGACTCGGGGTAAAAATACATAAAGAAAAAAAAAGACCAAGTGCGCTAATGTGAATTGCCTAATGTTTGAAATAGGTATTAACAAATCCACACATATGAATGAATAAAGTGCAATGGTAGTGACAATGAATGTGTCCCATGAAGATGGATATATCCAAAATAAGTCCCATCAAAACCAGAAATGAAAAGAAGCCGTGAAGAAGTGAACCACAACTGATTTGAAATTCGGTGCATGCACACCCGTGTCCACCACCAACAATGCAAGCTGCTTACCAGAGGTAAGAAACAATTAGGCACATCCGCAATCCAAGGGGGAGATCCAAGGGAGGTGTGCATGCTGACGTCATCACTAAGGGACAGGTACAGCGGACCGGCCGGTTATGTTCTTATTTTATATTGTGTAAGTGTTTTTATACCCCGTTTTCTTAAAATAAATTTACATTGGGTAATGCACTATTGAGCCTCCTCTTTCTCCTTGGGTAAACTTTGATGCATTCACTGCATATCAAATGACGTTTGGATTCCTCTGGATCTTGTTTTGGATCTCCCCCTTGGATTGCGGATGTGCCTAATTGTTTCTTACCTCTGGTAAGCAGCTTGCATGGTTGGTGGTGGACACGGGTGTGCATGCACCGAATTTCAAATCAGTTGTGGTTCACTTCTTCACGGCTTCTTTTCATTTCTGGTTTTGATGGGACTTATTTTGGATCTATCCATCTTCATGGGACACATTCATTGTTACTACCATTGAACTTTATTTATTCATTATATGTGTGGATTTGTTAATACCTATTTCAAACATTAGGCAATTCACAATTAGCGCACTTGTTCTTTTTTCTTTGTTTACCCTATATGTGATCACATATTACAGGTGCTGCTGTATGTTTACTTATGTTTATTGGTTAGCGCGGTTTATTATTTTAGTTTTGCACCATGGTAAAAATACATACATAGCACCACCTACACACACACATACAGTATCGCACACAAGTACACCCCACATTACGGAAAATAAAAATTTCTTCAGTGTTGTCACATGAAAATAGACACTTTGCTACAATGTAAAGTAGTGAGTGTACAGCTTGTATAACAGTGTAAATTTGCTGTCCCCTCAAAATAACTCACACAGCCATTAATGTCCAAACCGCTGGCAACAAAAGTGAGTACACCCCTAAGGCTCTGTTCACATCTAGGCGTTTTTGGGCATTTTTCTGCTGTAAGCCTCAGCTCTAAAAACACCCAACACGACAAATCACATTTATTTCTATAGCCCCTGTTCAGATGACAAAAACTCATTATGTGAAGCAAAAACACCTGAAGCTCAAACAGGAGCTTTTTTTTTCGGCAGATTACAGGCGTTTTCTGCCTTTTACACCTTTGACCTGTACAAAAATCGCAGCAAAAATGGCACGACTTTCTGCCTGAAAACACCTAGGTGTGAACAGAGCTTAAGTGAAAATGTCCGAATTGGGGCCAGTTAGCCATTTTCCCTCCCTGGTGTCATGTGGCTCGTCAGTGTTACAAGGGAGCAAGTGTGTTAAATTTGGTGTTATCGCTCTCACACTGATCACTGGAAGTTCAACATGCTACCTCATGGCAAAACTTTCTGGATCTGAAAAAAAATAAAAAAAAATAATAAATAAAAGAATTGTTGCTCTACATAAAGACGGCCTAGGCTACAAGAAGATTGCCAAGACCCTGAAACTGAACTGCAGCACGGTGGCCAAGACCACACAGCGGTTTAACCGAACAGGTTCCACTTAGAACAGGCCTCGCCATGGTCGACCAAAGAAGTTGCGTGCACGTGTTCAGCATCATATCCAGAGGTTGTCTTTGGGAAATAGATGTACGAGTGCTGCCAGCATTGCTGCAGAGGCTGAAGGGTCAGCCTGTTAGTGCTCAGACCATACGCCGCACACTGCAATAAATTGGTCTGCATGGCTGTTGTCCCAGAAGGAAGCCTTTTCTAAAGATGATGCACAAGAAAGCCCACAAACTGTTTGCTGAAGACAAGCAGACCAAGGACATGGATTACTGGAACCATGTCCTGTGGCCTGATGAGACCAAGATAAAAAACTTATTTGGTTCAGATGGTGCCAAACGTGTGTGGGGGCAACCTGGGGAGGAGTACAAATTCAAATGTGTCTTGTCTACAGTCAAGCATGGTGGAGGGAGTGTCATGGTCTGGGGCTGCACGAGTGCTGCCGGCACTGGGGAGCTACAGTTCATTGAGGGAACCATGAATGCCAACATGTACTGTGACATACTGAAGTAGAGCATGATCCCCTCCCTTCAGAGTAGGGGTGCAACGGATTAGAGTCACGGATCGGATAATTTTTCGGATCACCCAAACCCCCCCCCCCCAAACACACGACAAATCTGGTTACACCCACTGGAGTTTTAGATTTCAGTTATTTTCAACACAAAAATAGAGCTTATATACAGTATTTGTAAATCCGACGGACCGTTTAGATATTAAATTTTAAAAGCGGCAGCAAACCTGCAGGAGGTGTTCTGTCACATTAGCAACCATACAAGGTCAGCAGGTTTGCTGCCGCTTTTAAAATTTAACATCTAAACGGTCCGTCGGATTTACAAATACTGTATATATAAGCATACAAGCTCAGTTTTGTCTTGAAAATAACTGAAATCTAGAACTCCGGTGGGTGCAACAAGATGTCCGCTGCCCCCTTCTCACTATCATTACTGTGCAGGAGTGTAGCAAGATGGCGGAGACTAAACGTCACTTCCTGACAAGACAGCGGCCGTTGCCAGATGTACCAAGATGGCCGCCGCTCCGGAGCTAGGCCGAGGCAGCGGAGCGCTCCGCGGATCGCGTGGTGTGCCGATCCTAACGGGTCAACCTGTTCGGATCAGTGACAATCCGTTGCACCACTACTTCAGAGACTGGGTCGCAGGGCAGTATTCCAACATAACGACCCTAAACACCTCCATAACAACCCTAAACACCTCCAAGACGACCACTGCCTTGCTAAAAAAGCTGAGGGTAAAGGTGATGGACTGGCCAAGCATGTCTCCAGACCTAAACACTATTGAGCATCCTCAAGTGGAAGAGTGCGAGGTCCGTAACATCCACCAAACCTGTGGTGGAAGAGTGCGAGGTCCGTAACATCCACCAGACCTGTGGTGGAAGAGTGCGAGGTCCGTAACATCCACCAGACCTGTGGTGGAAGAGTGCGAGGTCCGTAACATCCACCAGACCTGTGGTGGAAGAGTGCGAGGTCCGTAACATCCACCAGACCTGTGGTGGAAGAGTGCGAGGTCCGTAACATCCACCAGACCTGTGGTGGAAGAGTGCGAGGTCCGTAACATCCACCAGACCTGTGGTGGAAGAGTGCGAGGTCCGTAACATCCACCAGACCTGTGGTGGAAGAGTGCGAGGTCCGTAACATCCACCAGACCTGTGGTGGAAGAGTGCGAGGTCCGTAACATCCACCAGACCTGTGGTGGAAGAGTGCGAGGTCCGTAACATCCACCAGACCTGTGGTGGAAGAGTGCGAGGTCCGTAACATCCACCAGACCTGTGGTGGAAGAGTGCGAGGTCCGTAACATCCACCAGACCTGTGGTGGAAGGCTCTGATGAACTCCATGCCCAAGAGGGTTAAGGTAGTGCTGGAAAATAATGGTGGCCACACAAAATATTGAAACTTTGGGCCCAATTTGGACATTCACTTAGGGGTGTACTTACTTTTGTTGCCAGCGGTTTAGACATTAATGGCTGTGTGTTAAGATGAGCAAATTTACACTGTTATACAAGCTGTACACTCACTACTTTACATTGTAGCAAAGTGTAATTTCTTCAGTGTTGTCACATGAAAAGATAGAATTTACAAAAATGTGAGGGGTGTACTTGAGTGTGTACACCAGTTTATGCAGCGCTTTACAACATAAGGGCAGACAGAACAATTGCAATTGAATACAGTATATCTTTATTAAGGCTGCTATGAGCTGTACTCTGGCCGTCACAATTAGGTTATTGTAATGTGTGTCAATATTCATGTCTGTACACAGAGGAGTTTACATACAGTAATTGTCAAACCTGTACTGTACATTTAAAAACTGAATAGACAGACATACAAAGAACGCAAGAGTGAATTAAAAGCAATTACATATACCCAAGAAAATAAATGCATGGCAATGTGTTTAGGTACAAGACATAAACCGGCAGGTTTTAGTTGCTCGTAGAACAGTGAAGTAGTTTGGAGCCAAAAAAGGAGGAAGCGAGTGGAGGAACGGTGTGACTTTACACATATGACCCCACCTTCAGGGTGTGTACTATAATAGCAGCCCGTTCAGTTGATGGATAAGAGCTCAATCTCCTTATCTATCTGTGCCAGTTCAACTAGTGACTGCAGCTAGCAGCCTTCTCTCTCTCCATAAGAGTCTTCACACAATTTACACCTCCGGCACACTTGTGTTTGCATCGATTGCTCAACTGGACTCTAAATCTTTATAACCCCGACAAGCTGTATAAACACCCGTTTATTCTGGTCTAGTAATAGCCTCCAACCATTTGACAAGTGTGCAAAAGCATGGCCACCCCTCAGAAAACAGGAGGTTGCTGGCAGCAAATTAGATATAGGTTTGTCATGCTAACCTTGTCAACATTCTAATGCAAGCAGTAAAAATAAAAAAAACTCATGTTAACAAAAACATTGAAAAAAGAAAACCAAAAGGCAACACCTTGGGCTAAAACCTGCAAGCTGATTGGTTACTATGCAGAGATGCACTGTACCCTGCCAGATTTAGTAAATCTCCCCCATTATCAAAGATATTGAAAAAAAAAAAAATCTGCATTTTTGGTCAGTAAGTTACGCCTTACGCACACACATTTGCACACAGATTTCTCCATTGACATTGCCAACCCAGGAACATAAAAAAAAAAATCAGAAAAAAGTATCTGCTCAAACAGGAGTATCGTGTGCAAGGGGCCTAAATGTGTTACAGGGGCGCGGCTCAGGCGGCAGCAACGTGGAAGTCTGTTACTCTGAACTGGGTATCTTCCTCACTTCTATTTTCAGATACTTGCAACATAAGTGATCGGTGTATTACAAAAAGTACTCAAAGACTAAATAACACAAAGGTCTAAACTCATCTATAAAGACATTCTAACAGATGATCCAAGGACAGCCAAATATCTAGTTCAGGGCTTGACAAATTTGCTTGGAATATAGGAGCCAGTGTTTCGGCTGCTGATTTTCCAGCATGCTCGTTTGACAGAAGCAAGCCGAACAGCCGGCTTCTTTTGGACCTGCTGCCATACACACGGGCCAAATGGCGGCCAGTTTTTTTTGAGCCGGCCGATGTTGCCCGACAAACTGCAGAGCTTGAGCAGTGCGCTGCGAACAGTACAGTGTTGAGGAGTGCACTACACACAAAGTGAAGAATTCAGCGCTGCACTACGTACAGAGTGCGGGGTTCAGGTCAGGATTGCTTATGTACAGAGTGCGGGGTTCAGGTCAGGATTGCTTATGTACAGAGTGCAGGGTTCAGGTCAGGAATGCAGGGTTCAGGTCAGGATTGCTTATGTACAGAGTTCAGGTCAGGAATGCAAGGTTCAGGTCAGGAATGCAAGGTTCAGGTCAGGAATGCAAGGTTCAGGTCAGGAATGCAAGGTTCAGGTCAGGAATGCAAGGTTCAGGTCAGGAATGCAAGGTTCAGGTCAGGAATGCAAGGTTCAGGTCAGGAATGCAAGGTTCAGGTCAGGAATGCAAGGTTCAGGTCAGGAATGCAAGGTTCAGGTCAGGAATGCAAGGTTCAGGTCAGGAATGCAAGGTTCAGGTCAGGAATGCAAGGTTCAGGTCAGGAATGCAAGGTTCAGGTCAGGAATGCAAGGTTCAGGTCAGGAATGCAAGGTTCAGGTCAGGAATGCAAGGTTCAGGTCAGGAATGCAAGGTTCAGGTCAGGAATGCAAGGTTCAGGTCAGGAATGCAAGGTTCAGGTCAGGAATGCAAGGTTCAGGTCAGGAATGCTTATGTACAGAGTGCAGGGTTCAGGTCAGGATTGCTTATGTACAGAGTGCAGGGTTCAGGTCAGGAATGCGGGGTTCCGGTCAGGATTGCTTATGTACAGAGTGCGGGGTTCAGGTCAGGATTGCTTATGTACAGAGTGTGGGGTTCAGGTCAGGATTGCTTATGTACAGAGTGTGGGGTTCAGGTCAGGATTGCTTATGTACAGAGTGCAGGGTTCAGGTCAGGAATGCAGGGTTCCGGTCAGGATTGCTTATGTACAGAGTGCGGGGTTCAGGTCAGGATTGCTTATGTACAGAGTGCGGGGTTCAGGTCAGCTCTCCCCAAATGCCGTTTCTTTAAAGCATGAACAACACTGCTTGTGCTGTGTAATTTGGCCCTTTGTCACCTAAAATACCTGGTTCTGTCCTCCCCTCTGTAAACAGACCACGGTATATCATGGCTGCTGAGCCCTGACACCATGGTCAGTTTACGTGCCTCTGTCCTCTCCCAGCCTGTCAGCTCCAACTGCTGCCATCATTTCTACAATCTCCTCTATTACAATAACTGATGTGCACAGTGTATGCGGTCTTGTTAAAATGAGCCGTTCTATAACTCATTTTATAGTGCCGCTGGGCCCTCACGTGACCGACCGCCTCTCTCCTCCTCTCTGCTGACGTTAGCAGGGGTTTCTTGGCACCTCCCACCTGTAGTGGTCAGACTGGGAGGAGAGAGGCAGCCGGTCACGTGAGCGCCCAGCGGCACTATAAAATGAGGTATAGAACGGCTTATTTTAACAAGACCACATGCACATCAGTTATTGTAATAGAGGAGATTGTAGAAATTACACTCCGTGGCTCACCAACCACTTTAAAGTGGAACTTTACTCAGAAAATTAAGTCCTGATAGATGACTTCAGGTTGGCCCCTTTTGTAGGTATAGCCATTTAAAACATTAGAAATAAGCGCCTATACCAGGGGTAGGCAACCTCGGCACTCCAGCTGTGGTAAAACTACAAATCCCATAATGCCTCCAGGAGACATACCTGTGATTGTGAGGGCCTTGCAAAGTCTCATGGGACTTGTTTCCCCACAGCTGGAGGCCCGAGGTTGCCTACCCCTGGCCTATACTTTTTAATATCCAGTAATATGCCATCTCACTCTGCACATGCTCCATTCTCCATTATTGGCACTGTGAATAAAATGTAGAGGGGCCGATCTGCTGACAGCCTAAAGATTTACTGCTGCTCTGAGCTTTAGCAAAATGGCAGCCTCCAGCAAGGAGAAACAGGAGCAATGTTGGAGGCAATTTACAGCACACACTAATTTTGATAGCGTAATTAATGTGGAATGCATGTTCCTTGCTAGAAAAAAAAAAAATATATATATATATATATTTTTTTTAAAGCAAATTGCTTTACATATCAGTGGGGAGGAGGGGTAGGGGCACCTTTTTCCCATTGTATATTAGAGTAGGGTAGGGGAGGGTGTGCTTTTTTTTCTCTCCTTTCTCTACTGCTCTCTCACGGGGGGGGGGGGGTACCCCGTCTGCCGCCGTTTGACCATTAAAAGGGGGAAGGTAAGATAAGGGGGGGAAGGGAAAAAGGAAGAAAGGAAAAAAATGGATGCAGTGTCAATAATGTCGATTAATGCAAAAGGGTTAAATACCCCAAAAAAGAGACAGATACTTCTGCGGGAGCTGAAGTGGGCAGGAAGTGAGATAGCTTTTATTCAGGAGACACTTCAGAGAGTGAGGTCTCCCCTTTCTTAGAAATAGAATGTACCCAATAGGATATCATGCCACCAATCCGGTGGCAAAGAAGGGAGGGGTATCTATTCTGATCTCGAATAAGCTTCCATGGTTATGTACTGACACTCTGGTGGATCCCGGGGGACAATACCTGGCCCTGAAGGGGACTATTGGGAGGTCGGTGGTAACGCTGGCCTCGTTTTATGCTCCCAACACACAACAGGACATATTTTTTGGGAAGTTTATGGATAAATTGGGGGTATTTCAGGAAGGGCAGCTGATTCTGGGGGGTGATTTGAATATCCCCTTGGTGCCTAGTATGGATACCTCATCAGGGACTTCGGCAGCACCAGTGGGGACCCGGAAACGGATCTTGCGGTTAATACAAAAAGAAAGGATTAGTAGATGTATGGCGATTGACACACTCAGGAGAGAGAGACTATTCCTTTTACTCTATTCCCCATAAGATATACTCCCGTATAGTTTATTTCCTTATCCCACATAACCAGTTACATGCAGTTAAAGAAGCAGGAATAGGGAAAATAACTTTGTCAGACCATGCGCCAATTGTTTTGAAATACAACCTTGCAGATTTTCAGCGTCCTGGATCGGTAATCTGGAGGCTGAACGAAAGTCTCCTGCAGTACTGGAAGATGTACGGAGAGAAGCAAGGTGGTATTTCCAGACTAATGACACGCCCGACTGCGACCCAGGGGTGATTTGGGAGGCACACAAGGCAGTGATAAGGGGAATCTTAATGAAACATGGGGCAAGGATTAAGAGGGAAAGGGAAGCAAAACTGAATGTGCTCCTGGCAGAGATCGCACGGTTAGAACTTTTACACAAACGAGGCCCTAATCCAGACCTGGAAAAGCTATTGCTGGGAGTGCGTAGACAGACTACAGAACTACTCATGTATAAAGCAAAGAGGGCAATACAGACAGGTAGGAGACAAAATTACGAATTTGGGAATAAGTGTGGGAAGCAAATGGCGAGCTCTTTGAGGGAGCAACAATCAAAGACATATGTATCAATGATTAGAGGGGCGGAAGGCGAAAAACTTAGGCTACCTAGAGAGATAGCTGAGCGATTTGGAAATTTTTATACAGCGTTGTATAATTTGCAGCCAAACTCTCAGAACCAAACTAGAATGGAAGAGTATATAGCAACCTCAGGCACTCCGAGTTTAACACCAGTAATAAGCCAGGAATTGGAGAGGCCCATTACCATAGAAGAAATTCAGGAGGCAATTAAGATGGGGAAAAGAGGTAAAGCTCCAGGGCCGGGTGGCTTTACAATTCATTATTACAGACTTCTCCTCCCCATTATAGGACCATTCCTGTTAAAAATGTTTAATGGGCTAGGAGATACAAGTTCTTTCCATACAGAAACCTTGAAAGCGCTGATTGCGGTTATACCGAAGGAAGGCAAGGGCCCATCTCAATGTGGGAGCTACAGGCCGATCTCGTTATTAAATACAGACCTGAAGCTTTTTTCCAAGATCCTTGCAATGCGAATAGAGCAATACGTTCCCTGCCTGGTCCATAGAGATCAGGTAGGGTTTGTGCAAACACGAGAGGCACGGGATAACACGATTAAGACTCTGAACTTGATCCACTTGGTAAGCACATCCCAAACCCCATGTGTCTTCCTGGGAACAGATGCGGAGAAGGCTTTCGATTGTATCGATTGGCAGTTTATGCTCGCGGTCCTAAGACACATGGGGTTCGGGAATAAGATGCTGCAGTGGATATTAAGTAATTATACCCAACCCACGGCCCAGGTTAAAGTGAATGGAGTAATGTCTCCACTTTTTAAGCTATCTAACGGGACAAGGGTGCCCGTTATCACCTCTATTTGTCTTATCGTTGGAGCCGTTTTTGAATAGGATCCGCAAGAACCCAGATATTAAGGGGGTGTATGTGGGAGGTACAGAGCATAAGACATCGGTGTATGCGGATGACATGATGTTTAACTTGACTAATCCGATGGTTTCCCTCCCTAATCTGCTCCAAGAATTGGAGACATATGGAGAGCTATCAAACTTTAAAATAAATTATGTAAAATCTGAAGCAATGGGAATTGCGATTCCCAAGGAAGAACTGAACATTTTGAAAGTTAACTAAATTTAGATGGACAGATCAAGCATTGAAGTACCTAGGGACTTCCATCCCGGCGGATCTTACACAAATATATAAGATCAATTTCTTGCCATTACTTGCTAGGGTTCGGGTCCTCCTGGAGGGATGGCAGAAAGGGTTTTTTCCGTGGTTGGGGAGGTGCAATATCATTAAAATGAACATCTTGCCAAAATTTTTGTACCTCTTCCAGACGCTTCCTATTGCGATACCTAAACAGTTTTTCAAACAGATACAGTCCTTGCTCGGAAGATTTATATGGGCAAATAAACACCCAAGAATTAGGAGATCGCTGATGTCACTACCTAAACGATATGGAGGTGTGTCAATCCCAGATGTATATAAGTACTATCAGGCGGCTCTATTGAGCCGCTTGATCGGAGTTGACATAGTGAGGGGAAAATTTGGTCAGAGATAGAACAAGCTCAGTGTAGTGGATTACTTCACCGAGCAGCATGGTGTTATAAGGACCTCCCGGGGTGTGTCAAGACGCACCCCTTGATAGGCCCTACACTCCGGATGGGATATGGGCTATTTGTGAAAGGGAAATTAACACTGGATTCACCTCTTTTTCCCATTCTGGGGAATCCACAGTTTGGACCGGGATTGAAGAAGGGACCCTTTAGTGAACTGGTTGAACAGGGGTTGTTTCAGGCATCTCACTTTATAAGAACAGGATCTTGGCCCACGACCCAGGAGATGATAACGGGACAAAGTATATGTCAATTGGACTTTTGGAGGGCAATGCAATTAAGACACTTTTTTTATACCCTGAGCTCACCGAGTAAATATGAAAGAAAGCTAACGAAGTTTGAGGAGTACTGTAATGGGAGTGGTATAATGCGGCACACCCTATCTAAACTTAGTGAACTGCTGAATACTCCTGGTGAGGAGTTTCAGTTGCCCTTCTTCAGGAGGTGGGAGATGGAGTTAGATAGGGTTTTTTCAGAGGAGCAAAAGAATAAAATATTACGTAACATCTTTGAAACCTCAGTCTGTATAAAAATGCAAGAGATGAACTTCAAGATACTATCACAATGGTACCGTACCCCAGCCGTATTAAGCAGATGTTACCCAGATATACCAGATAAGTGCACTGCTGGCGGTGCGGGGGAAATGGAGGGACGTTAATACATATTTTCTGGACTTGTCCCAGAATACTGAGATTCTGGAAGGAGGTCCGAGAAATTGCGCAAAGGTTTAGAGAGGAGGAGCTACCAGACGATCCGACTTATTTCCTGTTACAGGACTCGGACACCACAGTGAGAGAGTATAAGAGATCGGTCCTCTGTCATCTCCTGAATGCGGCAAGAGCCTGTATTCCAGCAATGTGGAAGCAGACCCAGCCACCGTCAGTAGGGATGTGGCTTAAGCGGGTAGAAGACTTGAATTTGATGGAGGACCTGGTCTGGACCTCCAGACAGAAACGGGGAGTTTATCTTGAAATATGGTCAGAATGGAATGTCTTTAAATACTCGGAAGAGGGTAAAACCTTAATAGACCATAATTGAACGGTCACCGGGGGACTGGGGGGGGCATGGAGGAGAGAGAGTGGGAGCTTTAATCCCCTTGTGGGGTTGTTTTCTTTATTTTTTTGGGAGGGAGGGGTTAAGTTGAAATAAAGAGAGCGTCAATGAGATAGAGGGAAAAATTGGGGCAGAAATCTCCCGCCCATCCTGAGGAGTAAGAGGGGCCGAGGGGTGAGGGGGACTGGATGCCCAATGGTGCGGACACGAACGACTTGAAGGTATATGAGTAATATGAGTAAGGCCTGGGCGAGAGGCGAGGAATTAAATATACATAGAATGGCGGATATTGCATATCAGGATGTATTATATATATGACAGAAGATAAATGTCCAGTGGTGATACAAGAAGTATATAGAATGTACCCTTATGATATTTGTTCTCGCTTTCTGTTTGTTTCAAAACAAAACAATAAAAAAAAGTTAAGAAAAGAAAATATATTTTTTTTTATCAAGTTCTTATGGGTAAATTTCCACTTTAAGGCCCAGCTTTGGGTGGTAAAAACAGGCCTACAGCAACCTTTTTATAAACAGCGTCACAGGTTCAAAGAGCAACAAATCATAATTCATCTTACTAAGGTGTGACTAGTAGAGGGCAGTTTTTTTGGGTACTGCAGAAATGAGCCCTGCAATGGCATCACATTATCACAGCCAAATGTGTAATCTGCCATTATCCCAAACCGAAACCAACTATGAGCATATCCTGGAAAGACAAGCTGGCCATACACTCAGCTCTAGAGAGGTTTAGTTAGGAATCCGATTCATCCATCCATGCTAAACAGCACAGATAAACAAAACTCCTGCTGTAGCTAGAGCTGGGCGATTTTGGCCCAAAAAAAAAAAAAAAAAACACCACACGATTCAATTTTTTTTTCCTCTTATGGACTGCGCCGGTGATCAGGAGCTGCGGGCAGGAGTTTTTAGGCGAGGCTGCGGCTTTGGCCTAGTCTGCGGCGATCCTGGGTAAAGGCCGCGGACTAGGCCGAAGCCTCGCCTAAAAAATCCTGCCCGCCGCGATCCTGGGAAAAGGCTGCGGCTTTAGCCTAGTCTGCGGAGCGCCGGTCCTGTGGAGAAAAAAAAAAAAAAAAAAAAAAAAAAAAAGCGATTTGGTCAAAATCTGAATTGATTTGACCTCACAACTCAATTCAAGATTCAAATCGATTTTTTCCCCAGCCCTAGCTATCAAAATATCCAAACAGCGCCTGAATCTGATTGGATGCCATGTTCAGCCAACAATTTTAAGCCCAGCTCTTTAGATATTTCAATGGAAGAATGTCAGGCAGGAGGGCGCTGGTAGGGCCACCCACAGAGCAAATTTCAGACAGCTGATTAGGAACCAGATGAAATTTTGTTCTGGGTGTCTAGTCAACTCCTCTGATTTGCTGTATGATTCCTTTAATGAAGGATGAATCACAGACTACTGTATCAGATGCTTGCTATGTAAACAGATAAGGATGAATAACCCATTAGAGAAGCACACATTCACAGCTAATAGCCAGAACAAGCAGGACGCTGTGCTCACTATTAATAATGGCTGGTTCTATATGCAATATAGAGACACAAACCTCACAACAATGCTACCCTTGGACCAAAACACAAAAATGTAATAAAATAAAAGGGGGGGGGGGGACTACTACACTAGCAAGATAAAGGGAAAGGCTATGTAGTTGTGGACTTGGAAGTTCAACAAAAACTTCTATAAAAGCTTCATTTATGATAGAGCATAGTAGGGATGGAGTCCCAGTCAAGTTTTACTGTCCACTGCCAATGGACATTCATCCTCTTCCTGGTGACCATTCTCTCTGGTAATGAAAGGAGAGAAGCCAGGAGATTTATAGGAGGGGAAATCCTCCAATGGAGGTCACTTGTTCTCAGCACAATTCTAACTTTTTACTGATGATCTCTCACTTCCTGTTTTGTCAAGGAAGCGAGAAAAAAAAAAAAATCTCCATAACTGGACAAAACAAAAAAGGAATTAAGAAACGGTCAGGTGTTTTAACCATTTCCGAAACTTGAAAAAATTGATTGTGTGTATATATAAATTAAAAAAAAAAAAAAAAAAGAAACTTTTTTTTAACATACATATTTTTTTTTCCTTCTAGTCTCAATATACATATGAAATAAGGAATGGCAAAATGTTGCCATAAAGACCACAAACCTGTGTTTCAGCACAAAATTTCAACATGAATATTCTGCTGTGTCCGGGGCCGAAGACAAAATACTGCTACATGGAATAGCAATTGTTCAAAGCGGAGTTCCACCCAAAAATGGAACGTTTGCGTTAAAGCGGAGCTCCGCCGGAAAAAAAATTATTAAAAGCCAGCAGCTGCTGGCTTTTAATATTTGGACACTTACCTGTCCTGGAGTCCAGCGACGTCCGCAGCAGAGGACGAGCGACCGCTCGTCGCTCTGCTGCTCCCTCCGCCATCCTCGCTGAGGGAACCAGGAAGTGAAGCCCTGCGGCTTCATGCCCGGTTCCCTACGGCGCATGCACGAGTCGCGCTGCGCCGTTCTGATTGGTGCTCCTGTGTTCTGGGAGCCAAGTGTCTCCCAGAACACCAAGGGAAGTCTGCGGGAAGGGACGTCACTCCCGCAGATTCCCGGAGAGAGGACTCCCGGATGTGGGTGAAAATACCTGTCTTAGACAGGTATCTTCACCCCCCTCCCCCCTGAAAGGTGTCAATTGTGACACCGGAGGGGGGGAGGGTTCCAAATAGCAAAAGTTGCTATTTAGGGTGGAGCTCCACTTTAAGTACTTGTGACCCCCTGACATGTCACATTTGGCATGTCATTTTTTTGGGGTAGGCGCACGAGTACCTAGTTTTCACAGGTACCCAGCTCACACTTCCTCTCCTGGTGCAGAGCGGCCGTTCACATCTGCCCCTCCCTGCAAACTTCTGGGACACGTCCCAGAAGATTGCCCAATCAGTCACAATGCACAGCATGGCTCGTGCATGTGCAGCGTGCGCCACTCTTCACACTCACCTCCCTGCATTTAATAGCATCATACAAATTACATACCAGTATGCGTGCTCCTGAGAGCTTACAATCTATAACAGGGATATGCAATTAGCGGACCTCCAGCTGTTGCCAAACTACAAGTCCCATGAGGCATAACGAGACTGACAGCAGCAAGCATGACACCCAGAGGCAGAGGCATGATGGGACTTGTAGTTTTGCAACAGCTGGAGGTCCGCTAATTGCATATCCATGATCTATAAGGATTGGTGGTGTCCAGATGTGAAGTTTGGGGGGGGGGGCTGGCAGTGTGTGTTGCATGTGGGTGGGTAATTACATGATGGAACTTAATAGGTCAATTTCCCACAGGGTTGCCCTGTGCTTCCATGCCCGCCTGGGATGCCCCCGTCGGTCCGCCTGCCATGGCTCCCGGGGGGAGGTACCCCTGGACGCCTGACATGCCTCACCTCTACCTTACCAGCGGCGAACCACAACTTGTAAGTATGCACTTCTGTGCTGGGGGTTACACCCCACCCCTATCTACATTTCTATTCATGTACTTACACATAATTTTTATCCTAGACAAACCACGTGCATGCTCCTGATGAGTGGCCAAGATGCCACGAAACGCGTCGAGCTATCCGATGCCGTGCTACTAGTTATCAACTGATCCCCCAATTATCCAACAAACCCATCTCCACAGGCTCAACAAGGCCATAGGCCCTGCAGGCATTATTGTTTACTACGATTTTACACTACTTTGACTGTGGTGACCAGCTGAAATTTGTTACTGTCTTAAGTTGTGACATAACTGTTACTTCACTATCATACATCCTTGTCAGAATCATGCTTACTGTCCATCTTCATAACGATGGCTACATTGTGAGACTGTATGTTATCATCATGTCCATTATTATTATGTTTATCACGTACCTTGATACCATCCTTGGCTGTATGTACAATATATTATTAAATTCCTTTGGTTCACCCATATATTCTTTTTGCATCCATGTGCTTCACGTAAAGTCCCACCCTTTCTGCTCTCCCCCCTCTATAATGTAATTGGGATGGAAATACATGACCCTACCGGGCCTTGATTTCATGTAAAGTCCCTAGGGATGGAAATATACAGCCTTACCAGATTGTGGCTTCCTAAAAGTCCCTAATAATCCCTTGTTTTTCTTCTTATTAATGGTGGAGCTTTTATTTTTCTGGAGTAGAAAACCAGTGACATGGTGAAAAACTGAACCCTGGCACCGTTTCCAAGACATGCAACACACACTGCCCCCCCAACTTCACATCTGGACACAACCAAGCCTTATAGATTGTAAGTGCAAGGCCTGCCTGATTGCATACAAATTGAAACTCGTAAAGTGGGTGTAAACCCTTACAAACCACTTTTTGCTACAGGTAAGCCTATAAGGCTTACCTGTAGCTACCCAGGATATCTCCTAAACCTGCACAGTTTAGGAGATATCCCCCTGTATCTGCCGAAGTCATCGCCACATGTGCACTGAAGCAATGGCACGTTGTGCCGTTGTTTCAGTTAGACTGTACCGTTACCAGCGGCTCCCCGGGCGCATGCGCGGGAGTGACATCACGCGGCTCCGGCCAATCACAGAGCCAGAGTCCGTGGCCCCGGAAGGAAGAGGGGCTAGAAGATGGACGCTGCCTGCACAGGGGACAGCGCTGGATTTGTTTGCAGGCAAGTGTCACATAATGGGCTAGTATGCGATACATACTAGCCCATTATGCTTTTAATTTGCAGGGAGCAAAAGATGAAGTAAAACCCATCAGGATTTACTTCCTCTTTAAAAGCGGTGTTCCAGCAACGATTTTTTTTTTTTTTTAAAGTCAGCAGCTACAAACACTGTAGCTGCTGACTTTTTTTCCAATTAACATTTTTTTATTTATATAAAGCAGTTCACAAGTAGCTGCTGACTTTTAAAGTGGAAGTAAACCCTCCTATCGTTTTCAGCCAAGGAAGCTGCCATCTTGACCTGTTTAATCTTCAACTGCCATGATGCTGCACATGTGACCAGTTATGACACCAGCCATTGGATGGTTTGACAGTTTGGTTGAGAGCACAACCAATGTGACAGTTAGCATTTCCGGCATGCCGGGAATTTAAGTTTTTTTTTAAACTGTTAAATCAATGGGTTTACTTCCACTTTAATAAGGACACTTACCTGTCCAGGGAACCCGCCATAACTAGTAAAAAAAAAAGCCATAAAAACTATCCCCTATTTTGTAAACGCTATAACTTTTGCGCAAACCAAATAAACGCTGATTGCGATTTTTTTTTACCAAAAATATGTAGAAGAATACATATCGGCCTAAACTGAGGAAAAAATGTTTTTATTTTTTTTTTTATATATATTTTTGGGGGATATTATAGCAAACAGTTAAAAATATTGCACGTTTTTCAAAATTGATGCTCTATTTTTGTTTATAGCGCAAAATATAAAAACCACAGTGATCAAATACCAGCAAAATAAAGCTCTATTTGTGGGGGGGGACGCCAATTTTGTTTGGGAGCCACGTCACACGACCGCGCAATTGTCAGTTAAAGCGACGCAGTGCCGAATCGCAAAAAGTGGCCTGGTCCTTTAGCTGCATATTGGTCCGGGGCTTAAGTGGTTAAGGCTTAACCTCATATTATATGGTTTTGGTAAAGCTGAAGACAAAAAATCTGCAGAAAATCTAATAGTGTGTATGGGGCTTTACCCTCGTCTCCAGACTTCTACTGTACCTGCACCATATCCCTTTATAGTGAAAAGTGCAGCACAGACTACATCCACCACCTTCAGATACAAAATATGTACATATTTCCCACAGTATACTCCAACACATGTCATAATACATGCACACTCCGGCCTCATGAGAAGGTATTTACTAAAACAGGATTGTACAAAATTCTGCACAGTAACCAATCAGCTTCCAGGTGGTGTCAAAGTTTAATGGGAACAAGCTGAAGTTAGAAGCCGATTGGCTACCATCCACAGATGCACCAGATTAGGAGAGCTCCAGTTTTAGTAAATGAAGCCCCCCCAAGGTGTCACGTGCATTTCTGTGCTACACACATAAAGCTGTCCATTCATTTGAATGAGCTGCTCTCTATGAGCAACAAAGTAACCTGTGCACTTTATTTTTTGCTCAAAATGTGCGTCTGCTTGTCAGAATTGGAGTGTCATTAATAGAGGACACCATCACGTTTGTTTGCATGTTCCAAAAAAAAAAAAAAAAACCTATCAGGTGAAGTCATGAAATGCTAAAAGTGGAATTTCAGCCTCAAATATAAAAAGTTACACACATTGTACATTAATATACTCTCATTCTACACCAATGTAAACACTCATCTTATACAGACATACTGTACCTGCTATATAATGTAAACACTCATACTATACACACACCATACATAATATAAATGAACATACTGCACCTCTAAATTAGACATAATCACCAATACTGTAAATATAGACCCTCAAATTATATACCACACACTATAAATGCCCACAGTATACATATATACTGTATACACTATAACCCCCCCATAGTGTACACAGTACAATGTATATAGATAGGGAAATGTAGTATACAGATATACAGGGATTTGAGGTTTGTGTGGGGGTGATGGCCCCCCCCTGATGAAGGGACTATGAGGGTGGCCCTTGATGGGGTGATGTAGGTGCACCCAATGAGGTGGAGGCCCCCCTAAGGGGTGATGTGGGGGACCCCCCAATGAGATGCAGGCAATGTGGGGACCCCCTGATCACAAGGGGGTGATGTGGGGGACCCCTGAGGGGTGATGTTAGGGGGCCCCTTGATAAGGGCCCCTGGGTGATGTTAGGGGGACCCCCTGACGACAAGGGGTGATGTTAGGGGGACCCCTGGGTGATGTGGGGGGCCCCCTGACGAGGGGTGATGTGGGGGACCCCTGGGTGATGTAGGGGGACCCCCGATGACGAGGGGTGATGTGGGGGGCCCCCTGATGACGAGGGGTGATGTGGGGGGCCCTTGGTGTGAGGTGATGTGGGGCCCCTCCTTCACACACGGAAAGTTTCCTCCTCGTGCTCGGAGATAAACTCTTCCCGCACTCCCCGGAGGAGCCATGCGGGGCCCCTTAGTGTTGTATCCCCTCCGGTGGTGGAGGTGGTGATGTGTGTGGGGGGGCGGTAATTCTCTCACCTCTGCCGGGGATCTGTTCCTCAGCTCCAGGGCGATGCGCTTCTTCATCTCCATCTTCCCGGGCCAACCTTCCGAGGGGTCACACCGGACAGCTGTACACCCGACGGGCACAAGGCGGGCCTCACCGGACCGAAGACGTCGGCTGAAGTTCTACAAAAGCGATAAGGGTGACCTGTACCGAACAATCCCCGCCAACTGCCCGCCCTCACCACACAGCTCCCTTCTCTCTCAATGGCCGCTCACCGACTGAGACTCCATTACACTGCACAGACATCCCCTCAGAAACGGCGACGCCCCTTCTCCTGTTCCATTGGCGCTCGATTGTCCCGCCCGCGCAGCCATTGGACCAAAGGAGCGTCAGTCGAACCTTCGGTGGGAGGTTCTAGGTTACGTGGCGGTCATTGGCTGTGGGAGCGAGCGCAGTTAATTGCCATTGGCCGCGGGAGCTGTCCGTCAGGGATGAGGGAGGGGTGGGAGTAGCCGTCGTCGTCGTCTCTGTCGGGCGTCACGGCTTTGTTTTTTTTTTTCTTTCGGCGCTTTCGCGCCCTATTTTAGGTCAGGGAACCATAGACAGGGGCGGGAAGGGGGGCAGGAGGGCTTTTGTTGTGGCTGAGGTGAAATTCAAGATCATGGTGATCAAAGAAAATGGTGGAAGTTAATAATAAAAAATAATAATATGCAATAAAATCCAAACGTGTTACACTAAGGCCCGGCTCTCAAATGTGCACCACACAAAGGTGTGTTTTTTCCACACTTTTTTGCGTGTTTTTTCACACGAGGCGGCCCATTCGCTTGAATAGGCTTCCCTATGCACAACAAACACACCAAAAGAAGCTCCAGAACCTTTTCCAGCGTTGAATGCATTTTTATTTACTTTGTCTTTCGCCACACAAGAAAACATGCATTTGCTGGCCGTGCTTTGGTTACCATGAACAATTAATTTCACCACAAGCACTATGCACATTGTCCTAGGAACATACACAGAAAGGTACACTTCCCGAGACACAGATATGAATGGAGTCAGGAAACACAACTACCTACACAACACAAGGCTGATGTAGAAGGCCTAGGCCTGTCCCCGGGAGGATTGGTAGAACATGCCCTCACAAGATTCAAAATATGCGCTATTAAATGCTGCACCCCATCCAGCAGTGTCACCGTTTATCTAGAAAGCTGCCCATAATAACAGCAGCAATGGCGCCGTGCAAAAGAAAGAAGGTCACAAACCCTTTGTTGTAGAGCAGAGTTTCTCAACCTTTTTTCAGTCACGACTAGGATTGCCACCTGTCCGGGATTCTCCCTGACAGTTCGGGTTTTGAATCATGTGTCTGTGTTTCAGTCCGCCTGATACCCGGACACAATATTCAGACAGGAATGTGGCTCAGAACAGGGCCTGACAGGAGGGTGGGGGAGCACTATGCAAGCCACATTACTATTCTCTTTGAAGCACCCAATGGTGTCCCAGGTCTGTTACAATCCCATAGAGTTTGCAAAAAAATTTTTTTTGCTGTGCGCCGCTAAAGTGTTCGGGTTTGGCTTGAGGAAAAAGTGGCAAACCCTAGTCACGACGCACATTGAAAGTATAGTCCAGGATGAAATTAATTTAACATCAGAACTCCTCCATCACATCAGAGGTCCCCCCCATCACATCAGAGGTCCCCCCATTACATCAGAGCTCCTCCATCAGAGCCCCCCCCCCCATCACATCAGAGCTCCTCCATCACATCAGAGGTCCCCCATCACATCAGAGGTCCCTCTTCACATCAGAGCTCCTTCATCACATCAGGGGTTCTCCATCACATCAGAGGTCCCCCTTCACATCAGAGCTCCTCTATCACATCAGAGATCCCTCTTCACATCAGTGCCCCCCATCACATCAGAAGTCCCCCATCACATCAGAACTTCTCCATCACATCAGAGGTCCCCCATCACATAAGAGGTTCTCCATCACACCAGAGGTCCCCCTTCACATCAGAGCTTCTCCATCACATCAGAGGTTCTCTATCACATCAGAGGTCACCCTTTACATCAGAGCTCCTCTATCACATCAGAGGTCCCTCTTCACATCAGTGCCCCCCATCACATCAGAACTTCTTCATCAGATCAGAGGTCCCCCATCACATAAGAGGTTCTCCATCACACCAGAGGTCCCCCTTCACATCAGAGCTTCTCCATCACATCAGAGGTTCTCTATCACATCAGAGGTCACCCTTTACATCAGAGCTCCTCTATCACATCAGAGGTCCCTCTTCACATCAGTGCCCCCCATCACATCAGATGTCCCTGATCACATCAGAACTTCTCTATCACATCAGAGGTCCCCCATCACATAAAAGGTTCTCCATCACACCAGAGGTCCCCCTTCTCATCAGAGCTTGTCCATCACATCAGAGGTCTCCTATTACATCAGAGGTCCTCTATCACATAAGAGGTCCTCCCCATCACATCAGAGCTCCTCCATCACATCAGAGGTCCCCCATCACATCAGAGGTCCCTCTTCACATCAGAGCTCCTTCATCACATCAGAGGTTCTCCCATCACATCAGAGGATCCCCCACCACATCAGAGCTCCTCCATCACATCAGAGCTCCCCACATTACATCAGAGGTCCCCCCCATCACATCAGAGCTCCTCCATCACATCAGAGGTCCACTCTGGTGCACTCTAAACAAGATTAGTGATTTTTTGGATAAATTCTGGTGTCTCTTTGACAGACTTTTGATGGAAATAACAATGTTTTGCACCACAGTGAGCAAGCCTTATGTGAAGAAGCCAAATTATAGTACACTCAGGCCAAGATTAACAATTTTGTTTAGATAAAGTCTGGTGTCTCCTTCACAGACTTTGGATAGAAGTAACGGGTGCAGACAAATTGGTCTTTGGGTGTTGGTGGTGCTTTCACACCGTAAACTTCTAGAGGTACTCTTGATGAAAGCAAGAATTGGCCTTGCAGTAAAAAATTGAAATTTGATGTCCCGGTCACAAAGTTGTAGAAAAATTGGTCTTTGGGTATCTGTGGTGCCTTCACCCCATAACCTTCTAGAGGTACTCTTGATGAAAGCAAGAATTGGCCTTGCTGTAAAAAAATTAAATTTGATGCCCCGTTCAAACAGCTGTGAAAAAAATGGTCTCTTGGTGTTGGTGGTGCCTTCACCCCGTAACCTACTAAAGTGTACGCTTGATGAAAGCAAGATATGGCCTTGGTGTAAAAAATCTAAATTTGATGCACCTGTCCAACAGGTGCGGGAAAATTGGTCCTTGGGTGTTATTCGTGCCCATGAAACCTATGCCAAAAAATTACTTTGTAAAAAAAAATTAACACCCACAAAGCTAGGCAGCCTAGACAGTCTTGCAGAGATTTGAGATTCCAACAACACTTAATCAGTGACATCGGTATCAGGGGCTTGATCAAGTAATGATTAAGCACAATTGTACTGTGTGAAACGCGTCTACAAGACTGTGTTGGTGTCCCCTGGTGTTACTTTGTTGACTATTAAACAGCTGTAGCGATACACCCAGTTAAGAGGGCTGCCTTGTTTGTTTTTGGGCCTTGTAGTGCACCGCTGTCAACCCCAATCAATTGGCTCTATGACCTATCGTGACACAGTTAGGAAAAGGGGTGATAGAATTACACTTTCTCTGATATTCTATACGATAATATCCCCTTTGTAATATAGCACAGTAATTGGAACCGACAACCAATATACTTAACTATAGATTCTTTACTATTAGTGAAAGGGTAAAAAGGTAAAACAGTATGTAATGCCACATGCAGATCCCTGCAATATAAGTATACTTATCAAAGGTAAAACATTCAGCAATGAAATGACAGTTTAACAGACCCCGCTGCAGCTATCCTCCCTCGTGAGCAAAATGGCGCCCAGCAATGTCCTATACTACCCAGTCAGGCCTGACTATAACTTGGGGTAAAGTTTGATGAAGGAATCTTTGCTAGCAAAACACGGTGGTGCACTTAAAGAACAAATTGTAATCCAATAGGGTAGCGATGATCGCTAACTTTGTAAAGCTGGAGAGACTAATAAACTCAGTTCAGCAAGCAGTCTCCCCAGAGTGTAACTGTAACCACTGATGGGCCTGGATAAAGTTAAATAGGTATAAAGTTAATAGTATGTGGTTCTGAGCAGGCGCTCTCTCACCCGACCGGACCAGTCCTTGTCCGGTACCTCCGCTACTGTGACTCGCTTCACAGTGTCCATGATGCACGGGTCTTCGGTCCTACTGATGACAACTTCACAGCAGGGTCAGACGCTCCGCAGGCTCCTCGGTGGAGCGGAAGGCTCTTTGGAAGAAAAAGTACAAGGCCCGGGCTTCAGGCCTTGCACGCACAGCAGGGTCAGCAGGGATCCTCTTGTTGGGAGGGCGGTGTCCAAAGAGACAGAGCGAGCTCCGCCTCTCCCTTTTAAAGTCCACCCCAGCTGTCCTTGCGCGGGGCAATGCACCCTGGGTGCCTCAAAGCGTGCAGGGAACTGTAGTCTTTGGGTGAATAACGATACCCCGCTACACAGCATTTGGAATCACCCGATGTGCAGCCATGTCTTCTTCACTTCGGTATCAGGGGTTCGATAGCTGCTGCTAAGCCAGGACTGATTCATTTTGACAAATGTCAACTGGTCAACGGAGTCTGTGGACAGACGCGCTCTTTTATCTGTTACAAAATCTCCAGCAGTACTAAATGCCCATTCAGAAAGCACGCTGGATGCAATGCAGCCCAGCAGCTCAACTGCATACTGGGCAAGTTCTAGCCCGTGGTCTATTCTCACGACCCAGAAACCCAGTGGATCTTCTACTGGAAAGCTCTCCATATCTGTTTTCACCCATAGGTAATCTTCCACCATATGATGCAGATGCTGCTGATGGGATCCTGAAGCTGACAGCCCTGGTCCCTGAGGACAAAGAAAATTTTAAAATTCATCACTGAGGTGGTCCCCTTCTCCACCGCTCCTCCTTTGACCAACAGAAGCCTCAAAACTAGCTTTTCCATGAGACTGTAACCTACCAGAAAAGGCATTACATATGTAGCGTCCATCCCAAAAGGTTGGGACGCTATTTAAATTTAGAGGGATGTCTGAGCCAGTAGATGGGCTCAGATGGTTGATAATTACATTAAATTTTGCCTCTGTCTCAGTTATGGTTTGCCTGGTAGTGATTTCCCTTTTTGCCTGTAGGTGGCGTTACCACCTCAGGCACCTGTTGGAACACAGATAGATCATGGTACATTGAGTGGCCCCTCTCGGCAGTGGTATAGTGGGGGTTAACCCGATGTGCCTGCTGGGAGGGGATACTTAAGGGGCAGACGCCATTGATTGGGGTTCCTTCTCGCCCTGCGGGCGTGAGGTGTGCGTGTGTGGTTCTGGTCTCGGGGCCGCGTTGGCCCGAGGCTGCATCGCTACTTAGTAGGCCCGGCTAGTCTGACTGGGGCCTATATCCAGAGAAGGGATCCCAAGCTGTCCATTCAAAATGGAGAGGAATCATCTTAATGAAGGAGACCAGGGGAGGACCTGCCCCGGAGGAGACCGGCAAAACGCTGCTGTCTCGGGTGACACCTGGCAACTTTATTAAGGAGGGATCCATTAGGCTACAAGCCCTGCAGTTTAACTGTAAGGCTGGAAGTTTGGGAGTTTGAAATCCTGTGGCAGAGGATTCCTGGACTATCCATTGCTCAACTTTAAACAGGTCTGTGGCAGAGACCTTCTTCACCTTGGGCAGTCTGTGGCAGAGACTGCCCTTTTGCTGATTCGTGTGTCATCCCGGCTGCTAGGCCATGTGAGAGGGGACTACCCGGGTGACTAATACCCACTCTAACATTGAGAGTGGTGAGTGACTTTGAACTTGTACCTTTGTCAACTTTTTGTGGCAAGTGCCTGAACCTTCCCCTACTCTTCTATACCTTCTACTTCTCAAAGTTTACTGCATAAGAAAAATAAAGCCTAAGGCCTCGTACACACGACCGAGTTTCTCGTCGTAAAAAACACGTAGTTTTTTTCGACGAGATTCTTGTTAAGCTTGTCGATTTTCTGGTCAAGCTTTCTATGCGTACACACTGTCATTTCCCAATTTCCTCGTTGTTCTCCGCGCTCACGTCCAGCACGTACGACGGCACTATAAAGGGGAAGATCTTTTTTCTTGGCGCCACCCCTTGGGCTGCTTTTGCTGATCTCGTGTTACCGCGTGTGAAGTAAAAGTTTGGGAAGAGACGATTCGCGCTTTTCAGTCTTCGTACTTTTCAGATCGTTTTCTGCCGTTCAGTTTGTGCTTGTGGGTTTGTATCTTGACTTTCAGGGCGTCTAGGCAGGTCGTATCTGTTTTACAGTGCGTTCTTGCCTGTTCGTTTCTGATTTTCAGTTCGTTATTCATAGGCCTTGCTGTTCTAAAGTGCGTTCTGTTCTGTACGTTCTGATTAGACGACCGTTTCCTAGCCATGTCGCCTGGACGTTCTCATCGTCGAGTTCGTGCTGTGCGTGCGCTTGGTGTTGGTCTGCTTGTTTTGGACCAAGACCAGTCCATGAATGGTGTGAGGAGGAGTTCATGGACCAAGAATTGGTTGCTCCAGCGGGACCAATTCTGCCACATGCCTCTGCTGCGGGAGATCGTCGAGAATAATCCTGAGGACTACAGGAATTTTCTGAGGATGTCTGACCCCGTTTTTCAGGAACTGTTGGCTTTGGTGTCCCCCTATATTACCAGGAAGGACACCGTTATGCGGGAAGCCATCAGTGCTGAGCAGAGGCTCATCGCCACGTTGCGTTACCTGGCGACAGGGAGAAGTCTTCAGGACTTGAAGTTCACCACAGGCATCTCCCCCCACGCTCTGGGCCTCATAATCCCAGACACCTGTTCTGTCATTATACAAGTCCTGCAGGAGGACTATATTAGGGTAAGTTTGCTCCCTTAACATCACATTTTATGTATTACATGTATGCTAATGTATTGTATTTCTTTCATCCTTCCCTATACCATGATTGTAATATGCTGAGAATGTCCCCTTTGTCCCCATGCATGTTGGAAGCTTTAGATTGCCCCTTTTTTCTCCTCCCTAAATATTTCCCTTCACTAACTTTTCCAGCAGGGGCGCCTGTTGCTCCAAATGTTTGGGGGTTCAAACCCCAATTTAGGAAATAAACTTCCTCCTTTTTTGCTCTGGTGCCTATTAAACGCCCCCAGTTGTCCCCTCCAATGCAGCCATTTTGTTCCCTCAAATGCAGCCATTTAGTCCCCTCTAATGCAGCCAGTTTCCCCCCAGCCCTGCACTTACCTTCTTGTGGTCAGCGCCATCCTTCTTCTGTCCTTGATGTCTTCTCCTTCCCTTCATGTTGCATCAGTCAATCATGTTACCATTAAACAGACTTGGTGAACATGATTGGCAGAGCAGCCTGTCAGTGTTTACCCAAGGAATGCCCCCCCCCCCCCTGCGTCCCCGATTTTTCTTTTAGGAAGCCAATTACATCCCTCAGGTTGTAATTTGCAAGACTATTTTACTACCTGTTTCTGCTATGCAATTTTAACCCCCTAAATGCCGCAATGATTCATATGTCGGTCGCTTTACAAGAGGCCATCCACCTGAATAGTGTGCGGCATAGACAATACATAGGTTCATGCAACGCATGAACCTATGTATTGTTCTGAGTGATGGGCACAGGAGAGAGGGGGCAGTGCTCCAGCGCCCACTCTGGACGCACCGCCACTGCAATGCTATCCTGTGGCCAAACACATCTCCCCCCCCCCCCAAAATAATTTAGTAATGGCCCATCAGAGGGGGTGATGAATATGATAAATGAGCCTTCCATTATCCTTTTTTTACACACCTTAATAAACGTATAATTTGATTGATGTTGGCCTCTAATTTTTTGGGATAGAATTTCCTTGTAATGTATGACTTTGTTTTTCTAATATTATTTCATCTTGTTTCACTCCACAGCTTCCTTCCACGCCACAGGAATGGCAGACTGTGGCATCGGAGTTTGCCACGCGGTGGGACTTCCCCAACTGCGGTGGTGCCATAGACGGGAAGCACGTCCGCATCGTGCCGCCACCCTGTTCTGGGTCCTACTACTACAACTACAAGGGGTTTCATAGCATTGTGCTGATGGCGGTGGTGTCAGCACGGTATGAATTCCTCTATGTTGATGTAGGGAAGAATGGCCGGATGTCCGATGGGGGATCCTTCATCCAGACGGAGTTTGCCCTCCGTCTCCAGAGTGACGACCTTGCATTGCCACCGGATGCAGGGAATATTGAAGGACTCCCCTTTGTTTTTTTGGCTGATGAAGCCTTCGGACTCGGACGGCATCTTATGAGGCCATTTCCACAGAGGACCCTGACCCCAGAGAAGAGGGTGTTCAATTACCGGCTGGCCAGGGGCCGAAGAGTCGTTGAAAATGCCTTCGGCATAATGGCCAGCCGGTTCCGCCTTTTTATGACTTCCATCCACTTGGCGGACTACAAAATAAACTATGTAGTGTTATGCTGCTGTGTGCTACACAATTTTCTTTGCCGCAAATCTAATTCATATATGGCCTCAGTTTTGCCAGAGGCTGGACTTTCCCCTGCAAATCCCCTTCCGGGCCTGGAATCTGCCCGTCTTGGCCCCCCCAAAATGCCTGTGTGGTTCGGGACAAATACATGGAGTATTTCACGGGTAGGGGGGCAATTCCTATGCCAGCCTATGTCTAAGTATCCCAATAAAAAGCTTGTTTAAACCTTTAATTATTTGTTCTTTCCTGTCTCCTAGTTTGTCTTTGTGCATTTGTAGTGGCAAGTGTATTTTACTTTAGTAAATAACAACCATTTCACTATGTAACCTTACAAAAGAACCAAATAAGCTTAGAGGGTATTATAAAAAGAAGCTACACGTTGTTTGTGGTCAAATATTTTACTCTGTGCACATTCTCTTCATTTTTTTTTTTTTTTTTTACTTTGGGGTTGGCCTGGCCCCAACCCGGCAATTTTTGGCTTATGAAAATACAAAAATAACAGTTGCATTTCAAAAATTACAACATTGGATACCTCTGAGCAATCGGAGACATTCACTTACACAAACTATGTCTCTATGTGCCCGTCCTAATATGGGGTCCTGCCACCCCTTGGCCAGCCAAAAATTGAATATGCACACATTTGTGTTTTTTTTCATATAGGAAGTTTACAATCCTGATCCCTATTGTCAACATGTGCTATCTGCCATCAGGGGTGATCAATGGACGTGTTTTGGGGGTGCATCCCCTTCCTCAGTTCACCGACTTTTGATACGAGGAAGGGGTTGCACCCACAAAAGACGTACATGGATATCCCCTGATGGCAGATAGCACATGTTGACACACTGTGTGCATATTCAATTTTTGGCTGGTTTGATAGTCAAAAAAATTCAAAAAATTACAAAAACAAACATGTAAAAACAAATGTGTTTGGATGGCTTATTGAATTCTCCCCAAAACATCGAGAATGTCTTTAAATGTTTGTTCCATCACATGGATTCTTTGTTTAATTAGGTCCAGTTCCGTGCTACATTCCATCACTTGCTGGATGAGGCGGAGGGCACTGTCAGCAGAGAACCGTGTACTATCCTTCACAACATTTACATCCCCTAAAAACCAAAAAAAAAATGTATTATAACTCTGCAGGCCTACCTCGCTTACCTGAAGCTGTGGTGACAGATACTGACCTGTTGTGGTGACCAGATCCACAACGTCATCCACCTCTCCTTCCTGCACTTCTCCTTCCTCCACCTCAACTTCCTGCACATCTTTCGGTTGTGGATCTTTGGGAGTTTGGGGTTGCTTGGAAGTTGTGGGGTGCATGTGCTCCCTGGAGTGTCCTCCTCCCAGTCTTCTCTCCCCTATGAGAATAAAACCAAAGGTCTATTTATCACACTGTAAATCTCATTGTTAAAATAAAAACAGGCTAAATTGCTTGGAAGTGTGGTACAAGTGTGTGTTTGTGCGGAATTTAAAGAAGAATGCATTATTTATGACCCCAAATATGTTTAGTATTCACATTTGGATGTAATTTTTTTGACATGGAGGCACCACAAAAATTCTCTGATGCACCTGTGTGGGACACCCAAAAAAGGCGGGTCTGTTGGCCCACACTATAGTGCTCCAAAGTACAGATGTGGAAGCAGCTGCTGAGTGTCCTCTCCTTTACACTGATAAAAGTTTGCATTTCATTCTCTTTACAAACACATCATCTAGACTAAAAAATTATCCACAATAGTTGATCAAAAATGGCAGATGTCTAATTACTTTTGTGGCTCTAAAATAAGCCAAAACCGCGGATAGTGGCCGAACGAAGTGTCGGTAACGTAACGAACGATTACTGTGCCCAACCAAGTTCAAAATATTACAATATGAGAAAAAAAAAAAACATGTCAGTTTATAAAAAGATTAATAGCAGAAAAGTCGACATTTTACTTACTTTTAGCGAGCATCCTCTTTATGCTCCTCAACTGGTCTGGCTCCCTCAGTTTGAGGTCTGACCACCTCTTTCTGAGCTGCTCATTTGAGCGTTTCACCCCGAACTTCGCCCTCAGACTCTTCACAACTTTAGTGAGGATTTTGGCCTTCCTTCTATTTGGTTTGCTATACGGCCCATGCTTGGCATCATAATCAGCCTTGACCAAGATGTCCACCATCTCCGCCATCTCCGCCAAAGACATATTCGATGCCTTGAATCTCCTCCTTGATCGTGACGTGTCCTCGGTCTCCGGGCTTGTCTCCTCGTTAGTTGCGGAATTATCAGACACCTGCTGTAACTCCGCCATATCTGTCTGCGCGCCGAAAGAGAGGGGGCGGGGAAAAGATGTTAGTTAGAACGTCATGGGCGGGCGACGTGTGCGGAGCGACGTGTTCGAATTTTGACGCATGCGTGGTGTGTATATAGCAAACACACATGTGACTATAGTACGTTCGGTGTGCGGAGAGAGGAGTTCAAGTGACGGACGTGCGAACGAAGGTATGTGATTTTGTGACTTGTAAAAATTGTTGGCCTATACTGTCTTGAGATTGTTGGAGGATATATATGGTGACTAGGATGTTAAGGAGGTTATACTGTTTGCCTCACATTAGTTATATATAATTTATTTAACTTGCAGATACAATATGAATGTCTTTATTAGCGACAAAGAGTTCCTGGCGGAATTTATTGACCGGGTAAGGGAGCTGCCGGCTCTGTGGGAGACGAAAAACCCCATCCATAAAAAAAAAGGGGTGAGAAAAGCAGCGCTGGAGAAGCTGCTCCCATTTGTGCATACCAAGGTGCCCACAGCCACAGCAAAACAAGTGGACACTAAAATTGGGAGCTTGAGAGGTACCTACAGGACTGAACGCTCTAAGGTGCTGGCTTCTCAGAGGTCAGGAGCAGCAGCAGATGATGTTTATGTCCCGATTTTGTGGTACTACAACAGGATGTCCTTCCTGGATGACCACATTGACACAAGGCCATCACTCTCCACTCTTCCCCCCAGACTTCCCTGCAGCCAACCTGAGCCTTCTCTGGAGCAAGAGGAGGCAGCCATCCTGGATGATCCTGATTTGGCCATCTGGAGCCAGGTATAGTATTAACTGAAAATGTATTGGGATAAAATTAATGTTTGACAAATATGTCAGGATGAGAAACATACATTATTTTGGATTCCACAAGTGAAATCAAGATCTGTAGACATTATTCTGCACTTAATTGGGTGCTAAATAGTCAATCTGATGTAGTGGTAAATTTAAAGCAAGGATTTATGCATTTACATTCTAATTGCTTCAATCAGGATTACAAAGTTTGATGCAAAGATTAAACCAACATATTAAACTATGTTCCTTTTTCATACACAGGATGAAATCAGCCAGGAGGAGGGTCTGGAAACTGTCAGGCAGGAGGATGAAGGGCCCAGTGGCAGCCAGGAGGTGGCAGGGCCCAGTGGCAGCCAGGAGGTGGCAGGGCCCAGTGGCAGACAGGAGGTGGCAGGGCCCAGTGGCAGACAGGAGGTGTCAGGGCAAAGGAGAAGCACCAGATCCCAGGTGCCTCCCATCCGGCTTCACAAAAGAGGCAGGAGGGACAGGACCACCAGTGAGGCAGCAATGGCCCTTATTAAAGAGGCCCATGCCACCCTCAAGGAGCCCACATCCCCTGAAGAGGCCATTGCCGGCCTAGTGGAGGCTAAGTTCAAGGTGATGAGCATGGAGCAACGCCTCCTATGCGAGCCCCTGCTCATCACCTTGCTCAACAAGGGGGTGATGGAGAAAATTACACCCAATACCGCCATATGTGAGGTGGCCTAACTGACCCAACCTCAACCTCCACCTCCACCTTCTTCTTCTGCCCCACCCCCTTCTGCTACACCTCCACCTTCTTCTTCTGCCCCACCCCCTTCTGCTACACCTCCACCTTCTGCCCCACCCCCTTCTGCTACACCTCCACCTTCTGCCCCACCCCCTTCTGCTACACCTCCACCTTCTGCCCCACCCCCTTCTGCTACACCTCCACCTTCTTCTTCTGCCCCACTCCCTTCTGCTACACCTCCACCTTCTGCCCCACCCCCTTCTGCTACACCTCCACCTTCTTCTTCTGCCCCACCCCCTTCTGCTAAACCTCCACCTTCTTCTTCTGCCCCACCCCCTTCTGCTACACCTCCACCTTCTTCTTCTGCCCCACCCCCTTCTGCTACACCTCCACCTCCTCCTCCTGACAGGAGTACCCCTCCAGTGGGCCAGCCTCCAGCCAAACGAAGAAGGAAGGCTGCAGGGAAGGCTTCAGGAAAGGCTGCAGGGAAGGTTGCCAGGAAGAAGAGGAAGTGATGGCCTTGCTTCATTGTGGTCGGACAGAAGACAGCCTGTTGTAGTACCACACACTTGGGACATATATATCACCTGCTGCTGTTCCTGACCTCTGGGAGGCCAGCATCAGATTGTGTTCAGAAATGTTGGCCTTCTCAAGCTCCCAATTTTAGTGTCCACACAGGGTTGCTGTGTGCTCTGGGGTCCCTGGGATGCACAAATGGCAGCAGCTTCTCCAGCGCTGCCTTCTCTTTATTTAATTTATAAACATGAATAAATGTGATTTTTGTTTAAGTTCATACTTGACTATGTGTATTTTTAAATAAACAAAATCAAGCTTTGGAGTAAGCAGATACATTTGACTGACAATAAAAGGCACAGATATCACCCCCCCAAAAGAATAACTAAATCTGATTAGCACAAAAACATGGTGGGAAATTTAAATAATATAGATTCCTAAATTAAATGGGAGATCACTATCAAAACATTGTGAAATTATAATTAACATCATTTAGAAAAATCTAACCATTTAAATTATTCCTAAAAACTTGCACGATATAATACACATAAATCTTATAAAGAGCAGCATGAAAAAGGTTAAAAATAAGGCATAACTCTGTGTGAATATCAGCAGTAAAAGAAGGTCACTCGTTTTGATTAATGTAACATTCTAACGAAGATTTCAATGCAGAACATTTAAACGATGAAATATTTTTGAGCGTGACGAATATGCTCTCTCCATTACGAAGGCTTGTTTTACCAGAAGATGCGCTCCCGTCTCATAGTTGCTTGTGAGCATGCGCGCTTTTGGAAGAGTCGTAAAAGCATACACACGAACCATTTTCTCGTCACAAAACAGGCCGACGAGAAACACGACGAGGAAATCTGGAATCCTGACGAGAAAATAGAGAGCAGGTTCTCTATTTTCTCGTCGAGATTCTCGGCAATTTTCTCCTCGTAAAACCATACACACGAACGTTTTTCTAGACAAAAAAACTCTCGCGGCACTTTTCTTGACTGTTTTGGACGAGAAAAACGGTCGTGTGTACGAGGCCTAACTGTTTGAGGTTTTACATTTGTGTGGACATTGCATTACTAAAGACTTTCCTACCCGGACAATGCAGCTGAAGAGGTAACGTGCAAAACCCAAACTTAATCAGCGGCCCTGAAGAGGGTATTTCTACACGTGCGGGCTCGTCTGGGATATTTGCCGTTGCCTCTAACAACCGGATTACCGTTCTTTTGCTATTTGGAATGTCTGCCATTGAGAAAGTGTTGGATTGTGCTTTTACGAGAGAAGAAGGGGTCAAGAGGCACGGATCGCTTTGTGAGCTGCGTAGTTCGTGGGCGGGGCCAAAAAGAAGAAAGCCCGCGAGCTACATGCAGAAAGAACTAAATGGGAGGAGTTCCCGCCACCTGCGTGCTACACGTGGGTGCATTTGGCGCCAAGGGCAGAGATTGGGGACTGAGCAAGAAGAGCAGTATGTCATTGGTTTTATGGGCCCCAGCTATAACTGGACCCAGGATGCTCCATGTACCTACAACCATGGACACTGCTCAGATCGGAGCCCCGCTTACTGATACGGGGATCCGGCTAAAACCCCGGGGCCGCTTTACTCTATACACGAGTCGGGATGTGGAGGCCCTGGGCATGCTCTGCCCTGGATGTAACGAACTGGCCGTACAGTTGCGCCCCTTTACACGATGCCTGACCTGCGGGGAATTTCTTTTTGAAGTGGAACAACCCACCGCACCACCCCGCGCTTATCGAGTGGACTGGATTACAGGCACCGTCATTCCCAAGGAGGCCGCCTTCGCCCCTGGGGTCCGGCCCGCCACACTGCAGATGCCACGGCAAGGAAGTCCGGAGTGAATGTCGCTACCACCACGGAGCCACCGGCGGACCTCGCAGTGGATGCTGCCACCGCCTCTACCTGTGTTTCCATCCCGCCTGCCAAACGGAAGGTGGGCTATGTGAAGGCATCCTGCGGCCGCGGTCAAAGCCTGCCGGAACTGGACCTCGTGAGCGGTGAAGTCTCCGGGAAGTCCACGACAGGACCGGTAAGGAGACTGGGGATAAAGTGACTGTCATTGCCCGAAATTACTTGCCTGCTGAGGAGTTGGATTCCTCGGAATTGGAATCCTCCTTAGATGTTGGGGATGATGAGCTGATTGAGGCCGTATTTCTAGAGAAGGGATGGGACAAACCGCAGATGTATTACCCCGCTCCGCAGCCTCCGAGAGGGTTCACCCATGAGTTCTGGGGACACTATACCCCGGGTGGAAACCCCTACCCCTGTTGTAAAGAAGGAGGCTGTACCCGATGACGGGCCCTGGCCTCAAATTGCTACAGCTTTAGTTCGGTGGTCACTGGACTCATATGTGCTACCTGGGACGGGAGACCCTGGGACTTTGCCTAGGCTCGCCCGCTTGCAGCGAGTCTTAATGAAGCGGGTAGCTATCGAGTACGGGTTGGAGTTCCCCTACGTGCCCAAAGAACTTATGTTGGATATCGAAGCTCGCCGCGAGCAATGGTACGGGGACGCCATCTGGGACTATCTTAAAGTACCCAAGCCGTTTAGGAATCTTGAACACTCGGTCACTATGGCCGACCGATATAAAGGGTGCCGTTTGGACTGGAGTTATGGCCGGCACATTCACGCTGATCGGGTTGTACTCCGCTGTCCAGGAAGGGAGGATGTAGTGTACTTTATTACAACCCTAGACAAACAGTGGAAATCTGTGACTTTACCTAATCCAAGTTTCTATCTCTGACATTTTAATATGGAAACTTGACTTTATTGTTTGCCTCATGCTTTCTTACAAGTGGATAACGCTCTAGAAAGGTGACTTTGTTCTTCACTATTAAAAACAATGGTTGCTTTCAAACGAAAAGACAGAAAACGTTTTTTTTTTCTCTGAAGGACAGTTTTTCTTTCTACAATTGAACTTTGGGGAATTTAGCCAGATAGAATAGGGCTGTTGAGAGACGCAGTGTTCAACATTGGTTCTCTATGTGCATATAATTCAACTCCTGCTTAAAATTGTCATTTTAATGCCTTTAACACTAGGTGGCAGTGGTTTGCTGAATCAGGGAAAACTTTCATTGCTATCACAGCACTTAAAGCGGAAGTAAACCCACGATGTAACATTTTCGAAAAACAGTTACATTCCCGGCATGCCGGGAATGCTAACTTCACATTGGTTGTGCTCTCAACCAAACTGTCAAACCATCCAATGGCTGGTGTCGTAACTGATCACATGTGCAGCATCATGGCAGTTGAAGATTAAAAGGGTTGTAAAGGTTAATTTTTTATTTTCTAAATAGGTTCCTTTAAGCTAGTGCATTGTTGGTTCACTTACCTTTTCCTTTGATTTACCTTCTAAATATTTTTTTTCTTTGTCTGAATTTCTCACTTCCTGTTTCTCCTCACTAAACTTCACACCATCATCCGAGTGGTGTGGAGTCAGCCAGAACAGCTTACTGAACAGCTTACTGAGGAGGAACAGGAAGTGAGAAATTCAGACAAAGAAAACAAAGAAATAAAACATTTAGAAGGTAAATCGAAGGAAAAGGTAAGTGAACCAACAATGCACTAGCTTAAAGGAACCTATTTAGAAAATAAAAAACAAACCTTTACAACCCCTTTAAACAAAGGCCAAGATGGCAGCCTCCTTGGCTGAAAACTATAGGAGGGTTTACTTCCACTTTAAAACTTAAAGAAGGAAAGCTGCATCCTCTCGGGCATACAGTTCTACTTCTGTGTACAGTTATTTAATAATTTAGGATTATGTGTTTGTTATGTATGTTTTTTCTTAGGTACCAGACCTGCTGTCAAGACCATCGGAGAATGGGGTGGGGTTAGACAGGTAGTGATGGGTGGTAGTGTAAATATACATAGTGTGTATTATATCTAGATGTCATACAGTATATGGAGAGTTATACCATTCCTTTTATTGCATATTGTGTATTTCTTTCCTTTTCTTTCCCCCATCCCAGTTTTTTTGGTTCAGGCACCAAAATCTCAGGCTTGAGGTTTTTCTTTTGTTTTCTCCAGGCACTGGGGACAGTGTCTTTTTGAGAGGGGGGTGTATGTAGCGCCCATCCCAAAAGGTTGGGACACTATCTAAATTTAGAGGGATGTCTGAGCCAGTAGATGGGCTCAGATGGTTGATAATTACATTTAATTTTGCCTCTGTCTCAGTTAAGGTTTGCCTGGTAGTGATCTCCCCTTTTGCCTGTAGGTGGCGTTACCACCTCAGGCAGCTGTTGGAACACGGGCAGATCATGGTACATTGAGTGGCCCCTCTCGGCAGTGGTATAGTGGGAGTGGTTAACCCGCTGTGCCTGCTGGGACGAAAACAACAGGAATGGTCTGCAGTGAGATCTAGGTGGACACTGTGCCCAGAATACAGTACTTTATATACTGCACCTAATTAAATCAGCTGCCTGCCTGTAGTATATTAGGATGAGAACAACAGGAATGGTCTGCAGTGAGATCTAGGTGAACACTGTGCCCAGAATACAGTACTTTATATACTGCACCTAA
This sequence comes from Rana muscosa, assembly GCA_029206835.1. Lineage (NCBI taxonomy): Eukaryota > Metazoa > Chordata > Amphibia > Anura > Ranidae > Rana > Rana muscosa. The sequence goes on from CM055126.1 coordinate 37,941,397, forward strand.
CTGAATCAACTGCCTGGCTGACTGTAGTATATTAGCAAGAGAACAACAGGAATGGTCTGCAGTGAGATCTAGGTGAACACTGTGCACAGAATACAGTACTTTATATACTGCACCTAACTGAATCAACTGCCTGCCTGTAGTATATTAGCAAGAGAACAACAGGAATGGTCTGCAGTGAGATCTAGGTGGACACTGTGCCCAGAATACAGTACTTTATATACTGCACCTAATTAAATCAGCTGCCTGCCTATAGTATATTAGGACGAGAACAACAGGAATGGTCTGCAGTGAGATCTAGGTGAACACTGTGCACAGAATACAGTACTTTATATACTGCACCTAACTGAATCAACTGCCTGCCTGTAGTATATTAGGACGAAAACAACAGGAATGGTCTGCAGTGAGATCTAGGTGAACACTGTGCACAGAATACAGTACTTTATATATTGCACCTAACTGAATCAACTGCCTGGCTGCCTGTAGTATATTAGCAAGAGAACAACATGAATGGTCTGCAGTGAGATCTAGGTGAACACTGTGCACAGAATGCAGTACTTTATATACTGCACCTAACTGAATCAACTGCCTGCCTGTAGTATATTAGCAAGAGAACAACAGGAATGGTCTGCAGTGAGATCTATGTGAACACTTTGCACAGAATACAGTACTTTATATACTGTACCTAACTGAATCAACTGCCTGCCTGTAGTATATTAGGACGAGAACAACAGGAATGGTCTGCAGTGAGATCTAGGTGAACACTGTGCACAGAATACAGTACTTTATATACTGCACCTAACTGAATCAACTGCCTGCCTGTAGTATATTAGCAAGAGAACAACAGAAATTGTCTGAAGTGAGATCTAGGTAAATAGTGTGCACAGAATACAGTACTTTATATACTGCACCTAACTTAATCAACTGCCTGTCTGTAGTATATTTGGACGAGAACAACAGGAATGGTCTGCAGTGAGATCTAGGTGAACACTGCACAGAATACAGTACTTTATATACTGCACCTAACAGAATCAACTGCCTGCCTGTAGTATATTAGCAAGGGGACAACATGAATGGTCTGCAGTGAGATCTAGCTGAACACTGTGCACAGAATATAGTACTTAATAAACTGCAGCTACTTGAATCAACTGCCTGCCTGTAGTATAATTAGGAAGAGAACACCAGGAACGCTCTGCAGTGAGATCTAGCTAAACTGTATTCAGTATATATATGTAGCGCCCTGCTCCTGATGATCAGGCGGTATATTTAAATCTAGTGGGTATCTGAGCCGCTTACTGGCTCAGATCTGATTGGGAAGGCTAAATTGGCCTCTGTTTCGGCTGTGGCTGTGTTGGAAGGACTTCCCACTGTTTGCCTGTGGGTGGCGTTGTCACCACAGGCCAGTGTTGGAACACAACCAGGCCAGAGCGGATTGGGTGTCCTTCCCCAGGAACAGCCCAGTGGGAGCGGTCTCCCCGCTGAGCATGCTGTGGAAGGGTACTTAAGGGGCAGACGCCATTGTTCTGGGCTCGTTTTGCATGTGGCCCTCCTGGCCCAAGGCGTGTGTTACTGCCTGTCTCGTTTTCCCGCCTCTGGGCCGGCTACAAGCTAGGCCCAGATGTCCTGTCTGGGGCCTACGGCTCGGGGGTGGTCCTGTGCTGTCTGTCCTGAGGGAGGAAGCCACTCAGTGGAGGAACCGGGGGAGGAACCGTCTTGGAGAGAACCAGGCGGAAGGCTGGTATCTCGGGAGGAGGCCTGGTGACTTTATTGGTGGATGCACCCTAGCCAAATGCTACCCTGCAGTATTGCCGATCCGGCTTAAAGGCTCTCATACTGCTCGGCTGAATTCTTGCTAAGTCCTTTGGCGGAGGACCAAGTTGCAATTTGTCCACATCGTCCAATCCTGTGGCAGAGGATTGTCGACCTGTTCTACTTTTATCAAGTCTGTGGTAGAGACTTTGGGTCCGTGCTCCACCCCGGCTGCTAGGCCAGTGAGAGAGGTCTATCCGGGTGAGCAATTTCCACTCGAAGGAAAGTGGTATGTGTACTTTGTTTAGTGACGTTTTGAAACCTAAAAGTTCCTCAGTGGTCTGCATCATGTGCCTGAACTTCCCCTAACCCTCCGTCCTTTTTCCCTGCAAGTTGGTGTGAAATAAAAGCAAAGAAAAAGGATTTACAACTTGTGTGAACATTGAAGTTTCTCCTGAAGTGTATAGACTCTCATCCCCTAGACAACAAATGGTGGGGGAACGTGCAAGGCCCGAAACCAGCAGCTCCTACGGGGGTAGTGCTACACGTGGGGGCTCAAGTCCAGGATTTACCGTTGCCCCTAACAACTGGATTAACAGATTTTATTTTCAACCAAGAGTCTACACTAAGGAGGGCACTGGACTGTGTTTCACAAGGTGTTAAAGCGGAGGTTCCGCGGTCCCTCGTTTTTTTTTGTAGGTGCATGTAATGGGGTTACAGATAACATGTTAGTACTCACTTGTCCTGCGATTAGAGACGTCCCCCGTCTATTTCCGTTCTAAATAATAACTTTTATAAATAGATCTTGTTCTTTGCCATTTTGCTTGTGGGCACTGTGAAGCCCACAAGCAGAGACTTCCGGGATGCGGTGAATGCATCCCAGCATTCACCGCTGTATCATCAGTGTTGACAGTGACCTGCCGAGAATTGCCCCTCAGCGGATTCTGCCAGCTCTGTTCTGCGCATGCGCAACACTTTAGCGGATTTCGCCTGCTCTGACCTGCGCATGCGCAACACTTGCGTGTCCGTTCACGGCAGATCTCCGAAAATAGCCGAATGGATTATAACCCATATTCGGCGCATGCGCTTTGAGCACAATATTGTGCCACACGCTCCCGATGCTCGCTCCACTCAGCAAGGGGGGCGGGTGTATTACTATTGTAATGAGCGGATGCATGTTTAAATAAAGGAATTGATGGACAGAGAGAGCGGGTAGTTCAATGTGGATGGCCGATTTGAATACTTGTCAGAGAATTGTTAAAAAAAAAAGACATAAGATTTTTTTTAACAATTCTCTGACAAGTATTCAAATCGGCCATCCACATTGAACTACCCGCCCTCTCTGTCCATCAATTCCTTTATTTAAACATGCATCCGCTCATTATAATAGTAATACACCCGCCCCCCTTGCTGAGTGGAGCGAGCATCGGGAGCGTGCGGCAACGACTGTCACAATACCCTGTTGATTGCGCAGTCGCAGTCTACAGCTCTTAATGTTCGGCAATTTTCGGAGCTAGAGCGCTGCGCCTGCGCAGTCCAGGGCTAGCAGAATCCGCAGGGGGGGCAGATCTCGGCAGATCAACGGCTCCCAGGAGACATTGCGAGCACCTCCCAGAAATCAACGGGGCTCCGAGGAAAGAAAGATACGCCCACTCCCGCGGGAGGAATACCCGGAAGTCCACATTAAAACGACTGATTCACGGTAAGTACAACCACAAGAAAAAAAATCAATAGGAATATGTATATGTATCTGCTAGCAAGATCACTATAAGATAATGTCAGTATTTAGGGTGAACCTCCGCTTTAAGTGTGCAGATCGCTTTACTACCACGTGGGCTGCGGGCAGAGTTGAGAAGGCCCGGGAGCTGCGTGCAGAGAGAAACAAGGGGGAGGAGTCCCTGCCTACTGCATGTGTGTGTGTGTGGTGCCAAAGACCAGAGGCTGCTAGATCAAGCGAGAGGGTCGGAGAGCAGTCATGTCGCTATATTCGTGGGCACCATCCATGTCGGGGCCTAGGATGCTCTCCATGTCCACTGCTATGGGTAGCGCGCCATCCGGAGCCCTGTTGACGGATACAGGGATCCGACTGAAACCACACGGGCGCTTCGTCCTATATACAAACTGAGATGTGGAAGCGCTGGGCATGCTGTGCCCTAAATGTGATGGACTGGTGATACAGTGACGTCCATTTGCTCGATGTCTGTCCTGCGGGGAGTATTTGTTCAAAGTGGAACAACCCACTATGTCGCTACGCGCCTATCGGGTAGACTAGAATACAGGCACCGCCACGTTGGAAGATGTTGTTTTCGCCCCTGCGGTTCAGCCTGCGCTCACCCCAACTGCTACCGTGAGTGATTCCGGGAGAAATGTCGCTGCTACCACAGAGACACCAGCGGACATCGCTCCGGACACCACGTCTACAGCACTCGTCCCCGCTGCGCCTACTCAGCGGAAAGTGGGGTACGTGAAGGCTTCCTGCGGCCACCGTAGAGGCCTACCCCAGAGACCACCGGAACCGGACCCCGAGAGAGGTGATATCCCTGGGAAGTCCACGTCAGGAACCGGTAAGAAATCTGGGGGAAAAGTTACCGGGACTGTGGTTAATTATCTGCCGGCAGAGGAATTGGAGGACTCTGAACTGGACTCCCTGTCGGATGTCGGTGATGATGATTTTTTTGAAACAATGTCTCAGGAGTTGCTGTGGAGTGACAGTGAAGACGTTGCCTCCGCGTTTAGTTTCTCGGAGTGGACAGCAACGGACTCCGGAGACACAACACCTAGGGTGGCAACCCCGGGTATTGATACTGAGGAAAGGACTTTGCCTGATATGCAGACTTTGTCTGATAAAGGGACTTTGCCTGATCCTGCCAAGCCTATGGTACAGAGAGCAAAAGACTCATGTGTGTTGCCGGGAACCGGAAACTCCCGATCTCTGCCCAGACTCGCTCGTCTACAGAGAACACTGATTAAAAGGGTTGCAACAGAATATGGGTTGGAGTTTCCCTATGTCCCAAAGGAAACAATGCAGGAGATCGAGGCCAACAGAGAGCAGTGGTACGGTGAAACCATTTGGGACTACCTGTCCGTGCAAAAGCCATTCATAAAAAAAGGTTACTCTTTCATTATGGATGAACGATTCAAGGGGTGTTGGCAGCATTGGAGCTATGGTCGGCACATTCACACCGACAGGGTGGTCATCTGCAGACCAGGGAAAGATGACATTGTATATTTTATTACTACCCTGGACAAGCAAGGAAAACCACTGACTCTGCCGGATCCCAGGTTTTATCTGTAATTATACAGAAGGACTGTTTTGTTCCTATTTTTTCCTTTCTATCCATGAGGGATACAGAAAAAACAAACGACCCCAAGTGAGAGAAGTTTTTGTTGCTACTGTGCTAAACTGGACTATGGGGTATTTAGTTAGAGGGTGTTAGGGCTGAGAACTCCGTGATCAAGAACCTCTACCTATGTACAAGGATTTCAGTTTGGTTTTAAAGGACTTTTGTGTGCTATCTCTGCCAATGGGCCTTGTTGGTCAGTTATAATAGGGAGAGACTTCTCAAGTTCAGTCCTTGAAGGACTTAGTTTGCGCATCTAAAAAAATAAATAATAATAATTATAAGAAGGAAAGTTCCATCTCTCAGGAGATGCAGCTCTGCTTCTTGTTAAAGTACTTAAATGCTATTTATATATATATATGTAGCGATACCTCCAACTAAGGAGGCCGCAGAATTAGATTTGGGCCCTGAGTGCAGCTCCGCCAACCCCCGGCAATAGGCTCTACCCCCTTCTGGCACAGCTAGTACTAACAATCAATGGTATATCCTATGCAAAATAATAACTAAGCCAGGACAAAGTAATGAATTGTAATAGATAAAGTGTTTTACTCATTTTCTCAATATGGATAAAGGGGTAACAGTAATCACAGCTCGAGATAATCACTCCTAAGGGCAGCGTCCTGCCACTCTAACACACTATGTAGTAACACACGCTACAGGTGCGCCATACGGGCGTCCGTTAACTAAGTGCCCTATGGCGCAGTAATCAAACACGCTAGAATCCCCACCAGGCCTGGTTCTAATATTTAACTTAGTCCTTCTTTCTTCACCGGCAGGTCTGTAATGGTGGTGCACTTTAAACAGAGTATAACTTTGTAATCCAAGGGGTATAGAACTTGGTTAAATAAAGCCGCAGGCTCAGTTCTGACAAGGCTCTTCAATAGGGGTATCAAAATAACTTGTAGGCCACGGCAGTCTATAGGCCTATATACAGTAACAGTATCTTAGCTGGGCTTATGCCCTCTCACCCGCCGGACTACGGATCCAGTCCGGGAAACCTCCACCGGCCGTGTCACACACACTCGATCTCTCCAACGATCGGGCCCCCGATCCGACAAGGCTGTAGCGTACAAAGTCAGATGCCACCCAGGCTCGCAGAGGGAGGTGGAAGGCTCTTTGGTGCAGAGCAAGGCCTCAGGCTTCAGGCCTTGCACTCCGACACATCCGCACAGGAGGATCCGTCTGTGAAGTCTCGTGTCCCAAAGAGGCCGAGCCCGGCCTCGCCTCCTCCTTTTATAACCCCTCCCATGAGTCTCTGCGGTGGAACATCTGAAGAATGGGGTTATGGGTAATGTAGTTTCTTCCCAATCTAGGGGAATACCCCGCTACACACTCCCCCCACTTAAACTCTTTGGTCCCCAAAGATAAATTTTAACAACAACTATATATAACACTGGACAATTCTGAAAACGATGTTGAGATAGGGGATTCCCACCATAACTGAGGGGTAGAATTCCCTTGCCCACAGGTCACATTATCATGGGTGGCCTGCCTAACTGTGCCAGAGAGTGAGCTGGGGTTGCCCTCCACCAAATGGACAGTGGAGGGATCCGGAATCTCAGCATTTCTCCTAGCAGTGACTACAGAGTCTTCCGAACTGTTCCCCATCTGAGGGTAGGTCAGCTCCTTAGGAGGTCGAATGACTCTTCGAGCCCTTTGCTCTCCTGGAATCTCTGGCTCTGGCGCCGCAGGCTCCTCTTCCTCGGAGCAACTATCATAGGCATCTTCCCAGTAATCTGCTGAAGGACTAAAGGGGTTGAACTCTGTAGCCTCTGGGTTCAGTGTTTCATCTGTGGTATCTTGGGTGACTGGAAGATCTATGATAGAAGTTCCTGGAGTTGGGGAAGACCACAGCCAACCAAGTTCTCCCTCTTCATCTCCACTAAGTTGGGAGGCTTCTCCATTTTCAGCTCGGGAGGTCTGTGACCGAGTGTTCGGCCTAGGAGTATCCAAGATAGAGGCCGGTTCAGGGGAGTCTCCCACGGGAGGTATTCTAACTGCCTCCGCAAGTGGGAGCAGGTGGTTTCGATGCCATGTCTTCAGTGGGCCTACCTTTCCCTCTGGCTTCACCTTGTAGACAGGTAGGCCCGGCAACTTCCTGCAGATGACATAGGGTTCAGATCTCCATCTGTCTGCAAGTTTGTGCTTTCCGGGGACTCCCAGATTGCGCAACAGTACTCGATCCCCGGGCTGTAGGTCTTGTACCCGGACCTTCAAGTCGAAATTTCTTTTATTCCGAGCTCCCCTTTGATCTGAGGCCACTTGAGCTTGTTCATAGGCTACTTTCAGGCTGTGTCTGAGCCTGTCCACATATCCTTTGTGGGATGTGGCTGAGGAATGGTCCAGTGAGGTGCCAAAAGCCAGGTCCACCGGTAGTCTCGCTTCTCTCCCAAACATGAGTCGATATGGGGAGTAGCCTGTAGCATCACTGATGGTGCAGTTGTAAGCATGTACTATGGCTGCTATGTGTTTGCTCCAATGTTGCTTTTTCTCGCTTTCCAGAGTCCCCAACATGTTGAGCAAGGTTCGGTTGAACCTTTCCGGCTGAGCATCTCCCTGAGGATGGTAAGGTGTAGTTCGAGTCTTCTTAATTCCCAAAGAATCCAAGAGCTTCCGGATTAGCTTACTCTCGAAGTCCCTCCCTTGGTCTGAACGGAGTCTCTGTGGCAGCCCATAATGGACAAAGTACTTCTCCATAAGTACCTTGGCCACGGTGGAGGCCTTCTGGTCTTTGGTGGGGAAAGCCTGGGCATACCGGGTGAAATGGTCGGTTATCACCAGAACATTTCCTAGTCCACTCAGGTCGGGTTCGAGGCAGAGAAAGTCAATGCACACCAGGTCCATGGGCCCTTGGCTCTGTAGATGGCCCATTGGGGCAGCTTGATGGGGCAAAGTCTTCCTCTGGATGCATCGCGCACATGAGTGGCATTACTCCTCTACCTCTGCTCTCATGCAGGGCCAATAGAACCAACTTCTGACAAGTTGAAAGGTCCTTTCAGCCCCTAGGTGGCCATGATTGTCATGCAGGGCAATCAGAACAGTCTCCCGATGTTTCTCTGGGAGGAACAGCTGCCATTTATCTTCTGAGTCATCAGAGGGACCCCTTCGGTAGACCACTCCCTGATGTAACTGCAACCTATCCCACTCCTTCCTCAGCAGGCGAGCTTCTTTTGAAGGTTGACGCATGAGTCTGTTTGGATCCTGATTTTTCAAGGCCTCCAGGACCAATCTCCCCATGGGGTCTTCCAATTGGTCACACCTCAATTCCTTCTTGGACAGTCTTGGTAGGTTGTCCTCTTCCAATTGAGCTACTCCACAGTAGTGTTTGGGGACTCCCACCGTGGTAACTCCTATTTCCTCTGCTCTGGAGCCTCCTCGGGCTTGGAATTCAGCTCCTTGACAAAGGGCCCGCACCCCGTCCGGTGCCACTTGGGTCCAATCTTCTATTTCAATGGTGGGGGAATGAGATCTCCTGGACAGAGCGTCTGCGTCTCGATTCCCCACTCCTGGTCTATACTTAAGGCTGAAGTTGAATCCAGACAGTGCGGCCAGCCACCTGTGTCCAGTGGCGTCCAGCTTGGCCGTGGTGAACAGGTAGGTAAGGGGGTTGTTGTCGGTCTTCACAGTGAACTCCGCTCCATACAGGTAGTCTTTGAGCTTGTCTACTACCGCCCACTTGAGGGCCAGGAACTCCAGCTTGTGAGTGGGGTAGTTCTTCTCAGAGGGGGTCAGGCTCCTACTCACATAGGCAACAGGCCGCAATTGCCCCTCATGTTCTTGGTAGAGTACTCCTCCCAGACCGTCATGACTAGCATCCACGTGCAGTTCATAGGGTTTGATTGGGTCTGCGTAGGCCAAGACTGGTGCAGTGGTCAGGCTCCTCTTCAATTCCTGGAAAGCCTCTTCACACTTCTGATTCCACTGATCTCTGATGGACTCTCCTGGCCTCCTGGGCCCCGAGCCATCCTCTTCTCCTTCAGTCTTGAGCAACTCATTCAATGGTCTAGCAATTCGGGCAAATCCCTCCACAAACCTCCTGTAGTAGGAGCAGAAACCCAAGAAGGATCTGAGTTCTGTTACTGTGGTGGGCCGTTTCCAGGAGGTAACTGCCTCCAATTTCTCAGGGTCTGTGGCCACCCCTTCTTCAGACACTATGTGCCCCAGATAGGTCACAGAAGACTGGTAGAACCGACACTTCTCAGGCGAAAGCTTAAGTCCTTCCTCACTGAGTCTTCTCAACACTTTTTCCAGCCTCTCTTCATGTTCCTCCAAGGTTCTCCCAAAGACAATGACATTGTCCAGGTATACAAGGACTTCGATCAAGTTCATGTCCCCTACTGTCTTCTCCATGAGGCGTTGGAAAGTAGCTGGGGCTCCAGACAGACCTTGGGACATCCGGTCGAATTCAAAGAACCCCACTGGGGTTATGAAAGCTGTCTTCTCCTTGTCTGCTGGGTGCATGGGAATCTGATAGTACCCACTCTTGAGATCCATAACGCTGAACCATTTGGCTCCAGACAAGCTCTGTAGGGCATCCTCTATCCTCGGAGTGGTGTATTGGTCAGGTATGGTTCTCCTGTTGAGAGTCCTGTAGTCGATACAGAGCCTCAATGATCCATTCTTCTTTCGGACCACCACTATGGGAGAGGCATAGGGGCTTCTGGACTCCCGTATCACACCAGTCCTCTTGAGTTCTGCAAGTTGTTCCCTCAGATCCTCCAGATCTGCTAGCGGAACCCGCCTGACCCTCTCTCGGAAGGGCTTATCTTCCTGGAGGCGGATCCGATGGGTGGCACTCCTTGCACACCCCACATCAAACTCATCCTTAGAGAAGATCTTCTCCCATCTATTCAACTGGGCCTTGGCTCTCTCTTTCCAAGCCCTGGACAGATTCGGGTTTTCCATGGACAGCTTCTCCCAAACATCCCCTCCTCCACCTGCCCTCTTCATTTCTGACAGGGTAACAGGGGCCGCCGGGCTCACCTGGCCTAGCAACATTCTGGCTGGGATTTCCATGGGGTCTTTGGTAGTATTCCTAACACTCACTGGAACTCTATAATGGGCCTTCTTCAGGACCTTCAGCGGAATCACTTCCGGTATCACCTCCAGGCCTGAGGACTCACCCCTTGGGTCTGACTCCAGCATGACAAAGGGACCAGGCTGCTCCCAAGTAAGCTTCACAGTGGCCCTGAGACAGGTTACTTCACCGGGCTGCAACACTACCCCTTCTCTTCCAAGTCTCCACACCTTCCCTATCTCCTCTCCAGGGGTCTCCCGCTCTTGGACCAGCCGTTGGTAGGCTGTCTTCAGCATGGGATGGATCTTGGTAGCTGCTTGTCTTTCTTCTGTCACGAGAGGGGTCAGGAGTCTTCGGACCAGGTCCGTGTTCGTCCCTATTATAAGGGAATTCTTGTTGGCTCCAGGCGGCCTAGGGCACACAACTGCCAGGGTGTCAAACACTTCGGCCTTCCCAGCCACGGATGGGTCAAAGGTCATTTTGATGGGAAGGTAGCCGTCGTAAGGGAAACTCTGGGTTCCAATTCCCCATATTTCCAGCTCTTCTATCTTCTGGATAGGCAGATGACTCAGGTGCCTGTCGTAGAAGTCCCGGTATAGTAGGGTCACTTGTGCCCCGGTATCCAGGAGGCCCCTGGTGTAGACTCCCTCCACTTGAATGGGCACTATAGGGGATGGGCCCACCAGCTTCTCTGGATATGGTCCGGCAGGAGCCGCCTTCTTCAGACCTTTTCCCTTTGGACTCTCTCTTGTCCTATTCCCTTTGGACTTGAACCTTTCTTGAGCCTGGTATGCACTGACTTCCCTCCTTTTAATGGGTGTAGGAACCCGCTGAGGGGTACTATTATTTTTCTTGGGTGGGCACCCCCTTTGGGGAGTGCTGTGCCTCTCCTGAGGGGTCTCCCCCCTTTCTCCTGGAGTATAGCTTTTTTGAGGGGTATTGCGTTTCCCCTTTGGTGTTCTATCTCTCTTTTTGTTTTTCTTCGCATTCAGCTTGGAGTTTACTGAAGATAATGGGCACCCGGTTGACTCCTTCACCGGGGCCCTTTGGAGTTTCCCGCCGGCTTGCGGTTGTCTGGTCTCTTCTTCTTCGGACTAGAACATGTGGCTGCAATGTGGCCAACTCCCCCACAGTTGAAGCAGACTATATCTCCCCATTCTTGTAGAGGTTCGGGTGCTGAGGCAATCGGGAACAATTCCTTCCTTGGACTTTCCTTCTTCTTGGGACACTCTGTGTCTTTTGCTATCAGAGAGGTCAATATCTCTAACACCTTGGACATCTGAGTTTTTAGGGTGTCTATCTCCGCCTCTCTTTCAGGAGTCATTACTGGATTGACCAGCACCTGTGCGGGTACAACACTTGTCTTATCCTTCTGCTGGTCCTGTTGCAGCGCCTCCTCATCTCTGATGATTTTTATTAAATCAGCATAAGTCAGCAACATTCCCCCTCCCAAGGTTTTCAGGTGCAGCCAGACTGGATCGGAGCGTAGCGCTCCCTTTAAGACTTGCTTCATTCTTGCCCCATCGGCATCTTGGGGCTTCATCCCTTTCTTTAACACAATCTTGCACAGCAGCCTGTTTAGCCTTCTGACATACTCGGAAAGTTTCTCCTCCGGTTTTTGGAAAGTGTGTTCAAACTGGTAGACCATCTCTGTCACCTTGTCTAATTGACCAAACTCTTCCTGCAGCATAGCTAGACAGTCCTGCGCCGTGCACCCTGTATTCCCAAACCGGAAACTTTTCACTGCTTCTGCTGCTGCACCTTTAAGGCTTTCTAACACTCGCTGCCTCTTCTGTGCTTCCGGCACCTCCCATGCCTCCACCGCCTGTAATGCCTGCTCCACCCAGGTATCAAAATCTTCTTCCCCTGCCGGGACAGGGAGCTTCCCTGAGAATATTTTATGGTCTCCGGTAGCTAGTTTCCACATGCACCGTACTTGTCTTCTGACATTTGGCTAGCAAATCCCCTATTGCATTTATCAGTTCTGGTGATATAGTAGTGGCCGGTGCAGGTGCCACCGGGGGTGTCGCCCTGTCTTCTCTTTCAGGTGGAGTTCGGGCCGCAGCCTGTGGCGATCCCGTAGGGGATGGTTCCCTTTCTACAGTTATTGCGTGCGCCAGCCTAAATGTTCTGTTGTCTGGCGTCCGCAGACACTTGTGCTTACAAGCCTCTGGCATCCCGTCCCAATATTCCACTAATGCGTATTGATATGAGATGTCTGGGTCTGTCTTCATGTCTATCACCCACGGTGTGTGATCTGGGGACACTGAACTCATTAGTTCCTCTACCGTCTCACTTGACCATTTCTCCCCAGGGAGGCTAATGGCTATCGACTGTTTTGGCTCTGTATTAGCGGCTTTGCACCACTCTTCTACCGCTCTTGGATCCATGGGGTCCATGCCAGCACTTCTGGCGTTCGCTTTCTGCATCAGGATCCCGGACGAGAACCCCCACGTGTAGCGATACCTCCAACTAAGGAGGCCGCAGAATTAGATTTGGGCCCTGAGTGCAGCTCCGCCAACCCCCGGCAATAGGCTCTACCCCCTTCTGGCACAGCTAGTACTAACAATCAATGGTATATCCTATGCAATATAATAACTAAGCCAGGACACAGTAATGAATTGTAATAGATAAAGTGTTTTACTCATTTTCTCAATATGGATAAAGGGGTAACAGTAATCACAGCTCGAGATAATCACTCCTAAGGGCAGCGTCCTGCCACTCTAACACACTATGTAGTAACACACGCTACAGGTGCGCCATACGGGCGACCGTTAACTAAGTGCCCTATGGTGCAGTAATCAAACACGCTAGAATCCCCACCAGGCCTGGTTCTAATATTTAACTTAGTCCTTCTTTCTTCACCGGCAGGTCTGTAATGGTGGTGCACTTTAAACAGAGTATAACTTTGTAATCCAAGGGGTATAGAACTTGGTTAAATAAGGACGCAGGCTCAGTTCTGACAAGGCTCTTCAATAGGGGTATCAAAATAACTTGTAGGCCACGGCAGTCTATAGGCCTATATACAGTAACAGTATCTTAGCTGGGCTTATGCCCTCTCACCCGCCGGACTACGGATCCAGTCCGGGAAACCTCCACCGGCTGTGTCACACACACTCGATCTCTCCAACGATCGGGCCCCCGATCCGACAAGGCTGTAGCGTACAAAGTCAGATGCCACCCAGGCTCGCAGAGGGAGGTGGAAGGCTCTTTGGTGCAGAGCAAGGCCTCAGGCTTCAGGCCTTGCACTCCGACACATCCGCACAGGAGGATCCGTCTGTGAAGTCTCGTGTCCCAAAGAGGCCGAGCCCGGCCTCGCCTCCTCCTTTTATAACCCCTCCCATGAGTCTCTGCGGTGGAACATCTGAAGAATGGGGTTATGGGTAATGTAGTTTCTTCCCAATCTAGGGGAATACCCCGCTACATATATATATATATATATATATATATATATATATATATTTTTTTTTTTTAAGTATACCGGATCTTCTGTCTGAACTGCTGGAGAGTGGGTGGTTTAGACAGTTAGGGAAGGGTGGTAATGTGTATGTCACTGTAGTTTGATTGTAAACCAATGTTAAAGGGGTTGTAAAGGTTCGTTTTTTATTTTCTAAATAGGTTCCTTTAAGCTAGTGCATTGTTGGTTCACTTACCTTTTCCTTTGATTTACCTTCTAAATGTTTTTTTTCTTTGTCTGAATTTCTCACTTCCTGTTTCTCCTCACTAAACTTCACACCATCATCCGAGTGGTGTTGAGTCAGCCAGAACAGCTTACTGAACAGCTTACTGAGGAGGAACAGGAAGTGAGAAATTCAGACAAAGAAAACAAAGAAAAAAACATTTAGAAGGTAAATCAAAGGAAAAGGTAAGTGAAGCAACAATGCACCTATTAAAGGAACCTATTTAGAAAATAAAAAATGAACCTTTACAACCCCTTTAATCTTTTACATCTGTGACTTTCTTTATTCCTTTTCCCTTCCCTTTCCCATCCAAGTTTTGGGGTTCAGGTACTGGCTCTCAGGAATGAGAGCAAGTTTTTTTTTTTAACCACAGAGGACAGTGTCTTTTTGTAGGGGGGGGGGGGAGTATGTAGCGCCGTGCTCCTGATGCTCAGGCGCTATATTTAAATCTAGTGGGTATCTGAGCCGCTTACTGACTCAGATCTGATCGGGAAGGCTAAATTGGCCTCTGTTTCAGCTGTGACTGTGTTGGAAGGACTTCCCACTGTTCGCCTGTGGGTGGCGTTGTCACCACAGGCCAGTGTTGGAACACAACCAGGCCAGAGCGGATTGGGTGTTCTTCCCCAGGAACAGCCCAGTGGGAGCGGTCTCCCCGCTGAGCATGCTGGAGAAGGGTACTTAGGGGCAGATGCCATTGTTCTGGGCTCGTTTTGCATTGTGGCCCTCCTGGCCCAAGGCATGTGTTACTGCCTGTCTTGTTTTCCCGCCTCGGGGCCGGCTAGCCCGGGGCTGTGCACCTCCAAGGTAGGCCCAGATGTCCTGTCTGGGGCCTACGGCTCGGGGGTGGTCCTGTGCTGTCTCTCATGAGGGAGGAAGCCGCTCAATGGAGGAACTGTGGGAGGATCCGTCTTGGAGAGAACCCAGCGGAAGGCTGGTATCTCGGCAGGAGGGCTGGTGACTTTATTGGAGGATGTACCCTAGCCAAATGCTACCCTGCAGTATCGCCGATCCGGCTTAAAGGCTCTCATTCTGCTCGGTTGAATTCTTGCTAAGTCCTTTGGCGGAGGACCAAGTTGCAATTTGTCCACATCGCCCAATCCTGTGGCAGAGGATTGTCTACCTGTTCTACTTTCATCAAGTCTGTGGCAGAGACTTTGGGTCCGTGCTCCTCCCCGGCTGCTAGGCCAGTGAGAGAGGTCTATCCGGGTGAGCAATTTCCACTAGATTTAAAGTGGTATGTGTACTTTGTTTAGTGACGTTTTGAAACCTAAAAGTTCCTCAGTGGTCTGCATCATGTGCCTGAACTTCCCCTAACCCTCTGTCCTTTTTCCCTGCAAGTTGGTGTGAAATAAAAGCAAAGAAAAAGGATTTACAACTTGTGTGGACATTGAAGTTTCTCCTGAAGTGTATAGACTCTCATCCCCTAGACAACGAATGGTGGGGGAACGTGCAAGGCCCGAAACCAGCAGCTCCTACGGGGGTAGTGCTACACGTGGGGGCTCGAGTCCAGGATTTGCCGTTGCCCCTAACAACTGGATTAACAGATTTTATTTCCAACCAAGATTCTACACTAAGGAGGGCACTGGACTGTGTTTCACAAGGTGTTAAGTTTGCAGATCGCTTTACTACCATGTTGGCTGCGGGCAGAGTTGAGAAGGCCCGGGAGCTGCGTCATCCCCTAGACAACGAATGGTGGGGTAACGTGCAAGGCCCAAATCTAAACCAGCAGCTCCAGCTCTCTCTATGAACGCCGGAACACACTACACAAGGCCGACGCGCAGGCGGCCTTATATAGTGTGGGGCGTGTACTTAGTCCCCCTGAGCCATGATTGGCCAAAGGAACCCTGCCTTTGGCCAATTATGGCTCTCTGTGCTGACGGCGCTGTGATTGGCCAAAGCATGCGGGTCATAGTGCATGCTTGGCCAATTATCAGCCAGCAATGCACTGCGACGCAGTGCATTATGGGCCGCGACGCGCCGCTCAAATTTGGCGCGAATGGCCCATAATGTTCGAAATTCGGCGAATGAGCGGACAGCCGATGTTCGAGTCAAACTCATGTTCGACTCGAACTTGAAGCTCATCCCTATTCACAGGCCTGTCTAAATTTTGAACAACAAACTTTAAATGAGCTTCAACCTGCTTTTTCTTCAGCAATGGAGTCTTACGATGTGAGAGTGCATACAGGCCACGGTGGTTGGAGCATTACTTATTGTTTTCTTTGAAACAATTGTACCTGCTAATTCTAGGTCTTTCTGAAGCTCTTTCTGAAGCTCTCCACAAGTGGTCCTTGGCTCTTGGACAACTCTTCTGATAATTCTTTTCACTCCTTTGTCAGAAAACTTGTGAGGTGCACCTGGTTGTGGCTGGTTTATGGTGAAATTATGTTCTTTCCACACATCTTGTTGCATCTTTCTCAAAAAGACTCATGGCTGTATTAGATCAAAAGGGTGCAAATACTAAATACTGAACAAAGGGTCTGAATACTTAGGACCATGTGATATTTTAGTTTTTCTTTTTGAATAAATCTGCAAAAATTTCAACAATTCTGTGTTTTTCTGTCTATATGGGGTGCTGTGTGTACATTAATGAGGAAAAAAATAAACTTAAATGATTTTAGCAAATGGCTGCAATATAACAAAGAGTGAAAAATTTAAGGGGGTCTGAATACTTTCCGTACCCAATATATATATATATATATATATTTATATTTATGAATACAGAGAAGCATAAAATTGTGTCTGATTAGAGTTCAGATTTAAATATTAAAATATTTGCAGTCATTATGCCTAAATGTCAGCTAAGGGTTCCCTTACAAGCTAAAGATATTTGATTCACCCCTTAATCTGGTAAATAGCCTTCTATCAATTGACTAGTTGCGGACACACAGTCCTTATGAAATCTATATTAGGACTATCACTGATCAAATGTCACAATTCTATGTCTTCTGTCATTATTACTCATTTTAGATCCTTTGTTTTACTGCAAACCAGCCCCAAAGATAGAATCATAATTTTCATTCTTATTTCCATCACTCTTATATAGCAACTCAGGACTAGAGACATTTGTTGCCCTATCGCAAAGCTTTATTGTCATAGCTTCTCCCCCTAAATCTAGATTTCTAGTTCGTTATTTTCTGTTAGATGTCTAATACAATACACAGCTTCTATTCAATCACGTATATTGTCCTATTCATGCTCCATGAATCTGAGATATGCTCATGTAGCGGGGTCTCTAAATATTAGGTGGGACACCCAGGTGTGTAAGTATGGGAATAGTGGACCATTTGTGTTCGTGGAGGATTGGATGGTGTAATAATCTCCTTGGCCTCTGGGTGGCGGGGTACCTGGAGGCTCAAGGTAGATTTGCCATGATAGTGCTACCCTTTTTGTCCCTTTCCGGAGATGGTACGGCGAGGGCGGGGAACCCGCCGTGGTGTCGATGGGAGGAGATAAAAGGGGGAGACGCCCTAACCACGAGGTCTTCCGGAGGATCCTCTTCACGCGCCCAGGCACCTTAGGCCTGGGTGCGGGCGGTTCTGGCCCAGGCGCCCTAGGCCTGACCGGAATGGAGTTGGAGTCCATCCCAGGCACCTTCAGCCTGGGATGAGGTACTAAACTAGGAGGCCTGGGGTCCAGTGACTTCGACTGGATCCCGCAAGGGTGGAGACGTCCGAGGGTCCCTGAGGTGGATGGGGCCCATGTCTGAGGTGAGGAGGCCGGGGAGGTTACCCGTCCGGAGAGTCTGGAGCAGCATCAACCCAGTGATGGATGGGCCTCTGGTAACTCCCTTGGAGGGACATCTTCCCCTGACAGGGGCCGCAGCCCAACAAAGGTACTCCTGTCTACGTTCTCTTGAGTCGCTGGTAGAGACTCTCAGATTCTAAGTCCTTTCTAGCTGAAGGCTATAGTAACCGCTGGCGAGATCGCAGTGGTTTAGCTAATAACCAGGATAGTGCCTCGACCTGCTTACCCCCGTATCAAAATGTTATCAAGTCGCAACTAGTTGGCTACTGAAGCACTGTTTATTGTGAGATGTACAATAAAGCAAGAGTTGGACGGTGATCGGTGTGTGGAACTCTGGTTAATGGGAGCAGAGGGAAGTGTTGACACAGCAGGACTGTATTCTAGAACAAAGCACATAAGCCCGAGGAAATATCTGGTGCTGGCCTTCACCTCACCCACAGCTATGGGGAGGACATGGGCCATAGCGCATCTCACCCTGTCGTGTGACATACCCCTAGACAAAGGAGTATGGGGTGAGGCCGTTACACTCATAAAGGACAAAGCAACAGATAAAACATGGAAAAGGAGAATTGGGACTTTTCAAGTGCATACAAAGACAATATTTAGAAAAATAGAAAATTTATTATTTAAAATTCATAGGTGAGAACATAAAAATTCCACAATAGATCAGTAACAAATACCAACAAAAGTGCAATTGTATCTCTCTACATGTTTCGCCTTTTACGGCTTCTTCAGAAGATTCTGTTACAATAGACACTGTGTATGTAGACTGATCACTAAAATAGAAGAATATATATCAGAAAAAACAGTTTATGGAAAACAAACAAACAATAGAAAACATTTTCAAAAAAACAATTCTGTACAATTATATGGTGGACTGTAGACAATAAACAATAAGTATGTTCTGATCACGGTACCAACCTTTAACTGCTTGTCCACCGCCCACCGTCAAATGACGGCGGGCGGAAGACCCTATTGTTCTTGGCAGACGTCATATGACGTTGTGCCTTCCGAAGCCACTAGGGGGCGCGCGCGCGCCGCGTCGCTGGGGACCCGATGCGCGTGCAGTAACTGAGCAGGATTGTGGATCTCTGTGTGTAAACACAGAGATCCACATCCTGTCAGGGAGAGGAGACCGATAGTGTGTCCCTTGTACATAGGGACAACCATCGGTCACCTCCCCCAGTCAGTCCCCTCCCCCCACAGTAAGAATTACTCCCAGGCAACACATTTAACCCCTTCCTCGCCCCCTAGTGTTAACCCCTTCCCTGCCAGTCACATTTATACAGTAATCAATACATTTTTTATAGCAGGGATCGCTGTATAAATGTGAATGGTCCCAAAAATGTGTCAAAAGTGTCCGATGTGTCTGCCGAAATATCGCAGTCACAATAAAAAAAAAAAAAACGCTGATCGCCGCTATTACTAGTAAAAAAATTAAATTAATAAAAATGCTATAAATGTATCCCCTATTTTGTAGCTGCTATAACTTTTGCGCAAACCAATCAATATAAGCTAATTGCGATTTTTTTTACCAAAAATTTGTAGAAGAATACGTATCGGCCTAAACTGAGGAAAAAATTTGTTTAAAAAAATAATTTAAAAAAATGGATATTTATTATAGCAAAAAATAAAAAATATTGTGTTTTTTTCAAACTTATCCCTCTTCTTTTGTTTATAGCGCAAGAAATAAAAACCGCAGAGGTGATCAAATACCACCAAAAGAAAGCTCTATTTGTGGGAAAAAAATATAAAAATGTCATTTGGGTACAGTGTTGCATGACTGTGCAATTGTCATTCAAAGTGTGACAGTGCTGAAAGCTGAAAAATGGCCTGGGCAGGAAGGGGGTGAAAGTGCCCTGTAGGCAAGTGGTTAAAGATTTAAAGATTTAAAGTTACAATCATCAATAATTGTGGAGAAGCATATGGGACCATTTGGAAGCATCATAGAGAAGGGTAATAGACTGGGAAGATCTTAGAGTCCATCTAAATTTAAGGTAAGTAGGCAAAAAAATCAATAGATATTTTCCAAAAACCAAGAGGCACAAAGGAGGAACTCACTATCGGTGAAAGCCTACCTCAGTAGTTTTTCAGGGCAAGTCTAAATCTTGGAATCACCAAAAGATTTCAAGTGCTCTGTTTGCAGACAAGGGGAAAATAAACTTTTGTACCAGAAACATTTTCAAAGTATTCCGGACTTCCCTTAAAAAGAAAAACAAGAGCTATGTTTCAATATAAAAAGTCTTGAATGGAGATGAAGACAGCCCGATCTATACTACTGATTACCTATTGTTCACTGGAGCGCTGCATAAGTTGCTTCCTTCTGTGGACCGAACCTGACAGTGAATGAAAGTTACTTCCTCTTATAACACCCTCCAGACCTTTTGGCGCCAAAAATTTCCAGCCAAAAACGGTCTGGGGACACACGATTGGCTGGATTATCAAGAAACCAGTCGCACAGGAAATGACACCTTCCTCTATCCAGGCGCGCCGGAAATGACATCATGGCGGCCACAGGAAGCAAAGGAGGAAGTGAGGGATTGCATAGAGTAATCCATCCACTTCCTCTAGAGCAGTATGGAAACCTATGGTAGCCGGAAAGGGGAGGAAGTCAAATGTTTCAAAGATGAAAAAAATGAGCAAGAAAGCCCAATCACTTGAGAAAAACAAAAACAGGGATCCAAGACAAGCATCTAGTCGGTAGCTAATCCACAAAAAATATATATATATGTAGCGATACCCCCAGTTAAGAGGGCTTCTGGTATTGATTTGGGCCCTGTAATGCACCGCTGTCAACCCCTGGCAATCGGCTCTAACCTCCCGTGGCACAGCTAGTAGTAGTGGGATAAGACCGCGTGACCGCAACTGTTGGTGACACAGTCTTATAGCAAGCATGCACAGCAATATACTTTTAAACTCCTATAAAAGCAACGGAAGCTGACACCAACTCTACTTGACCCAGATATTTTACTAATGCAAATGGGCAAGTAATAAACTGACAGTATAACAAAGTGCAGATTTTAAGAATAAACAGTATTTAAAATGAACAGAACAATCAGACTACTCAAGTAATGTGATGCGGCTCTAGCGCTGCCCTTTTACAATCACTTCCCCTTGTGGGCAGACTGACTCTCAGAAATGTCTACCTACGCAGTCAGGCCTGACTGATCTAAATGGAAGTTCAGGGAAAACAATCTTCGCATGCAATCTTTCGGTGGTGCACTTGATGAACAAACTTATAATCCAAACGAATAGTAAAGGTAGAGTATCTGTCTATGAGCAAGTGCTCTCTCACCACCCCGACAAGTCCAAGTCCGTTTCCTCCACCGATTCGTCTAGGAACAGGAATCCACCACCATCCAGGCCTTCGGTCCTTCTGGTGTAGTACAGCAAGGATGAGGAAATGTCTTTCAGGTTCCACTAGGCTGGCGGAAGGCTCTTTGGAGAAATGCACAAGGCCCAGGCTTCAGGCCTTGTGCACACAGCAGTTCAGCACAGGGATCCTCTTGCTAGGAGAGGGGGTGTCCAAAGAGACAGAATAAACCCAGCCTCCCCTTTATATAGTCTGCCCCAGCAGTCCCTGCTCAGTGGCAATGCACCCTGGGTGCTGCAAGATGTACTGGGAAATGTAGTCTCTCTGTATTAAAGGGGAATACCCCGCTACACATATATATCCACAAAATGTGGAGTAAGGATTCCAAAACATAACAATGGGAATCCAATTTAAGGAACAAATTTGATAGATAAATTTGGTTGTTACTATTGATACGGTACCATAAATGGTCAGACATCCAAAATGTTTACAGCAATTTCAGTCCAAATACAAATTAAGTTATAAAACCTCAATTTAACAATTGAAAAATAAACAAAAATACTAATAAATGCAGAGAAACATTAAATTCCTTAATATACAATGGCTGAAACCCTACAGAAAAGGCTTAAAGCTCAAAGACTCATTCAGGCCTGGGTGCACAGTAGCAGATAAGTTGTGTATCCATTTCGATTCACGTTGGAGAAGTGTTTTGTCTATATCCCCACCCCTACCGAAATCTGGTACATGTTCTAGTGCAAATAATTGCATTTTTCGAGGCATCAAAGGCATGGTAAAGCCCCATGTGCCTACTAATCGGGGTTTCCATCTTTTTTTTATTCAACAACTTGACATGATCTCTTATTCTATGGAAAAAGTGCCTTTTGGTTTTACCCACATAAAATGCGTTACATACATAGTTCATGTAGTAGACCACACCCACCGTTTTACAGTCAGCGAAAAAATTTGGTTTTGTAAACTTGGCCATTAGGAAGAGTCACCTCTGCAGTATTAGCAAGTAGATAACAGAAGTCACATCTTCCACAGGCGTAGGTTCCTTTACGATAAGTGTATGTGTGGGGTAAGTGGCGCTCCCAATAGAGAGTGTATATTATATAAATCAAGGTGAAAAAAACGCGTGTAAACCTGGGTAATACCAAAGTATTGGAACCCCAGGACAATGAACCAAAAAACACAAAATAACAAAAAGTGGGTCAATATGACCTCTCCCTGACCCCAAATCTAGATTGGAAAATGAATAAGTGCTAGTATAGAATCTAAAGTGCTATGTGCATAAGTGCATATTTGCCAGCCACTATGAGAGTGACAAAGAATAAGGGGGGTAAAAACCCTCGTAATGGATTAGGCCAAGCTACCATGTGATGTGTGTTACACCATACCAAAAACAAATATATGTAAAGGAGAAAAAAACACAGATATATATAAAAAATATAAAATATAACCAAAAAATTGTCCCGGTGTGAAACAGTTAATCAAAATAGTCCACCATAGCAACGTGTATGAAATCTTGGTAATAAGTGCAACATAGGATTTAGTGCATACATTTTCCACAATAATGTCCAATCAGGAACAATTCAACAGGTGACTTATGTGAGGGTCCTTGCATCTAGTAGAATCCAGGTGACACTTGTGCTCCCCCTTAAGATACCCTACTCGCCAGAAGATGGAACCCCAGGTGAGCGGTTTGATGACTTGGGGTGATGCCGTGGATCTTTCCTGGTCCTGGGATTCCTATGCGTCTATCACAGCCGCAGGGACCAAGTGCGGGAATTACAAACTTCTTACCTTCAGCAGTGAAGGTTTAAAGACCAGTACTTGGACTCAAATCCGGTCCATTCCTACTTTTAATTTAAATTTTTTACTTTATTTTATTTTCACTTTTGTCCAACATATATCTACTTAGTAGATGTTGGTTCTTTTATGGATGTTTACTACCTTTTTTAAATAAATCTGGATTACGCTATGGTGGCTCCTGCTCTTTTTTCCTGAGGAGTATTGCTGTAGGCTGGAGCGGCTAGCCCAGGGACGCATAGGAATCCCAGGACCAGGAAAGATCCACGGCATCACCCCAAGTCATCAAACCGCTCACCTACACGCTCTGTACCCCTGCAGGGGTTCCATCTTCTGGTGAGTAGGGTATCTTAAGGGGGAGCACAAGTTACACCTGGATTCTACTAGATGCAAGGACCCTCACATAAGTCACCTGTTGAATTGTTCCTGATTGGACATTATTGTGGAAAATTTATGCACTAAATCCTATGTTGCACTTATTACCAAGATTTCATACACGTTGCTACGGTGGACTATTTTGATTAACTGTTTCACACGGGACAATTTTTTGGTTATATTTTATATTTTTTATATATATCTGTGTTTTTTTCTCCTTTACATATATTTGTTTTTGGTATGGTGTAACACACATCACATGGTAGCTTGGCCTAATCCATTATGAGGGTTTTTACCTCCCTTATTCTTTGTCACTCTCATAGTGGCTGGCAAATATGCACTTATGCACATAGCACTTTAGATTCTATACTAGCACTTATTCATTTTCCAATCTAGATTTGGGGTCAGGGAGAGGTCATATTGACCCACTTTTTGTTATTTTGTGTTTTTTGGTTCATTGTCCTGGGGTTCCAATACTTTGGTATTACCCAGGTTTACACGCGTTTTTTTCACCTTGATTTATATAATATACACTCTCCATTGGGAGCGCCACTTACCCCACACATACACTTATCATTTTTCCAGCTCCTGTGCACAGGGGCTATATTTGGGGGGGGCAGCAGCCCACTAGCTTTAGTCCTAAGCGCAGGTTTCTCTATACCACTTATGTAGGTTCCTTTATGTCTAGTTTTGATTCTAATATTAGGTGGGATTCCCATGTCTCCTAAACTTTTGTACATGTATCATGTCTGCAGCCTCTGTCTACCTCCTGTATCATGTCCACAGCCTCTATCCACCTCATGTATGATGTCCACAGCCTCTGTCCACCTACTGTATCATGTCTGCAGCCTCTGTCTAACTCCTGTATCATGTCCACAGCCTCTGTCCACCTCCTGTATGATGTCCACAGCCTCTGTCCACCTACTGTATCATGTCTGCAGCCTCTGTCCTCCTCCTGTATCATGTTCGCAGCCTCTGCCCACCTCCTGTATCATGTCCGGAGCCTCTGACTGCCTCCTGTATTATGTCCACAGCCTCTGTCCACCTCCTGTATCATGTCCGCAGCCTCCGACCATCTCCTGTATCATGTCCGCAGCCTCTGTCCACCTCCTGTATCATGTCCACAGCCTCTGTCCACCTCCTGTATCATGTCCGCAGCCTCTGACTGTCTCCTGTATCATGTCTGCAGCCTCTGTCCACCTCCTGTATTATGTCTGCAGCCTCTGTCCACCTCCTGTCTCATGTCCGCAGCCTCTGTCCATCTCCTGGATTATGTCCGCAGCTTCTGTCCATCTCCTTTATTATGTCCACAGCCTCTGTCCACCTCCTGAGGAAAGAAAGGTGCGCCAATCTAAGTGCAGTAAAACAGGCTTTAATTAGCAAATTTGTATAAAACCAGCCAAATGGCTACTCACAGGATACAGGAATAATACAGGCATGTAAGGAGTTAAAGGTGGTCCGGAGTCATCAATTCAATCGACTCCGACGTAACTGTACCAGATTAGAAGATTATACATCTTTAAGCACTTCACTCGAAAACAAATTCATCGAGAAAGGATATCCCCCCAACTTGATTGAAGAAGCTCGCACCACCTATCAACAAGAATCCCTGCCCCTCCCCAAAATATCCAACTCTGAACCCAATACTCGTTTCATTACCCAGTACCACGCAAAACACAAAAAAATGGAGAATATCTTTAAAAAACACTGGAGCATCCTCACCCAAGACCCCTACCTATCAAAAACTGTGTCAGTTACTCCCAAGTTTGCCTATCGAAGGGCCCCCAATATTAAAAGCATGATCGCCCCCAGCAAAACCAAAACATCTAATCATCACCAAAACTACATGCTCAAACAGCTCACTTTAATTCCCATTGTAGGGATGTATCAATGCAAAAAAGCCCTATGCCTTACCTGCTCCCATGTCACCCATGGCCAAAAAACCTTTAAGGCCAACAGTAAGACCTTCAATCTCAGCTCCTTCTACAACTGCTCTACCACGTATGTAGTGTACTGTATTTCCTGTCCATGTGGCCTACTATACGTAGGCAGAACTATCAGAGCTCTACGGACCAGATTTGGAGAACACCGCCGTGCAGTCCAAAAGAACAATCCCAAATACAGTGTGGCACGTCACTTTGCAACACACCACCACCAAGATACCAGCGCCCTTCAGGTTTGGGTTATCGAGGCAATACCAGAAACCCCAACTGCCATAGAAAGATTCCAACGCCTTTGTAGACAAGAAACTTATTGGATTTTTTCTTTAACTACCATGTCACCCAATGGCCTCAACGAAGAAATCGAAACCAACAACATAATCTAATATTCCTATATTACCACCATTCTATTAATCGCATTTCTCCATCTCTGCGATTTCTTGTGCGTCCTTGTACTCATATACCATTTTATTCGATCTTGTCATATATTCTTTTATGATGATTCTTTAATTTATTCTTTCAATTTTATTGTATTTGATTCGATTTTATTCAGATTTTATTATCATCCTATTTTTCATGATACATAAATTTTCATAATAAGCTTTCATTTCCAAATTACTTTAAATGTTTCTCTGTGCTGCTCGTCCATCCCACGTACTAGTGCTTTCATCTGTCAGAGATGTATGTGCATGCATGTGTATGCACACGTGTATATGTATATACATGTATATATGTGTGTGTATATGTGTATGTGTGTGCGTTTACTCACAACTCTCATATATGCTTGGTCATATGTGCATGTATGCACCTTGTGTTGCCCTCGTAGATCTGTTACCATTCATGCTGCCTTGCATCTTTGGTATATCCTTTATACCAATGATTATGTACCTTATTTTGGTAATAAGCTTTGACTTGTTATATTGTACTTTTTCATGTGCAATTTACATATGTTTTATATATTATTATATTATCAATTCATTTTTATATATATATATATGGATGTTCCCTTCCAGATGTGTGTGTATATGTGTGTATATATACACATGCATGTGTATTTTCTATACTATGAATCACACTTCTGTACTACTTCTACAGGATAGCCAGCCTTTATCATTCATTCACTGACCCATCTCATCCGCTTCCCCATCTTGTCCTCTTTTCTTCCTTCCCCCCCCTATTTTTGTTTTCATTATTATTGTCCATTTTATTTTTATTTTTATTTTTCATTATTTTTCATTATTATTTTTCTTTATTTTATTTTTCATTATTTTTATTTTTATATTTATATTTATTTTTATTCTCATTTATTTTATTTTTCATATTCATTCTCATTATTATTATTATTTTCATTATTATTATTTTTAAATTTATATTTATATTTATATTTATTTTTATTATTTTTATTTTTATTTTTATTTTTATTATTTATTTTTATTTTATTTCAATTTATCTTTGTGTTGTTGTTGTTTTTCTTTTCCTCCCCCCTCCTTCCCCCCCCTTCCCCCCGTAATATTATATATTATATATTATATATTCTCTTCCCGTTTCCCCCCCTCTCTTTTCCTTCCTTTTTTCTTCTTGTTCTTTTTTTACCACCCCCTTCCCTTTCCTTCCCTTGTCCACATCAATATGCTCCCATCTCCTACATGTTGCAGCCATTCGTTCTCATGCCATACATAGCTTGTTCTCATACCCCCCAACTAATTTAATATTTAATTAATTTTTTTCCCCTATAATTTCAATATAATTATTTCCACATACGTTCCCCTTTATAGTGCTGCTCTTTCTCTCTTTCCTATGTACTAATACCATTTATGTATTTATATCCTTTATGATTTTAAATTCCACATTAGCGCTGTTCACCACCATATAAACATTGTATCTTTATTTCATATCATAATACCATACAGAATATCCCCTGTCATCCATTTTTCCTTTTTTCCTCGCCCCCCTGCACCCCCCACAAATTCCGTGTCATTATCTCCCTTACATCTTGCTTCCAACCAATCACCATGCTGATTTACTTCCACCAGTATGATTTCAACCAATCACGCCACGTCTCTCTACTATATCACACCCACCTATGATAATGCTTTCTATGGATCTGATGAAACAGCGGATGCTGTGAAACGCGTCATCCCATTGGTCCGTTCTATCCCCACGTCACTTCCGGTCCGACGGCACGCTGCGCTCCACGCTGAAGCGCACGCTGAAGTCCTCGCTGAACTGCAGCTTCCTGGTTATCCCCTGTCTACCCTGATGACACAGGGCGCATCACAACACCTGCAGCTTGGATGCCTGGTTTTTCTTGACTTCCCTTGCTGACACCGCAACCTGCCTTCCTGCCTTCAGCCATCTTCAGCTACCTCTCTCCATCTGGAACCAACATCTCCCCTGAGGACCGCCTTAGATGACTCCGGACCACCTTTAACTCCTTACATGCCTGTATTATTCCTGTATCCTGTGAGTAGCCATTTGGCTGGTTTTATACAAATTTGCTAATTAAAGCCTGTTTTACTGCACTTAGATTGGCGCACCTTTCTTTCCTCATTATATTTTACAGAGTCTGCTTCTGCTCATGGTAGCTGCCGCTAGTGCTTGCAACATCAACATTAACATTCATTGATTCCTTTGATTTTTACTCTGCCTAGAACTCATTCTGCGCCATTTTTTCTCCCTTTTTTTTTATTATCTGTCCACCTCCTGTATCATGCCCGCAGCCTCTGACCGTCTCCTGTATCATGTCCGCAGCCTCTGTCCACTTCCTGTATCATGTCTGCAGCCTCTGTCCACTTCCTGTATCATGTCCGCAGCCTCTGTCCACCTACTGTATTATGCTCGCAGCCTCTGTCCACTTCCTGTATCATGTCCGCAGCCTCCTCTGTCCACTTCCTATATCATGTTTGTAGCCTCTAATCATATCTTGTATCATGCCCACAGGCTCTGACCATCTCTTGTCTTTTATCATGTCTGCAGTCTCTGAGGGGGATTCTGGAGAGGAGTCAAGAGTGGGAGTGCTTCCGGGATGGGGGTAATGGGAGAAGTCAGACGTGTGTGTACTGTGGAGAGAAGACTATAGGATAAAACCAGAGCCGCCAAGCTGGAGCCGTCTGACTGAGCCCTGCAGGTTCACCTGAGAGAAGGTCAGTGACAGCGCCGCCAGGCCAGTCTGAGGGGGGGGTCACTGATGTAAGGGGGAGTGAATACAATAATGTAAGGGGGCACTTATATAAACACTCCCCCCTATATTAGTAACCGCCTCCCTTACCTTAGTGTATTCACTCTGCTAAAGGTGGTCTTTAGTCACCAGAGTGCCCCCCACATCAGAGTTCCTGGCATTACCCTTTACATTAGAATCTGCAGGATTCGGAACTCTGATGTAAAGGGAACGCAGTGGACTCTGATCTAAGGTGGTCTCTGGTCACCAGAGCCCCCCTTACATCAGAGTTTCACCTTAGATTATGATCTGCATTGTTCCCCTTTACATAAGAGTTCCCCTTCACTGTAAGGCGGAATCCTGCAGACTCTGATGTAAGGGGGAACTCTGTGGTGGCTGGCTTAGATTAACCTTAACCTGACATGTAAATGGAGAAATATGTTTTTTGACTTCTGTTTGACTTAAACACATTGCTAATAGCACTAGCTATATGTTTATAGTTTAAATATTGATATATACACTGTTTAGCACTGAAAACTGTAATTTTAGTTACTTTTTTGCAGTGTCAGTAAAAAGATTGCGGCCCTGTCAGTAAATTTCATGATTTTTGCCAGTAAAAAATTGAAAGGAAAAGAAGGAAAGGGAAAAGGCCATGTGATTCCTTATGATTTTAAAATATTCTCTTGGGCAAATCTCAAACATGAAGAAAGAAATAAAGAAAAGAAAAGAAGGAAAGGGAAAAGAAGGGAAAGGGAAGGAAAGGAATAGGAAAGTAAGGAAAGGGAGCCCATTGGCCATAATTCAAAGGCCATGCGGTGCCTTATGATTTTAAAATATTCTCCTGGGCAAATCTCAAACATGAAGAAAGAAAGAAAGAAGAGAAAAGAAGGAAAGGGAAAGGAAAGGAACAGAACAGAAAGGAAGGGAAAGAAAGAAACAAAAAAAAGAAAAGAAGGAAAGGGAAAAGAAAGGAAAGGAAAGAAAAGAAAAGAGGGCCCATTAGCCATAATTCAAAGTACATGCGGCCCCTTATGATTTTAAAATATTCTCCTGGGCAAATCTCAAACATAAAGATTGAAAGAAAAGAAGAGAAAAGAAGGTAAGGGAAAGGAAGGGAAATGAAAGAAAAGAAAGAAAGAAAGAAAGAAAGAAAAGAAGGAAAGGGAAAAGAAAGGAAAGGGAAAGTAAGGAAAGGGAGCCCATTGCCCATAATTCAAATTCCATGTGGTGCCTTATGATTTTAAAATATTCTCCTGGGCAAATCTCAAACATAAAGATTGAAAGAAAAGAAAATAAGAGAAAAGAAGGTAAGGGAAAGGAAAGAAAATGAAAGAAAGGAAAAGAAAAGAAAGAAAGAAAGAAAAGAAGGAAAGGGAAAAGAAAGGAAAGGAAAGGGAAAGTAAGGAAAGGGAATTGGCCATATTTCAAATTTCATGTGGTGCCTTATGATTTTAAAATATCCTCCTGGACAAATCTCAAACATGAAGAAAGAAAGAAAAAAAGAAAGATAAGAAGAGAAAAGAAGGAAAGGTAAAGGAAATGAAAGGAAAGGAAAAGTAAGGAAAGGGAGCCCATTGGCCACAATTCAAAGGCCAAGAGGTCCCTTGTGATTTTAAAATATTCTTCTGGGCAAATCTCAAACATAAAGATTGAAAGAAAAGAAGAGAAAAGAAGGTAAGGGAAAGGAAGGGAAATGAAAGAAAAGAAAGAAAGAAAGAAAGAAAAGAAGGAAAGGGAAAAGAAAGGAAAGGGAAAGTAAGGAAAGGGAGCCCATTGCCCATAATTCAAATTCCATGTGGTGCCTTATGATTTTAAAATATTCTCCTGGGCAAATCTCAAACATAAAGATTGAAAGAAAAGAAAATAAGAGAAAAGAAGGTAAGGGAAAGGAAAGAAAATGAAAGAAAGGAAAAGAAAAGAAAGAAAGAAAGAAAAGAAGGAAAGGGAAAAGAAAGGAAAGGAAAGGAAAAGTAAGGAAAGGGAGCCCATTGGCCATATTTCAAATTCCATGTGGTGCCTTCTGATTTTAAAATATCCTCCTGGACAAATCTCAAACATGAAGAAAGAAAGAAAGAAAAAAAGAAAGATAAGAAGAGAAAAGAAGGAAAGGTAAAGGAAATGAAAGGAAAGGAAAAGTAAGGAAAGGGAGCCCATTGGCCACAATTCAAAGGCCAAGAGGTCCCTTGTGATTTTAAAATATTCTCCTGGGCAAATCTCAAACATGAAGAAAGAAAAAAAAGAAAAGAAGGAAAGGAAAGGGGAGAGAAGGAAAGGAAAGAAAAGGAAAGGAAAGGGAGGGAAGGAAAGAGAAGGGAAGGAATGGGAAAGTAAAGGGAGCCCACTGGCCATAATTTAAAGGCCACATGGTGCCTTATGATTTTAAAATATTTTCCTGGGCAGGAGAAATAAAGAGAGAAAGGAAAGAAAAGAAAGAAAGAAAAGATTTTGCATTTCAACATGGAAAAAAAAAATTCTACAGCCAACAGAGCTGTAAGGTGCATGCAAATATATAGAGTGTACATATTAAAATGATATATAAAATTTGAAAAATAGCATGCAAATCTAAATAACTGTATATAGAGTGAACAGTCTGTGTAGAAAATTTAAGCAACAAACAAGCTAAGAGCTGAGGGTCACTTCTCATGAAGAGGCCCCCTCATTGGTCGTAATTAGTTAAAAAAATATATAAAAACAAAACGCACAACAGCATAATGTTATTTTGATGAAGCATTAGGTACTCAGACATGACTCATTTGTCAATTGTAATGTTTATGCCTAATGCTGTAAACAATAATATATAAGAAAATATTATACAATAAAAAATGAAAAAACTAATTTGTCAAGGAAAAACAAATTATAAGGGGTTGTAAAGGTTCGTTTTTTATTTTCTAAAGAGGTTCCTTTAAGCTAGTGCATTGTTAGTTCACTTACCTTTTCCTTCGATTTCCTCTCTAAATGTTTTTTTTCTTTGTCTGAATTTCTCACTTCCTGTTTCTCCTCAGCGTGCTTGCCCCCTCCCTTGGGACCTCCCCGCAGGGATGTAGTCCCAAGGGAGGGGGCGAGCACGCTGACTAACCCCCAGCCAGAACGGCTCGAATGATGGAGGCAAGCTTACTGAAGAGGAACAGGAAGTGAGAAATTCAGACAAAGAAAGAAAACATTTAGAAGATAAATCTAAGGAAAAGGTAAGTGAACCAACAATGCACTAGCTTAAGAGCCGGTTCACATAGGGGGCGACTCGTCAGGCGACTCATCCGCTCTGTTCAATGGAACCGTTCTAATAGGAGCGACGCAAGTCGCTCCGACTTAGAAAAAGGTTCTTGTACGACTTTGGGGGCGACTCGGGGCGACTTGCATTGACTTCAATACAGAAGTCATTTTGCAAGTCGCCTCTCAAGTCGTCTTGAGATCGCCTTGCCGACTCGCCCCCAAAGTCGTGCCGCCCCAGTTTGAACCGGCTCTGAAGGGACCTATTTAGAAAAAAAAAAAAATGAACCTTTACAACCCCTTTAACTTTAAATAGAAACAAGCATTAAGGACCATGTGTCTTGATTTGGATCTCTAATCTTGAAGGATTTGGTTTCAAATTAGACAAGGATATGAATATGTGTATACTTTGTAGTACCTGCTATAACACAAAGTTTCTCAGTGATTGGCTACCATAACAAGTTCAGCACACCCAAAAGTTGTATCCAATTGTATTGTAGCAGTCAGCATTGAAAAACAAAGAAAAGAGGACGCACCAACCTTGCACATTGCCCAAGAGGTATCTTTAATAATGTATAAAAGGAGAAATACTCAAAAACATATTCATGATAAAAGCCAACACAGCTCACAGTCCAAAGTGGAAGCAACCAGGTCACCGAGACTGTTCCCAACAGGTCGAAGGACCTTCCAGAAGGCAGACGCGTTCCGAGGGGCTTCCACTCTTCCTCAGAGCCCGATTCTTCCTCAAACATTCCCACGATAGGGACAATAAGCCTGCACCCACCAGACTGTCCAGATAGGGCAGTCTGGCGGGTGCAGGCTTATTGCCCCTATCGTCAAAGAGGGTGGGTGAACTTTGTGTGGCATCATTGCGGGATCACTTTATTAGCTTTGTCATTCACAGCCATGGGCACCTGTAATATCTCCTCTACAGAGTGGGGCGCCCTCTTACTTCTTGTGATACATTATGACAAGCTCTATCCACTCACATTAGAGGCCTGTCTCTGACATCTAGTTGTGGGAATCCTGGCAGTCAGTTTTTTGTCTTTACCCTGACCTTGACAAGTTCCCGCCTCGTGGCTGTGAGCCCTGGTGCCCCTGTGCCCGCCCCCAGGCTGTACTTTGTTGGACGTATACGATCCACTATAATACTAGTTGATCTACTGTGCCATATCGGGTCCTGAAGAAGCCGTGTCTTTTGGAGAAACGTTGAACTGGCAGACTGATTTACTGGAAGCAATTAGCTTTACAAATTATATTATATAATTTGCTATCTACAATATGGTCTTCCGGTATTATTTGTGCAACAACTAATTGTGGATCTATATTAGGTGTTTGCCTTTGTTTTATGCATTAATATGAATTTTCTTCAATAAAAATTTATATTTTTTAATTTTATGTCTTCTACGTTGAGCCTCTAAATTCCGGGTAACTAGGCAGACACTGGCATACCTGGTCCCACAGTCTGTTTTTGGAACTCTTAAGGTGTCAGCAAACCAAGACGTTTTGGACAATTTCATGTGCATAATGCACTCCTGAACCATGTACCCTGTGCATACTTCACTCCTGAACCCTGCACCATGTGCATAATTCGCTCCTGAACCATGCACCCTGTGCATAATGCACTCCTGAACCCTGCACCCTGTGCATAGTGCACTTCTTTACCCGTACCCTATGCATAAAGCACTCTTGAACACTTCCACTCTTAGTATTATGCATTACTGAACCCTGAACCCTGCACCCTGCATGTAATGCACTCCTGAATCTGACCCTCTGTGTGTTACACACTCCTGAACCCTGTCACACTGTGCATTACACATTCCTGGTTTTATTTAACAATGCCCTTTTAGGGCCCTCCCACTGTTAGTGCTATTTGGCCACTAGGGATGAGCTTCGTGTTCGAGTCGAACATACGTTCGACTCGAACATCGGCTGTTCGATCGTTCGACGAAGATCGAACGATTTGGGCCGCTCGCGCCAAATTCGAGTGACGCGAACGGCCCACAATGCACTACGCCATCGCAGTGTCATCCAGGCGCTGTGATTGGCCAAGCATGCACTGTGACCCCGCATGCTTGGCCAATCACAGCGCCGGCAGCGAGGAGAGCAATGATTGGCCACAGGCAGGATGCCTGTGGCCAATTATTGCTGAGGGGGTTTAGTACACGCCCCACACTATAAAAGGCCGCCAGCGCGGCGGCCTTGTGTAGTGTGTTCCGGAGCAGGGAAAGAGAAGCATAGGCAGGGACAGTGTCATTATTTTTCCTTTACATAATCCTGGATTCCTTGTGTTTAGGGACAGATAAGGATAGGTAGGGAGAGTGTCAGTGACAGTGTGCTATTCTGTGCTAATCCTTGTTTGTAGGGACAGAGAGGTACAGTGAGGGAAAGTGTCAGTGTGCTATTCTGTTCTAAACCAATCTTGCTGAACCATATTTTCAATCCTTGAGTTTAGGGACAGAGAGGTACAGTGAGGGAAAGTGTCAGTGTGCTATTTTGTGCTAAATCTTGTTTGTAGGGACAGAGAGGTACAGTGAGGGAAAGTGTCAGTGTGCTATTCTGTTCTAAACCAATTTTGCTGTTCCATATTTTCAATCCTTGAGTTTAGGGACAGAGAAGGACACTCGTGGCAATTTTCAGTCTGCTATTCTGTGCTAAATCTTGTTTGTAGGGAGGGACAGAGTAGGACAGTGAGGGAAAGTGTCAGTGTGCTATTCTGTTCTAAACCAATTTTGCTGTTCCATATTTCAAATCCTTGAGTTTAGGGACAGAGAGGTACAGTGAGTGAAACTGACAGTGTGCTATTCTGTTCTAAACCAATTTTGCTGTTCCATATTTCAAATCCTTGAGTTTAGGGACAGAGAAGGACACTCGTGCAAATTATCAGTGTGCTATTCTGTGCTAAAACTTGTTTGTAGGGAGGGACAGAGTAGGACAGTGAGGGAAAGTGTCAGTGTGCTATTCTGTTCTAAACCAATTTTGCTGTTCCATATTTTCAATCCTTGAGTTTAGGGACAGAGAAGGACACTCGTGGCAATTTTCAGTGTGCTATTCTGTGCTAAATCTTGTTTGTAGGGAGGGACAGAGTAGGACAGTGAGGGAAAGTGTCAGTGTGCTATTCTGTTCTAAACCAATTTTGCTGAACCATATTTTCAATCCTTGAGTTTAGGGACAGAGAAGGACACTCGTGGCAATTTTCAGTGTGCTATTCTGTGCTAAATCTTGTTTGTAGGGAGGGACAGAGTAGGACAGTGAGGGAAAGTGTCAGTGTGCTATTCTGTTCTAAACCAATCTTGCTGAACCATATTTTCAATCCTTGAGTTTAGGGACAGAGAGGTACAGTGAGGGAAAGTGTCAGTGTGCTATTTTGTGCTAAATCTTGTTTGTAGGGACAGGGTAGGACAGTGAGTGAAACTGACAGTGTGCTATTCTGTTCTAAACCAATTTTGCTGTTCCATATTTCAAATCCTTGAGTTTAGGGACAGAGAGGTACAGTGAGTGAAACTGACAGTGTGCTATTCTGTTCTAAACCAATTTTGCTGTTCCATATTTCAAATCCTTGAGTTTAGGGACAGAGAAGGACACTCGTGCAAATTATCAGTGTGCTATTCTGTGCTAAAACTTGTTTGTAGGGAGGGACAGAGTAGGACAGTGAGGGAAAGTGTCAGTGTGCTATTCTGTTCTAAACCAATTTTGCTGTTCCATATTTTCAATCCTTGAGTTTAGGGACAGAGAAGGACACTCGTGGCAATTTTCAGTGTGCTATTCTGTGCTAAATCTTGTTTGTAGGGAGGGACAGAGTAGGACAGTGAGGGAAAGTGTCAGTGTGCTATTCTGTTCTAAACCAATTTTGCTGAACCATATTTTCAATCCTTGAGTTTAGGGACAGAGAAGGACACTCGTGGCAATTTTCAGTGTGCTATTCTGTGCTAAATCTTGTTTGTAGGGAGGGACAGAGTAGGACAGTGAGGGAAAGTGTCAGTGTGCTATTCTGTTCTAAACCAATCTTGCTGAACCATATTTTCAATCCTTGAGTTTAGGGACAGAGAGGTACAGTGAGGGAAAGTGTCAGTGTGCTATTTTGTGCTAAATCTTGTTTGTAGGGACAGGGTAGGACAGTGAGTGAAACTGACAGTGTGCTATTCTGTTCTAAACCAATTTTGCTGTTCCATATTTCAAATCCTTGAGTTTAGGGACAGAGAGGTACAGTGAGTGAAACTGACAGTGTGCTATTCTGTTCTAAACCAATTTTGCTGTTCCATATTTCAAATCCTTGAGTTTAGGGACAGAGAAGGACACTCGTGCAAATTATCAGTGTGCTATTCTGTGCTAAAACTTGTTTGTAGGGAGGGACAGAGTAGGACAGTGAGGGAAAGTGTCAGTGTGCTATTCTGTTCTAAACCAATTTTGCTGTTCCATATTTTCAATCCTTGTGTTTAGGGACAGAGAAGGATAGGCAGGGGACAGTGTCAGTGTCATTGTTGCTAAGCCTCCTGCACAGTATACACCTGAAGGTAGCCCTTATTGCTCTTTTTCCCATCTCCCTGCAGGCCATCCATTAAAATGTCTGGAAGGCAAACAAGGAGAGGCAGACAGTCAGGAGGCAAAAAAAGAGGGCAAGCAGGCTCTGTGTCTGGGGGCAACAGTGCTGGTCGTGGACGCGGTGCATTGTCATCAGCACATGGCCATGGGACACGCTTGTCCTTCTTTTCGGCAGCTGGACATGTTGAGCCACATCATGCCGAAGACTTGGTAGAGTGGATGACCAAGCCCACCTCATCCTCCTCATCCTCTCTCACCCAGGCTCAGGGTACTGGCAAAGCAGCTGCCAAAGCGTCCTCTTCTCTGGTATCATTATCTTCATTAGTCAATCCTTCCCTAGACCCACCATGTCCTCCTCCTGAGGAGTCCCCCGAACTGTTTGAGCACAGTGTTGGGTACATGCTCCAGGAGGATGCCCAGCGTTTGGAAGGATCTGATGATGATACCCAGTGTGACAGCAGGAAGGTAAAGTCACCTGGTTGCATCCAGGGGGGTAGATATATTTCTCCCAGATTCAGGCTTTATGCCGACTTATACAACTAGGGAGTTGATGAAGCCCAGCTGAGGCTAGTGGGCTCATGGATGACTCATACCTCTAGAGAGAGGGCTGGGCGTCGTGCAGGCAGGGAGTTGATGAGACCAGCTGAAGCTTGTCAGCTCATTTAAGGCCTTTATAAAAACTCCCAGCTTCATTAGGTGTTAGCTCATGCCTGGAACCAGACCTGTGTGGACTGTCTAGGGAGAGTGAACCCCTGTGCGGTGAGGCAAAGCCTGTGTGGCTATTTGTTTGGACTTTTACTAAACCAGGGACTTAGGGACTAGGACAGCACCAGGCTGATCCCAGTTGTTAGTTTAGGAAACCTGCATGTTTAGTCAGAGGTCAAACTGACCAGGATTTATTTTGTTTATGTTTCTTTTTGGCTTTGCTGTGTTTTTGTCACTGTACATAGAGAAATAAACCGCACCTTTTGATTTTGAAAACCACAACCTCCGTCTGCTGGCCCTGTTTTTGTGTGGGGAGCCCAACCAGGGGGTCACACACACCCGCTACCGAGTTAACCCCCTCACAGTTGGTGGAGAACCAGTGGCAGTTTTTTTTAAGCCAGCATGGAGGAGATACTGAAACAGCTGGCTCTAGCAAATGCCAATCAACAGCAGACAAATGCAGGTTTGCAAAGGAGCCTTGCAGCCCAGCAGCAAGCTCATCAACAAGCCCAGCAGCAATCTGAGGCCCGCTTCATAGACCTGTTACAGAAGCAAGAGCAGAGACTACAACAAATGGAAGCGGTAATGCAGCAACGTCCGCAGACCAGTGAGGAAAGCCGTCCCACTAATACCGCGTCCTTTGGGGTGAGTCGTTTATTGACAAAAATGACTGGAGAGGATGATCCAGAGGTATTTTTGACCACATTTGAAAGGACTGCTGAAAGAGAAAAGTGGCCTGAGGAGCAGTGGGCTGGACTGGTGGCTCCTCTGTTAACTGGTGAATCGCAGAAGGCTTACTATGACCTAGAGCCTGACCAAGCAAAAGACTATGTGATGCTAAAAGCTGAAATATTGGCAAGGCTGGGTGTCACCCTGGCTGTCCGGGCTCAGCGTGTGCATAACTGGACTTTCCAGCTTGGAAAACCCCCCAGGTCTCAAATGTATGATCTCATTCACCTGAGCAGGAAGTGGCTACAGCCAGAGACTTTGTCCGCACCGGAGATTGTGGAACGTGTTGTGATGGATCGTTTCTTGAGAGCTCTTCCTACCGCCATTCAAAAGTGGGTAAGCCATGGAGACCCAGAAACGGCCGGTAAACTTGTGGATCGTGTAGAGAGATACTTGGCTACAGAGAACCTGACGGCCTCTTCCAGAGACTCTCGGACTTTCCACCCTAAGACCAGACCATCCCCAGGGGCGGATAAGAGGATTCCAAGGGGTGAGGGTGGAGAGAGTGAGAGGGTGGGAGCTCTACCCAAAGTTTGGCGAGAACAGCCTGGGAAGTCAGGGGCTCAAGAGGCAGCCAAATGGATTGTTTGCTACCGCTGCCGGCAAGCGGGACATATTGCAGCAAATTGCCCGGTTGTGGAGGAACCCATGCAATGTGACTTTCTGATGGACAGACGTCAGTCGCTGTGTGCGACAGTCGCATGCACTGCCATTCGGGGAACTGAGAAACATTTATGCAAAATGTGTATTAATGGTAGAAATGTTGTGGTATTACTGGATTCAGGTAGCCTTGTGACCCTGATAAAGGCTGAATTAGTTAAAACAGAGGTCTCTGGGAATAGCAAGGTAGCTGTTATTTGTGTGCATGGGGACACCCGAGAGTATCCAGTGACTACAGTGTGTTTCGAGACCCCCAAAGGTACCCTCTCTCATCCAGTGGGGTTAGTATCTCAATTACTGCATGATGCCATTGTGGGAAGGGATTTTCCGAAGTTCTGGGAACTGTGGGATGATCCTGAGCCCCCCACTGGTGCCCCTATGTACCAGGAATGTGATAGCCAGAACTCCTCTGAGAGTGGTGAGGACTCTCCAGAATTTCCCTTGTCAGTATTGGCAGGGGAGACTCAAGAAACTGGAGAGGAGCCCACCTCCTCAGACGAAAACCTACCGTCTGTGGAGTTTTCTGATCTGGAGGTTCACAGGGAAAATTTTGCCACAGAACAGTTAAAAGACCCCGCCCGGTGAAAGGGTGAAGTTAAAACCCTATCGGATCCCAGAGGCCCGACGGGAGGCAATACGGGAGGAAGTACAGAAAATGCTGAACTTAGGGGTGATAGAGGAGTCCCAAAGTGATTGGTCTAGTCCCATTGTGTTGGTGCCTAAACCGGATGGGAGCTGGCGATTTTGTAACGATTTTCGTCAGTTGAACAAAGTT
This sequence comes from Rana muscosa, assembly GCA_029206835.1. Lineage (NCBI taxonomy): Eukaryota > Metazoa > Chordata > Amphibia > Anura > Ranidae > Rana > Rana muscosa. The sequence goes on from CM055126.1 coordinate 37,980,137, forward strand.
ACAAAATTTGACACCTACCCCATGCCACGTATAGATGAGTTGATCGACCGGCTGGGAACAGCCCGATACATGACGACTCTTGACCTCACAAAAGGGTATTGGCAAATTCCCCTGGCCAAGTCGGCCAAAGAGAAAACCGCATTTGTAACCCCAGACGGGGCGTTCCAATATAAGAGAATGCCGTTCGGGTTACAGAATGCGCCGGCCACATTCCAGCGGAAAATGGACCAGATACTGAGGCCCCATCGGAAGTATGCTGCGGCTTACCTGGATGACGTAATTGTCCATAGCACAGATTGGGCCTCACATCTGCCAAAAGTGCAAGCAGTCCTAGACTCTATCCGGGAAGCGGGGTTTACGGCTAACCCCAAGAAGTGTACCATTGGGCAGGAGGAGGCCAAATATCTTGGGTACACCATTGGCAGGGGAGTGATAAAACCCCAACTCAACAAAGTCGAGGCCATCCAGAGTTGGCCACGTCCCAACAGCAAGAAGCAGGTACGGGCCTTTCTGGGAATCGTGGGTTATTATCGGCGCTTCATTCCCCACTTTGCTTCTAAGGCTGTGCCCCTAACCAACCTGACGAAAGGGAAAGGGTCGGTCATGATTAAATGGACCCCCGAGGCTGAGGCAGCATTCCAATTCTTGAAACAAGCCTTATGTAGCCAGCCAGTGTTGTACTCACCCGACTTCTCTAAAGACTTTGTCGTACAAAGTGATGCGTCAGATGTGGGGTTAGGAGCAGTATTGTCCCAGGTCTGGAACGGGGAAGAGCACCCAGTCATTTACCTCAGCAGGAAGTTGAAGTCCCATGAGGTAAATTACGCCACGGTTGAAAAGGAGTGTTTAGCGGTGAAGTGGGCTCTAGATTCCCTTCGGTACTATCTGCTAGGTAGGCACTTTGACATGGTTACGGATCACGCTCCGTTAAAGTGGATGGCTCAAAACAAGGAGACAAATAGAAGAGTGAATAGGTGGTTCCTGGCCCTACAGGAATTCAACTTCACAGTAAAGCATCGCCCTGGCGTTCAAATGGGGAATGTGGATGCTTTGTCTCGAGTACATGAATGCCTGATTGCTGGTGTTCCAACCCCAAGGTTAAAACAAGAGGGGGGGGGGTATGTGACAGCAGGAAGGTAAAGTCACCTGGTTGCATCCAGGGGGGTAGATATATTTCTCCCAGATTCAGGCTTTATGCCGACTTATACAACTAGGGAGTTGATGAAGCCCAGCTGAGGCTAGTGGGCTCATGGATGACTCATACCTCTAGAGAGAGGGCTGGGCGTCGTGCAGGCAGGGAGTTGATGAGACCAGCTGAAGCTTGTCAGCTCATTTAAGGCCTTTATAAAAACTCCCAGCTTCATTAGGTGTTAGCTCATGCCTGGAACCAGACCTGTGTGGACTGTCTAGGGAGAGTGAACCCCTGTGCGGTGAGGCAAAGCCTGTGTGGCTATTTGTTTGGACTTTTACTAAACCAGGGACTTAGGGACTAGGACAGCACCAGGCTGATCCCAGTTGTTAGTTTAGGAAACCTGCATGTTTAGTCAGAGGTCAAACTGACCAGGATTTATTTTGTTTATGTTTCTTTTTGGCTTTGCTGTGTTTTTGTCACTGTACATAGAGAAATAAACCGCACCTTTTGATTTTGAAAACCACAACCTCCGTCTGCTGGCCCTGTTTTTGTGTGGGGAGCCCAACCAGGGGGTCACACACACCCGCTACCGAGTTAACCCCCTCACACCAGCTAGAGGAAGGCAGCAGCGTGAGAGCAGAGAGAGGGGATGCTCAAGAAGGACACCAATCTGGCAGTCATGCTCCAGCAGCTGCAGCATACTGCCAGATTGGCTCCAGTGATGAGGAGGGAGGGGATGATGAGGTCACTGACTCCACGTGGGTGCCTAATAGGAGAGAGGAGGAGGAGGAGGAGGATGAGGAGGAGGCACATCTCCAACGAGGCAGGATGCCCTTGAGTGGCCAGCGTATGGGCAGCACACCGACGGAATCACACCGCAGAGCTCCGCCTGTGCAGGGCACTGCCTCTGCCCGTCATTCAAAAAGTTCTTTGGTGTGGGCCTTTTTTGAGGCGAGTGCATCAGATCGCACAGCTGCTGTTTGCAACATATGTCTCAAGCGTATATCGCGTGGCCAAAACATCAGCCGCTTGGGCACCACATGCTTGATCAGACATATGTTGACCTGCCATGCAGCTCGTTGGCAAGCCTACCTTAAAGACCCACACCAAAGAACAAAGCTGACCTCTTCTTGCACCGCATCAGCTGGGATCTCCAACCCCACTATACCTTCACTCCTCTCTGAAACCTGCTCTGAGAGGAATGAAGGTGTAGAATTAGGTGTGTCACAGGCAAGTACTTGCGGGCACTCTGCTAGCAGTACACCAACGTCCGATTCTAGCAGGCAAATTTCCCTGCCCCAGCTGCTGGACCGTCGAAAGAAGTTCCCTCCCAGCCATCCACATGCCCAGCGGTTGAATGCTAGCTTGGCTAAATTGCTAGCGCTTCAACTGCTGCCTTTTAAGTTGGTAGACTCGGCCCCCTTCCGTGAGTTTGTGCAATGTGCGGTTCCTCAGTGGCAGGTTCCCAAATGCCACTTTTTCGCACGGAAGGCGATTCCGGCTCTCTACAGGCATGTGGAAGGCAATGTCTTGGCCTCGCTGGACAGGGCGGTCAGCGGTAAGGTGCATATTACCGCTGACTCATGGTCCAGCAGGCATGGACAGGGACGTTACCTTTCTTTCACGGCCCATTGGGTCACTCTTTTGGCAGCTGGGAAGGATGCAGGACAAGGTGCAGTAGTGTTGGAGGTTGTTCCACCGCCACGCCTCCAAAATGCTACTACTGGTTGTGACACACCTCTCTCCTCCACCCCCTCCTCTTCTTCTTCCTCCATGGCCTCTTCCTGTGGTTTGTCCTCGGAACCAGCGGTGCTCCGTAGGCGTTCAAGGGGCTACGCAAGTACGCAGGCAAAAAGATGCCATGCCGTGCTTGCGCTGGTGTGTTTGGGGGACAGAAGCCACACTGGGGCAGAGGTCCTGTCTGCTCTGCAGGGGCAGGCCGAGAGGTGGTTGACGCCACGCCAGCTTAAGCCAGGAATGGTGGTTTGCGACAATGGCACCAACCTCCTCTCCGCCCTCCGACAGGGACAACTGACCCATGTGCCCTGTATGGCTCACGTCCTTAACCTGGTGGTGCAGCGGTTCTTGGGCAGGTACCCGGGCTTACAGGATGTCCTGAGGCAGGCCAGGAAAGTCTGTGTGCATTTCCGCAGATCTTATAATGCCAGTGCTCGCCTGGCTGAGCTGCAAAAGGAGTTGAACCTGCCCAAGAACCGCCTTATATGTGACATGCCCACCAGGTGGAACTCAACGTTGGCCATGCTGCAGCGGCTGCACACGCAGCAGAGGGCCATCAATGAGTACCTGTGCGACTACGGCACCAGGACAGGGTCAGGGGAGCTCAGGTTTTTTTCACCACGCCAGTGGGGCATGATCAGGGATGCATGCACTGTCCTGGCACCATTTGAGGAGGCCACGAGGATGGTGAGCAGTGACAGTGCATGCATCAGTGACACTGTACCTCTTGTCCACCTGTTGGAGCACACGCTGCGTGGAATAATGGACAGGGCACTTGAGGCAGAACAGAGGCAGGAAGAGGAGGACTTCCTTGCCTCTCAAGGCCCCCTTTACCCAGACAGTGTTCCTTCTGTCCCACCCATCGCACAGGAAGAGGAGGAGGAGGAGGAGGAGGAGGAGGATTGTGTCAGCATGGAGGTGGAGGCTGGCACTCAGCATCATCAGCAGCAGTCTTTTAGGGACGATTTACAGTCCCAAGAAACCAGTGGACTTGTACGTGGCTGGGAGGAGGTGGCTGCGGATCATGTCGTCCTTAGTGACCCAGAGGACTCCGAACTGAATGCCTCAGCTAACCTACGCTGCATGGCCTCCCTGATCCTGCAAAGTCTGCGGAAGGATCCTCGTATTCTTCGGATCAAGGAGAGGGACCATTACTGGCTGGCCACTCTCCTTGATCCACGGTACAAGGGTAAGGTTGCGGACCTTATCTTACCGTCGCAGAGGGAGCAGAGGATGAGACAACTCCGGGAGGCCTTGCAGAAAGGTCTGTGCAACGCGTTCCCAGAGACTGGGAGGTTACAAACTCCTGGTCCTGGACAACGAGTTGTTGAGGCTTCGGGCAGTCAAAGAAGGAGCGGTGGGGAAGGTGGCCGTCTGACCGATGCGTTCAGACAATTCTTTAGTCCGCAGCCCCAAAGTATGATCGGTTCCAGCAACCATCGCCAGCGTCTGATATACATGGTCCAGGAATACCTAGGGGCAAGGTCAGACTTGGACACCTTCCCCACCGAAAATCCTCTGGCTTACTGGGTCTTGAGGATGGATCACTGGCCAGAGCTTGCACAGTATGCAATTGAGCTACTGGCCTGTCCTGCATCCAGCGTTCTTTCAGAACGCACATTCAGTGCTGCTGGAGGATTTGTCACGGATCACAGGGTGTGCCTGTCCACCGACTCGGTTGATCGACTGACTTTCATCAAGATGAACCAGTCTTGGATCACCACCAGCTACCACACACCTGATGCTGATATAACAGACTAATTGATTTTAAAATGTCACATCCCTTCAAGACTGATGCTGATGCTGAGTGCCTGTGCTGTTATGTTGACTGGCTATCCTCCTCCTCCTCCTCAATGATACGATTAATGATGATAGCTTGGAAGATCATTTTGGTTTATGGGTGACGCCACCAGTGGCTAAGGCCCAATTTTTCAGCCCCTGTTTAACAGGGGCGTGTAATTAAAATTTTTGATGCAATACTTTGCAACAGGCCTCATTGCTGTGCTCCAAGTACAGTATCTGTGAGGGGTTGCAGTGTTGTGCCACCAGTGCCTAAGGCCCAATTTTTAAGCCCCTGTTCAACAGGGGCATGCAATTATAATTATTGATCTAATAATTCACAGCAGGGCCCATTGCTGCGCCCACCAAGAGTAACTGTCAGGCCTTACAGTGTTGTGGCACCAGCACCACCATCACCACCACCACCACCACCAAAGGCCCAATTTTTCAGCCCCTGTTCAACAGGGGCATGCAATTATAATTATTGATCGAATAATTCACAGCAGGGCCCATTGCTGCGCCCACCAAGAGTAACTGTCAGGCCTTACAGTGTTGTGGCACCACCATCACCACCACCACCACCACCAAAGGCCCAATTTTTCAGCCCCTGTTCAACAGGGGCATGCAATTATAATTATTGATCGAATAATTCACAGCAGGGCCCATTGCTGCGCCCACCAAGAGTAACTGTCAGGCCTTACAGTGTTCTGGCACCAGCACCACCATCACCACCACCACCACCACCAAAGGCCCAATTTTTCAGCCCCTGTTCAACAGGGGCATGCAATTATAATTATTGATCGAATAATTCACAGCAGGGCCCATTGCTGCGCCCACCAAGAGTAACTGTCAGGCCTTACAGTGTTCTGGCACCAGCACCACCATCAAAGGCCCAATTTTTACTACCACTGATCAACAATTATATGTTATTACAATTCTTGATATAATAGTTGACAGCAGGGCGTTCCAGCACCCACCAAGAGTAACTGTGAGGGCTTACAGTGTTGTGCCAACACCAACACCTAAGGGGCCAATTTCTGCAGAGTATATGCGGCAGGTCCCTACTTTCAAACATCCAACTTACAAACTACTACTACTTGCAAACGGAAGAAGACAACAGGAAGTGAGAGGAAATCTACCCCTTGGAAGGAAAATTCTCTCCTGTAAGAATTAATATGGGAGAAAGGTGTCTCCTCTCTACTGATGCTTTATCACCAATCCTTGTTTCAATAAAAACACCACATTTCAAAAACAGTTGTCATTGGGACGCAAAGTGAGGTGAAATGTTCTGAACAGGGGCACAGACAGCAAAAAAAATGTGACAGGGGTGATAACCGTTCCCTATGTTTTACAAAAAGCTAAAAAAAAGGAATTTGGCATGGAGCTACACTTAAACAATGCAGCTGTTCAAAATTACAAACAGATTCTACATAAGAACAAACCTACAGTCCCTGTCTTGTATGCACCGCCTGTATACGGCTGTTCAGAGTATATAGGGCCTTTTTTATTTTGTGTGCAGGGTTCCCCTTAATATCCATACAAGACCCAAAGGGGCTGGTAATGGGCTGGGGTAGGGGGGGGGGGGGGTTGATGGGGTAGCTATGCCATTTTTCCTAAAGATTTTCATCCATATTACCGGGACCAGACATTGCATTAAAGCCGCAAGCACTTTTAAATGGCTTTTTTTCCTTTAGAAATGTTATTTTGTGCAGGGACAGTTCTAAACACGGGAAACACGTGGCACTTCACAGGCATACTTTAGACACCCCCCAGGTACAATATTTAAAGGAATATTTGACTTTTTTTTTCACTTTATGCATCATTAAAATGACTGCTCCCGGAAAACGTCCGTTTTTAAAACTTCTTTTTGCATTGATACATGTCCCCTGGTGCAGAACCCGGGTTCCCAAACTCTGTTTAGGACAATAACATGGATAATAGTCGTTATAATTAGCACTTTAGAATCCGAACGTTCGCATCCATTGTATTTAATAGGGTTCTAATGTTCGTGCGAACTTTCGGTCCGTTCGCGGGTTCTGGTGCGAACCGAACCCGGGGGTGTTCGGCTCATCACTATTGGCCACATTCACCATTTGACACGGTGCACACAATGTGCCACATCTCTACTCTCCCCCGCGGGTGTGTGCATGACTTGCTCTTTGGTTATTTGCATTAGCGCGTCGGTGAGGCTAATTTAGAGCCCACTAAGTGTTATTTTTGTATAGTTGCATGTGCAAATAGATAGATAAATAGATATTTTCCCAAGTATAAGTGCTCATATAGTTTATGTACGACCACACCTTTTAAATGCACTTTGGCTTGTCTTCACTATTGTAAGTTTATGCACTAAAGACCATTATTTCTAACCAAAAACCTGTTTGCTCTCTTTTATGACCACTGGATGTCAGCATTGCACTATAAAATACACAGATAAGCTCTTTTGATGGATTTAACTATATGTCTATATTATTTTTTTGTCTGTATTTTGACAGTGGACATTTGCGTCTGTTTACATCAGACTACCTCCGACGCATCACACAGTCCTTTTTCATAATTTTTTTATTTTTATGGACCTGGCTAAATATGGATTCAGGCAGATATAAACGGATGCACGTCCAATAAGTCTCCGTTCACACTAGTGCGAGTGTGACTTTGATTGGACTTTGATGGGACTTTCATGCGACTTTTATACTCCCTGGCACTTAAGTCACAAGAAAGTGGCATCAAAGTAGTTCAGGAGCCTTTTTCAAGTCATTGCAGCTTTAACCACTTGCCTAATGCAATACAGATATATAATTTGTGGTTCGCAAGTGGTTTACCAGGATTATTGCTGAAGATATCAATCATAACCCCGGTATCATTTTATGAGCCGCTGGAATGGTTTCCGAAGCCTCCTGTCGCATGCCGGTGTTTCTCGGGCTTAACGTTTCCGCTGGTTCACCGGAGAAACGATTCGATGGTGCGGCCGGCTGCTCCCATAGGCGATTAATGAGTAGATACTCTTCGATCAACTCTATGGCCGTGGAGAACCAGAGCAACGTCATGACGTCACTTCCGGTCCATGCTGAAAGTAAATCATTTTATTTTTTTAACCACTTACTGACCGGGCAGAATGACAGCTACAGCATGGTCGGATAACTCTGGGAGGTAGTTCATTGACATCCTCCCAGAATCACGCCCCCTTGGGTGCGCACTGGGTTCACGGGACCCGGCGAATCACGGATCGCGGTAAAGGGCCAATGACAGCAGCTTTTTACCACGTGATCATTGTCAACAAACCAGAGCATGTCCGGTACAGCTCCTTCCCTCTTCTCACACCGATGGGTACCTGTGAAGAGAGGAGGGAGCTGGGTACAGCAGCGCTTGTGGGCTGGATCTGAAGTGCCCACAGCGCTGATCTGTGCCCATCCATGGCTAATCCATCCCCACTCATAGCTCATCCATCCTCATCCATGGCTCATCCATCCTCATCCATGGCTCAGCCATCCCCATCCATGGCTCATTCATGCTCATCCATGCCACATCAGTACTCATCCGTCCCACATCAGTGATCATCCATGCCCATCCGTGCCACATCAGGGCTCATCTGTGCCACATTCATACCACATCAGTGCTCATCCATACCACATCCATGCAACATCAGTGCTCATCCGTGCCACATACATGCCGCATCAGTGCTTATCCCGTGCCACATCAGTGCTCATCTGTGCCACATCCATGCCACATCAGTGTTCATCCATGCCACATCCATGCCATATCAGTGCTAATCCGTGCCACATCCATGCCACATCAGTGCTTATCCGTGCCACATCAGTGCTCATCTGTGCCACATCCATGCCACATCAGTGCTCATCTGTGCCACATCAGTGCTCATCCATACCACATCAGTGATCATCCGTACCTCATCCATGCCACATCAGTGCTCATCCATGCCACATTAGTGCTCATCCATGCCACATCCATGCCACATGAGTGCTTATCCGTGCCACATCAGTGCTCATCTGTGCCACATCCATGCCATATCAGTGCTTATCCATGCCACATCCATGCGACATCCGTGCCACATCAGTGCTCATCCATGCCACATCAGTGCTCATCTGTGCCACATCAGTGCCACTATAGTGCCTCACAAAATTGTAATAGGTAGTCATAATTAGGTTTAAAATTTATGCCCTTAGAACACCTGATGATGCTCCCTGCATGTTGAGCCTCTGTATGTGGCCAAGCTGTGGAAAAGTCTCACGCGTGGTATTGCCATGCTCAGGAGGAGTAGCAGAATGTATTTTGGGGTGTAATTATTGCTATGTACATGCTATGTGTTAGAAATATCTTATATATGGACAACTTTGTGTAAAAAAAAATGCTTTTTTCTTTTCTTTCCACATAATCCAAAGACTTGTGGAGAAAAATGACACGTTCAAAAGACTCATTATGCCTCATAGAATATATGGAGGGGGGGGGTTACTTTCCAAAATGGGGTAATTTTTTGGGCGTGTCCATTATCCTGGTGCTCCAGGGCCTTCAAAAGTGTACGGGCTAGTTCACACCACATTCAGTCCAGTGCGTTTTTTTTCTGCAGTATAAACGCATGGAAAGTAGGTTATATAGTTTTCAATGGCATAGTTCACACCAGTGCTTGCAGTTTCAGTGTGTTCCAGTTGCAGAAAAAAAAGTAGAACATGCTGTATTTTTCCTACACTAGACTATACTGGGACACTGTAAAACGCATCAAAAACACACTGGAATGCACCGGGATGCACATAAATGCACCAAAAATGCACGGGAACACACATGTCCTTATTTAGGGGTAAGGAAAAAAGAGGGGGGAAAAAATGCGAGGTAGTCAAGAAATTAGATGTGTATTTTATGTCCCTAGAACCCCTGATGGTGCTCCCTGCATGTTGGGCCTCTGTATGTGGTCAGGCTGTGTAAAAGTCTCACATATGTGGTATCACCATCAGTGGCGGTTAGGGTGACCACATTTCCAAACTACCATTCAGGGACACCCTTCCTTCCAAAAATCAGCTTGTGCTGTAACGAATCACAGCACAGTGATTGGACACAAGAGGCGGGATTTATGATTTCTCTAATCACAAGCAGGGGGCGGAATTGTGCTCCTCCAGGCATTCCCGGCCAGGACAAGTACTGTCAGTGAGTAAAACGGTGATGTGGCGCCCTTTTTTGGGGGCATCAGATTGGCCCGGGGGTGGCTGTATCAGTTTCATTCCGGGACACTGTATTGTCCTGGCATGAATGTGCCTGGGACAGACCTGCAAAATGCGGGACTGTCCCGGGCAATCCGGGACACCTGGTCACCCTAGTGGCGGTGCGTCCATAGTGGGAGCAGGAGCGCCACCCCCTCTCTCTCCTGTGCCGTCACTCACAACAACAATACATAGGTTCATGCATTGCATGAACCTATGTATTGTCGCCGCCGCTGCCGCCCACTATTCAGATGGCTGGCCCCCTGTTGAGCGCCGGCCATCTGAATAACAGTGGCTGGTTGGTTTTTGGAAGTGCCTATCAGAGCCAGCGGTCTGGTTACCGGTAACCTGATTGGCTGAAGCGACATCGAGGGCGGGAGAAGACATTGAGGATGGAAAAACGACGGCGCTGACCCGAGGAAGGTAAGTGCAGGGCTGGGGGGGAACTGGCTGCATTTGGGGATAAACTGGCTGCATTTGGTTGGAAACTGGCTGTATTTGGGGACAAACTGGCTGTATTTGGGGACAAACTGGCTGCATTTGGGGGGAAACTGGCTGTATTTGGGGGGAAACTGGCTGTATATGGGGAGAAACTGGCTGCATTTGGGGGAAAACTGGCTGCATTTGGGGGGAAACTGGCTGCATTTGGGGACAAACTGGCTGTATATGGGGACAAACTGGCTGTATTTGGGGACAAACTGGCTGCATTTGGGGACAAACTGACTGTATTTGAGGGGGCAAACTGGTGGAATTCGGGCACAGTGGCTGCGTTTAATGGGCACAGTGGCGGTAATTGATGATTTTTTTTTTCAGTTTGTTTGTGCCCCCCCCAAAAATTTTGAGCACCAGCCGCCACTGATCACCATACTCAGGAGGTGTAGCAGAATGTGTTTTGGGGTGTAATTTGTGGTATGCATATGCTGTGTGTGAGAAATAACCCATCAAAAAACCCATGCCTCTTACTAAATACATTGGAATGTCTACTTTCCAAAAAGGGGTCATTTGGGGGTATTTGTACTTTGCTGGCTTGTCAGTGTAATCAATTGATCAATTTGTAATGATTGGCACCATAGCCTGTAGACTCTAACTTTCACAAAGACCAAATAATATACACGGATTTGGGTTATTTTTACCAAATATATGTAGCAGTATACATTTTGCCCAAAATTTATGAAGAAAAATGACAAATTTGCTAAATTGTATAACAGAAACTAAGAAAAATGCTTTTTTTTTTAAACAATATTTTCGGTCTTTTTTTCATTTATAGCGCAAAAGATTAAAAGCCCAATGGTGATTAAATACCACCAAAAGAAAGCTATTTTTGTGTTAAAAAAAAGGACAAAAATGTCATATGGGTACAGTGTTGCATGTCTGAGTAATTGTCATTCAAAATATAAGAGTGCTGAAAGCTGAAAATTGGCCTGGTTAGGAAGGGGGTTTAAGTGTTTAAAAGCAAAAGATCAAAAACATATATTTTTTTAATCTTTTGCTTTTAAAGGTAAAGAAGAGATTTGGGGTCTTTTTGACTCCAGATCTCGCCATAAAGTGGACCTGTCATCCTTATTTCTATTACAAGGGATGTTTACATTCCTTGTAAAAGGAATAAAAGTGATAATATATATATATATATATATATATATATATATATATATATTGTGAGGGGGTTAACTCAGCAGCGGGTGTGTGTGACCCCCTGGATGGGTTCACCACACAAAAACAGGCACAGCAGACAGTGGTAGGAGAAAACAAAAGGGTGTGGTTTTATTTGAACTATATACAGACAAAAAATACAGCAAAAACAAAAGAAACAGGAAAATAAATCCTGGTCAACTTGACCGCTCACTACACACGTTGGTGTCCCTAACTAACCACTGGGTACAGCCTTGTGCTGTCCCAGTCCCTAGCTCCCTGCTTTTAGAAGTTCTTAGCAATAACCACACAGGCTTTGGCTCACCACACAGAGATCACACTCCCCAGACTATCCACACAGATCTGGTTCCAGGATGGAGCATCTCCCTTAGCATGCTGGGAGTTCTTGTAGAGGCCCCAATGAGCCCACTTACTTCAGCTGGGCTCATTAACTCTTCCCCTGCAAGACTCCCAGCACTCCCCCTAGTGGTATAAATCGGCATAAAGCCTGAATCTAGGACATATATACCTTCCATCCTGGATGCAACCTGGTGATTTTACCTGCCTGCTGTCACAATATATATATATATATATGTGTAAAAAAAAAAGTAAAATAAATAAGATTTTTTTTTTTAAGTAGAAGAGGGGATGCCAGGACACACAAATGTGGATGGGAACAGCCAAAATGTCCAGGTGGACAGGAACAGACCTGGGAATTCTAGAAAAAAGATCTCGCTGAGTATCCAAGTATCCAGTGGCCCACCATGCCCCACCTTTAATGAGATATCACATTTTTTGGTGGGCTGACCCATTAAAGAGATGATATTGAAACCCTAAATATGGCAGTCTTCATGTCAAAAGCCCATTAGATTTCAATAGGGAGGGATTTACACCTAAAGCTGGAAACCCCCCATGTGTGGACTTGCTGACTTCAGTATAATGGCAATGGTCATTTGTACATTAAAGAGGAACTCCAGCCAAAAATGAAAAATAAATGTCTATAAAAAGTCCAATTTTATTTATAAGCAATTATTCCAAATTCATTGTGCTCCACTCCAATACAGGCATTCCTTCCCCATGTGGACATTCTTCACCCTAGATGCGCTCTCACCTTTGGGGTGTGACCTGTGAGTTATAAAGGTCACAATAAACCTTTCCCCTTCATGGGTTTTAATAGCACTTCCTGCCACTTTACATTCAAGTTTCCTTCCTTTCCCAGATGTGATGCAGCTCAAAGTAAAACATATAATACACTCATAGTTCTTTCTATAAAATCATCAACATTTATTAAAACATAAAAAAAAATTGTCACTCACATTATTTTGTGCACACAGGAATAGTGCTGGCTTGATAAAATCCAATAGACATGCATTACCTGTGATCAGCACATCTACTCCCCTGTATGCCTGATCACTTCCTGGTTGAGCAGGATGAAGTCAACTGACTCCGCCCAATGTGTTATTACATCATGTCACGTAGCTTCCTCAGGGGTCTTTGATTGAGTTACACATCTTAGTCCCTTCCCCCCATCCCCAATCCCAAATAGTTTGATGCGCCATAGGAATATGCCTGATCACTTCCTGGTTGAGTGTGGTGATGTCACCTGACTCCACCCAACGCAAAGCATCATGTCATGTGGCTTCCTCAGGGGTCTTTGGTTGAGGTACACATCATAGTCCCCTCCCACCATCCCAAATCCTTTATCCTTTGATGCTCCATAGGAATATGCCTGATCAATTTACTGGTTGAGCATGGTGACGTCACCTGACTCCACCCAACACATTACATCATGTCATGTGGCTTCCTCAGGGGATTTAGTTTGAGTTACACATCATAGCCCCCTCCCTCCCATCCCTGATTCCTAATACTTTGATGCTCCACAAGAATATGCCTTATCACTTCCTGATTGAGCGTGGTAATGTCACCTGACTCTGCCCAACACATTACATCATGTCATGTGGCTTCCTCAGGGGTTTTAGTTTGAGTTACACATCATAGCCCCCTCCCTTCCCATCCCTGATTCCAAATACTTTGATGCTCCATAAGAATATGCCTTATCACTTCCTGGTTGAGCGTGGTGATGTCACCTGACTCCACCCAACGCATAGCATCATGTCATGTGGCTTACTCAGGGGCCTTTGGTTGAGTTACACATCGTAGTCTCTTCCCCCCATCCACTATCCCAAATACTTTGATGCTCTATAGAAATATGCCTGAACACTTCCTGGTTGAGCATGATGAAGTCACCCGACTCCACCCAACTTGTTTCATCGTGTCATGTGGCCTCCTCAGGGGTCTTTGGTTGAGTTACACATCATAGTCCCCTCCCACCATCCCAAATCCCTTATACTTTGATGCTTCATAGGAATATGCCTGATCACTTTACTGGTTGAGCATGGTGACGTCACCTGACTCCACCCAACGCATTACATCATGTCATGTGGCTTCCTCAGGGGTTTTAGTTTGAGTTACACATCATAGCCACTTCCCTCCCATCCCTGATTCCTAACACTTTGATGCTCCATAAGAATATGCCTTATCACTTCCTGATTGAGCGTGGTAATGTCACCTGACTCTGCCCAACACATTACATCATGTCATGTGGCTTCCTCTGGGATCTTTGATTGAGTTACACATCATAGTCCCCTCCCTCCCATCCCTGATCCCTAATACTTTGATGTATAGAAATATGCCTGATCACTTTCTGGTTGAGCGTGGTGACATCACTTGGCTCCGTGCAACGCATTACATTGTGTCACCTGACTTCCTCAGGGGTCTTTGGTTGAGTCACACATCATAGTCCTAACCCCCATCCCTCATACTTTGATGCCCCATAGGAATAAATAAGAGTGCAAAGTGTATGCATCAGCCCATGCAGGAATATTTTAATAAGCAGCTATGCAATCTATTCAGTGATACCACCCTGAATCGGGGAAAATGAGTTTAGAGCCCAACTCCAGGATGAGTGAAAATCCTCCCTTACAGTGGGCCTGTGACTGCACTGCAAAGGTTAGCTGCTTGTTTAGGTCTAGGGGTATAGAAAAGAAGATTTACTTACTCTAACCTCCGCTTCTTCATGCTGCTAGACTGGCCCCTGCAGTGTCTTTTCCCCCTATGGTCCAGCAGTCTAATGTCCATAGCCGTGCATTGAATATGATGATGCCACGGGACAGTTCACCACTGGAGCATGGGGAGTGCTGCCTACCAAAGGAGAAGATGGTTCAGGTAAGTAAACATGCTTTTACTCCCCCTTGGAAAAAAGGAACAGTTAAGCCTTGCAGTGCGAATATAGCTCCACTTCGAGGGAGAATTTTCATATTTCTCGAGTTGGGCTTTAAACCAGGGAGTGCTGGGGTTGGAAAGACTACCCTATAAGTGCAACTGCTTGTTGCTTCTTCCTTTGTTATGAAGAAATTTGCAGCTAGAGGTTTACCATGTAGCTTGTCTTGGGAGAAATATTGATTGGATTTTTGTTTTTATTGCAACCTAAAGTGTAAGTAAGGCCCTCCTATCGTTTTCAGCCAAGGAAGCTGCCATCTTGGCTTCTGTTTGATATACAACTGCCATGATGCTGCACATGTGATCAGTTTAGACACCAGCCATTGGATGGTTTGACAGTTTGCTTGAGAGCACAACCAATGGGAGTGTTACATTTCCGGCACACGCCGGAAATGAAACTGTTTTATGGATGGGTTTACTTTGTAGGAAAATGCAAGGTCAGTTTATCTAGGAGCCCCCCAAACCCCATTAAAAAATATTTATTTATTTATTACAGGTACTTATATAGTGCCGACAATTTGTGCAGCGCTTTACACATATATTGCACATTCACATCAGTCCCTGCCCTCAAGGAGCTTACAATCTAAGGTCCCTAACTCATATTCATAAATACACATACGAGGGCCAATTTAGACAGGAACCAATTAACCTACCAAAAATATTTAGTAAAATAGCATAAATTCAAAGAAAGTATAAAAAAAAAATACTCAAACTTCTGATGGGCTCAACTAGGCAAAAGTGACGTTCTTAGACCATGTTGTGAGATCCTGGGAAAGCTGATGATCCCAAATCTGGTAAGAAGATGCTCCAACACTGCAAGAATTTGCCTCTGCAAATTGTTGGATCTTCTCATAGGATTTGGGATCCTCAGCTTCTCCAGGATCCCACAAGAATGCCCATTGATATCACTGGCACCTACAGAAAATGGGCATTGTAAGGTAAGTCAAATAATATATATTTTATGGTGCAAAAACTGCAACAGTAATGCCTTGTATACACGGTCGGAAATTCCGCCAGCAAAAGTCCGATGTGAGCTTTTGGTGGAAAATTCTGGCCGTGTGTAGGCTCCATCGGACTTTTTCTGTTGGAATTTCAGCCAGCAAAAGATTGAGAGCAAATTGAGGAAATTCTGAGCGTCTGTAGCAATTCCGACGCGCAAAATTCCGACGCATGCTCGGAAGCATTGAACTTCATTTTCTCGGCTCGTTGTAGTGTTGTACGTCACCGCGTTCTTGACGATCGAAAGTTCAGAGAACTTTTGTGTGACCGTGTGTATGCAAGCCAAACTTGAGAGGAATTCCGTCGGAAAAACCATCCAAGGTTTTTCCGATGGAATTTCCGCTCGTGTGTACAGGGCATAAGGGGCAATGTCTAAAACAATTCTAATAAATTCCAATTTTGCTTCTGGATGGCTGCAGCTCCTCTGATCAGACTATTATGAAGATTACTCTGTACTATACACTGCAAAAAGGATTCAAAAGACAAGGGGCACCACAATCTAAGTGTAGACCTTATTATCAGCACAAATAAATAGATAAAAAGGCACTCACATGTTGAAATAATTTAAGAGGCACTGA
This sequence comes from Rana muscosa, assembly GCA_029206835.1. Taxonomy (NCBI): domain Eukaryota; kingdom Metazoa; phylum Chordata; class Amphibia; order Anura; family Ranidae; genus Rana; species Rana muscosa. The sequence goes on from CM055126.1 coordinate 37,996,474, forward strand.
TAAACATGTGGGCATCTACAGAGTTTGCCAGGGAAGCAGCTAGGTATTGCAGAGTGGTGCCTGGAAGCGGCTGTAAAATGTATGCAGAGTTCGCCATGAAAGCATGGCCGGGTGTTGCAGACCTGTCACAGATAGTGGCCAGAAGTGGAGACGTCAGTGGGAACCAGCATGAAGTGCAATCAGTGGGCCGCAACCGAAAGCGTGGTGACGTCAGAGCGTGGCAGTGGAATGACATAAATGGCAGGGGTGTGGCTACACATTTCGGGGCATTGGGCTGTCCCTGGCTGCTACCCGTGACAGCTCTGGAACACCCGGTTATGCTTCCATCGTGAACTCTGCATAGGTTCCACAGCCGCTTCAGGAGCTACTCTGCATTACCTGGCTGCTTCCCTGCAGATGCCCACAGGTTTACAGTATATGCCTTTTAACCTATTTTAACACGTGAGTCCGTTTTTAATTATTTATTTGTGCTGGTAATAAAGTCTACACTTAGATGTTGGCGCCCCCTGTCTTTTGAATCTTTTTTACTTTTTAAAATAAGTGTTTTTAACATTTTTATTTCAATGTCATAAACCAAGAACAATATTAAAAATGTTGTAGCTTACCAGTCCTTAGATGTGGTTGTTGCATTTGTTTTTTTGATCAGTTTTTTTTCCCTTTATATTTACCAGGTGACCCTGCCAGCAGGGCCAGGACGAGGGGTGGGCAGAATGGGAAGCTGACCTGGGCGCAGCCTATATTGTAGAGAGGGGGGTTTCTTTCTACTATAAGGCTGACAGGAGTAGTGACAGCAGAACAATACTTCGGTCAACCCAACGCTGGAAGCGGCGAGGGAAGGAGGAGAGAGCCGGGAGGAGGTGTGGGTTTTGCTCTCTCTCCCCTGCCTCCTCCTGAGCTTTTACATAATGAGAAGGGGAGGGGGGTAATTTGGCATCTTTGCCCTGGGCAATAGATGATCTTGTCCCAGGACTGCCTGCCAGTATCACACTTCCTGACCCAGGGTGGTAACAATTAGTACTGTAATTATGGAGGAACAGCATTGTCACCATAAACTGCTCTCTCAATTTGGACCAAGGGCATCTCCTCCTATCCTCATCTCTATTACATAAGGGGTGGTGTTCTGTAGTCCACTGAGAACTGGGAAGGCTAATAACATGTTTGAGATTTTAATGCAGTGCCAGTGCCAGGAAGGGACAAATACACTGAATTTCTGGGAGGATCAACAGGTATTTTTCTTGCACAACTAATGCAGCCACCACATCTAAGACCTGGTAAACTGCATTTACATTTTAGTTTAGGTTTAGATACAAATTAAACATATTAAATGGGAAAAAATCTAGTAAAAACGTGATTTTTAGGTCTATCCTCTTTTCTGCTGTCTTCTGGATGGAGGCAGTGAGCAGGATCCTATGTAATACACCATCATGGATCAAGATATACCGTAACGACACAATAGGCTGATATATAAACATAGCAAATTGTCTTTGTTTGCTTTAAATTGGTTTTAGTGGTAAAGGAACATTTCCTTCCTGATGTTAATGTTAGTCCCATTATGTATTTTGTCATAAGATGACTGAGAAGTGCTTCCAAAGGAAAGATCCGTTCGTATTGTGCTCCATACATTCTTAGTACAATATTCTGCAGAATTCTTGAAATTCCAATGTAAATGCCCAAAGTTATTTTCAGAAGTGGTAGCCAATGTTTTGCACAGTTTGTTTTTCGTAGCTAAGAGTCTTTCATTTCCTTTTTTTCCCATCTGACCACCACCATCCAGCACTGAAAACAGAAGTAGAAGACCATGAGATAAACCAGTAGATAGAAAAGAGACGTCATTAAAGTACAGTAAACATTTTAGATAAATATGAGGCTGAAGGTCACTGAAACCAGTGACCACCTTCTAGCCCTCAACCGTATCAGGGTCAGAATAAGATGGAACTGGCTCAGAATTAGACATGTGCATGCCACAAAATTTCATTTCGTTATGTTTCGGATGCATTTATTCATTGGAGAATATCGTTTCATCATATTCGTTATGTTGACCCGATTCATTTTTGTATTTTGTTTCGTATATTCGTTGGTCTGGGTGGATTAAAAAATGTTTGCACTTTTCTCAGAAGATTGCTATATATTCCATATATTGTTGGACGGATTTGATATTTTCGGATGCCAGTCCAACCCACCAAGAGAAATGGCATGAGCTGATTGGACATTATCGACTGGCGCCATCACGTGCATCCGAATTAACGAATGGAACAAAATTCAGATCCATTTGTTTTCCAAATCTGAATTATTAGGGCTGTGGAAATTAAAGATTAATTCCTCGATTAATCTTAAATTTTTTTGATCGGTACTCACCTCTCCGCCGGCTTCCGGGTCTTCAGGGGGTTTCGTCGGAGATCCGGTGATGTCACGGACATCAACGTCACCGGACTCCTCCCCCCTTCCCCAAGTGCCTCCATCTGCCAACGAAGGAAAGGGGGGAGGAGTCCGGTGACGTCGATATCCGCGACGTCACCGGAGAGCCTGGACAGTGTATATTTTTTCCTATTGGCTGATAAGCTGTGGATTTGTGCAGTCCGGCGTGGCGTATGCTGTTGCTATGACAGCGGCGTGCTGCAGTAGGTTGACGTGTGACGTCTCAGGAGTGCCTCGCTGTGTCGGGCTTCAGCCGTAGCTAGGGCGACGGTTCTCTATAAGTAGTTTGTCGGGTGATGCCGTAGCTCCGCCCTGCTGAGGAAGTTCTAAGGAATGTAACGTGTACGGGGGAGGAGCTGCGTATGACGTCACCCGCGGCTGTCCTTGGAAGACATACGGACATATGATACATGCTGTATTCTATCGTTTTTATGTGAGTAGTTAAACACATTAATACATTTGTAATGTTATACTGTGAGCACTTAGATCTTTTCTTTATACTTATGATCCTGTGCCCTTGCTGAGTAATAAGGAGACGTGAAGGAAGTCTTTGGTCCGTGCTAACCGACTGTTTTTCTGCTTGCATGATGCATTATAATTAATCGAAATTAGTTGATTAATCGATAAAAATAAAAAAACGATTAATCGAACACGAACATTTTAATCAGTAATAGCCCCATGAATTATCAAACAAATTTGAAAAGTGGATTAATTTCCCCATGGGCCCGAACTACTATCTCATCATGTGACATCATCCAAATGAAACGAATAAAACAAATGCATTTGTGAATTTCGTTATAATTTTTTTGGGGGATTTGTTGTCATTCATTTCTGTGTCCATTTGGAAATTCAGATACATCCGAATCTTCAAAAATGAAACTTTTGTCCAAAAAAAATTATCTTAAAAAAATGTAAAAATTAAAAACCAAACAAAAGCACATGTCTAGTTCGAATTAAGAAATCCAGTTTATGTTCCAAATCCACAGATCAGGTTTAAACTTTTGGATATCCAAGGCAGGATAAGATCTGATTGGTTACTTCGTATGACTGACACACTGGGGTTGATTTACTGAAAAAAAAAAAGGAAGATTCTCTTACCTTAGTGAATTTTACAAAAAGTTGTGTTAATTCTAAATGCCCAATCTTGTGCAAGAAAAATTCATGCAGAACTCCAGGTTACACTGATTGGTATCCAAAATCAAAGCCCATCATCATCTTTTTTTGCCTCCCTATCCTTGAGGTCCCCCTACATACCTTTAATTTAAGGGTCTTCTCACTGGTCCATTGACTTCATGGACCTCTCTCTTCTTCCTTAGTGATGGCGGGTGGCCGTTTCTCTGTGTAATGATATTTAAGCACCACCCAGTCCAGGGCTACTGTAAACCCAGGTCAGCATGATGATTCACCTCCAGGGGTTCACAGGAAGTGGGTTTAATGATGCCCAGCAGTAGGACAGAGCAGACCTTCTGCAGGGGAAAGTTCTGAAGTGAAGATGAGTACTCTGGTGAAAGTAGCATTTATGGTTACTGGAGTACTCACCTTCATTTCAGGCACTGTCCTCCGTAGAAGGTCCGCTCTGTCATACTACTGGACTTCCTGCGAACCCAGGCTGTGACTGGAGTATCCACTTTCAATCCAGAACTGTTCCCTGTAGAAGGTCTACTTTGTCCTACTGCTGGACTTCCTGTGAACCACGGCTGTCACTGGAGTACTTACCTTCACTGGAGTACTTACCTTCAATCCATTACTGTCCCTTGTAGAAGGTCTGCTGTGTACTACTGCTGGACTTCCTGTGGACCAAGGCTGTCACTGGAGTACTTACCTTCAATCCAGCACTGTCCCCTGTGGAAGATCTGTTGTGTCCTACTGCTGGACTTTCTGTGAACCCATGCTGTTACTGCAGTACCCTGCTTCAATCCGGTACTGTCCCCTGTAGAAGGTCCACTCTGTCTTATTTTGACATTCAGCAGTAGGACCTTCTACAGGGGACAGAGCTGGATTGAAGATGTGTACTCCAGTGACAGCCTGGGTTCACAGGAAGTCCAGCAGTAGGACTCAGCGGACCTTCTACAGGGCACAGTGCCTGGAATGAATGTGAGTACTCCAGTGACAACCTAGGTTCACAGGAGGTCCAGCAGTAAGACAGAGTGAAAGGAAGAACCCGCTGCTCCAGGTGTATGTAATGAGCTTGAATAGAACCTGACCAGGAGTGCCAGCCCCGGCCCACCTCTGTTGAAATACTTGAAGATAAGAAGTAAAGGCGGCACATCCAGAGGTTCCAATTGCCTTTATTAAATCACCGTAAGGACACCAGGGACACCAGCAACCAGTCATGTAGATGCGTTTCACACATACATCTTGAAGCACAAGATGTATGTGTGAAACACATCTACATGACTGGTTGCAGGTGTCCCTGGTGTCATTACGGTGATTTAATAAAGACCATTGGAACCTCTGGATGTGTGGCCTTTTCGTCTTATCTTCAAGTATTTCAACGGAGGTGGGCCGGGGCTGGCACTCCTGGTCAGGTTCTATTCAAGCTCATTACATACACCTGGAGCAGCGGGTTCTTCCTTTCACTCTGTCTTACTGCTGGACCTCCTGTGAACCTAGGTTGTCACTGGAGTACTCACATTCATTCCAGGCACTGTCCCCTGTAGAAGGTCCGCTGAGTCCTACTGCTGGACTTCCTGTGAACCTAGGTTGTCACTGGAGTACTCACCTTCAATCCAGCACTGTACCCTGTAGAAGGTCTGCTCTGTTAAAATACTGGGCATCATTAAGCCCACTTCCTGTGAACCCAGGCTGTCATGGAGACACCCCCTGGAGGTAATTCATTATGCTAAACTAGGTTTACAGTAGCCCTGGACTGAGTGGTGCTCACATATCATTACAGGCGGGAAAGACCACCTGCCACTACAGAAGTAAGGAAAGGACCATGATATCACTGGACTAGCGAGAAGATCCTTGGGGGGAAAAAAAGGTATGTGTATTGTTATAAGTGGACATCAGGTAGGGGGTCAAAAAACATGGAGATGGGCTATGAATGCTTGGAAATTATTAGGCAATTGAAGCAAACACAGCTTGACTTTATTAAACGTTATTAACTTTGTCAAGTGAACATCCTGTTTTTCTAATATAACAAAATCTTAAAGCTCCACTTCGAGATAATGGTGCCTAGGTACACCTCTAAAGTTGTGCCCCCAAATGTGAACTGACATGTCATTCCTTGACTGAAGCAAAAGAGGGCACCACATAATCCTGCCCTCACCGATTCTAGAATAGATTTACATACAGGGTTTTGGTTTACCATAGTATAGAGTTAATGTTCAGAAACACAGGTTTACCTTCCAGCGGCATTGAAGTCTTCAGTGCCAGATGTAGTGGATGAGATATAGGAAGAATGTTATCAAGGTGACATAGCCGGGTTGCAAAAATGATCCCGATGATTCTTGAATGTCAGGATCCTAGAATTAAGAACAAGCAAGACAATTTTAAAGAGCACATAATACTACAATTATGAGACACCTATTTGGTCACCTCAACCATGTAAGTGAAACCACAAGATATCATGATCAATCATTGCAAAGTCCCCAGCCATGAGCTTCCTTCTACCCAGCATCCATGGCACTCTGGCCAAGTAAATATATATAAATGCATTGGAATGTATGCATTTTCCTCTACAGACAGCAGGTGGCGCTGATGATGTCTTTTCACATAATTCCCAGGTTATTTTTATCTGCTTTGCTGTAGAAAAAAAAATGTTGTTTACAGAGCTTAAAGGGGTTGTAAAGGTTCGTTTTTTATTTTCTAAATAGGTTCCTTTAAGCTAGTGCATTGTTGGTTCACTTACCTTTTCCTTTGATTTACCTTCTAAATGATTTTTTTTTCTTTGTTTTCTTTGTCTGAATTTCTCACTTCCTGTTCCTCCTCAGTAAGCTGTTCAGTAAGCTGTTCTGGATGACTCCACACCACTTGGATGATGGTGTGAAGTTTAGTGAGGAGAAACAGGAAGTGAGAAATTTAGACAAAGAAAAAAAACATTTAGAAGGGAAATGGAAGGAAAAGGTAAGTGAACCAACAATGCACTAGCTTAAAGGAACCTATTTAGAAAATAAAAAATGAACCTTTACAACCCCTTTAAAAAGCTCACGATTAATGCTGAAATTTACACACATCAATGACTCGTATCAGTGACTCCTTCTCCTGCTCTATTCACACTTCTCCATCTAAAGTTTAGTTTAGAGAAATAGTGAAAGCAAACAGCTTCTAAATTGTTTAGAAACTATGATGTTCTTTAATTCTTAAGGCATCTTTTTTTTTCTTTTCATTTTGGATAGATTACAGAAGGATTGGAGCAAGGGCTGCTGTTAGATATCACAGGGCCTCATACACCATACCTGACAAGGCCCTTTTAATCCTCTTTACAATTTCACAATGCTGTTGGGGGGGGATTGGATCTAAACAGACCCCTATCACCTCACCTTTGAGACAGAGAAAGGGACTGGGGACACGGATCGTCAATCCTTTCTCTACAGTCTCAGCTGCAAGGTAGATGAATGAACAGGAAGCACTCTGTACAGAGGCTCCTGTTCATTCATAGACTGAAGCATCGTAAACTGGATGGACTTGTGTCTTTTTTCAACCTGACTAACTATGTAACTATGTAATTATGTAAACACAATTTACAAGGCTTCAGTTATGAATGAACACAGTGAATGATCAGTTTTGATCACTAACTGTGTTCATTCAGAAAAGGAAGGGGATGGTAAATATGACATATTTACAGGTTGCTTCCCCCTTGTGACAGATCTCGGATACCCCAGGTGGGCACATCCGCCAGACCTGTGTCTCCTGTCCTCCAAACGCACCCGCAGACTGCAGATACGCCATAACCAGCCCTTAACCCCTCAATCACGAGACAATCCACACAGGTGTTGAGGGTTAAACATGCAGAGCATCAACAGTTTATTAAATCCAAAACATACACTTTTACACACAGTTAGGGACACTCCCCTTAGCCTTGTCATAGAGTAGAGTAGGGGACAAGGAAGAACCAATGGGAACTGAACACTTGTACATTGAAACAGAGGCTACAGATAAACATAAAGGGATTATGGTAAGCAGGCAGCCCTTCAATACACATCCCCTGCGGAGAGATGTCTGCAGTCCAGACCATTGTCTATGTGCCATCAACCAACACAATTAAGCACAGCAACAAGAGGGAGGGGGGGGGGGGTGGGGAAGAAGGGATGTAGCATTACATTACATTATCTCAATGCCAGCTTCTCACCGAGTCTCAGTCTCTTATGGGCCATAATCTGTGGGTAGGAGGCCCGCCCTTAGTCCCTTCCAAAGCACACAGTGACAGTGGGTTCTGTCACATTTCTCCCCTTTTAAAAACAGACTAACCAGGTTCCTGACCCCCAACTGGTCTGGACCTGCATTAGTCACAAACTTCCACCCCAGGCAACCAGGAAAAGGAAAAGTACGTCTCTGGCGCTGGGGAGCAAAATCGCACATACGGTCTCCCGTGAATAAAAACAGCCGCTGCAGAGTGGGAACAGCTGTCCGCACTCCCGTGATCCGGGGCTGGGTTGCAGATATTGAGGGGAGCTGAATAATCCTCTGCCCCGATGCCAGCGCTTCAGCTTGTAGGGAACATAGGCTGGCAGTGCTATGCAGTTGGGGAGGAAAAGGTTCTTGCTTTTCTCCTGGAGTAGTTATCAGCCGCTGAGGAGGTATCTTGCAGGGACTATCTCCCAGACTCTCCATCTCTTTTTCTGATGCTGGGCAGAGGCCAACAGCGCTCTGCTCCGTAGCCAGCGATTCTGCTAGGGGGACATATACAACGGTAGAATTCAGCCGCTGGAGAGGAGGGGAAGGGTTTTCCCCCCTCCTGGTTCTGTGACCAGCTGCAGAGGCGACTTCTGACAGGGGCTGTCTCCCAAACCCTCCAAAGGCATACTGAGGGCTGGGCAGGGGCCCGTGGCACTCTGCCATGCAGCCAGCGCTTCAGCTGGGGGGATAAACACTGGGGTAGTGTCCAAGTGCTGGGCAACCAGCTCACTGAGGTCATCCCTCAGACTCCCTGGATCCAACTCTGAGGGTGGGCAGAGGCCAGCGGCACTCTGCCCTGCAGCCAGCGCTTCTGCTGGGGGGATGAACATTGGGGTACTGTCCAATTGCTGGGGAGGGAGAATTGCTTCCTCCACTCCCGTTGGGGATATCTGCTGTTGGGGAAATGGCTCACGAAGAGCATCTCTCAGACTCTCCGGGTCCAACTCTTTTTCTGATGCTGGGCAGAGGCCAGTGGCACTCTGCCCTGTAGCCAGCGCTTCTGCTGGGGCACCGAATTCGATACTCTGGACTTGCTGCTGATCACCATTTATCAGCCTTCCAGCGCCCGTCTCAACTTCCCCTTCTGAGACCTTTATGCTTTTATCTTGTCTCACTGCCTGGGAAACCTCTGGTGCATTCTGGCATTCTAGCACTCGCAGTGCCCTCTGTATCATCACCGCTTCTTCCATTGCGGTTAGGACGCAAAAACGTAGGGGCACTCCTGGCCCCATTTGCTCTGCATCTTCGCGACTGTCCGCTATTTCTCCAGGACAGTCCCAGGCAACAGGAGCCATGCCAGGCTGCTGATCACCGTCAAACAGCCGCTTGTAGGCAATCTCGAGCTCCCATTCCTGCTCAACCAGGAACTCCAATTCCTTTAGGCCACACGCCTCTTCGGGAAGGTCCAGCACCTCATCTCAGAAGTCCAGGATGTCTTCCAGCCGCCACTCTTCGTCGCTCCCAAAGTCTGGGTCTCCATACATTTTTTGATGGAGCAGCCCCACGCTGCCGTAGCCAACGCCTTCTGTCGGGCTGCCATCTGCTGTACTTGGCCACAGTTGAGCCGCGAACCACCGGAGGGCTCTGTAGCTGGCGTCCAGCCTCATCTCCTCCTGGACCAATCTTCCGAGCTCCGTCTTCCACTCATCTCGCGGTCGTTCCCTCAGGAACAACTCTCGCGCACGGTACTGCGTCCAGTACATCTCTGTGGAGGGAAGGATCTTCCCCTGATGGTGCCGCTTGTCAGGTCTGCCAGGAAACTACAACCGTCCCTCCGCTTTCCTGACCGGTAGTCTTGTTATCCCGGTGTCAGGTGGAGGGACGGCTGAGATCTCCCACAGACAGGAAATAAGGAACCACAAAGGAAGGTGCAGATAGCCTAACCACAACCCCCAGCAACAACTCACGGTTAGTAGGCAGAAGACAGGATCCCAGGAGGGAAAAGGACAATCCAGGTAACGTAGTCAGAACAAGCCAGGGAGGGTCGGCAGCAAGGTTAACCAGGTACAAGGGATAATCCAGGAATCGTAGTCAAGTCGAGCCAAGTAGATAACCAAAAAGCAAGAGCATCCATAAACAGGAACCTATCCTAAGGCACGGACAGGAAGGAGAAGTGGGAATATATAGGGACACTAATGAGAAGACTGCTGACAGCTGGTCCCAGGGTGGAGCAAACATCCCCACTAGTGAAAAAGAACATAACTACGATGCCAACATAAAACCAGTTCACTGGTGGCTCAGGACATAGGAAAACAGTCTATGAACACCAGGCCCTGGGATCAAATCCCAGACATGGCGTGACAGTACCCCCCACACAAAGATGCCCCCAAACCTATTTGGGTTTGGATGGGTGCCTGTCGTGGAAGGACTTGACCAGCCGTGGGGCATGAACATCACGAGCAGGCACCCAAGTCCTCTCTGCAATGGAGTAGCCCTTCCAGTCCAGATATTGTAATTGTCTACCTCTATGTCGGGAATCCCGAATTTTGCTAACTTCATACTCTTGATGGTCATCCACAGAGACTGGAGAGGGACGTCTAGAGGGGAGAGAGAATCTATTCTTGACAAAGGGCTTAAGCAAAGATACATGAAATGTATTGGGAATACGAAGATGAAGGGGCAAGCGTAGTTTATAAGCCACAGGGTTGACCTGACAGAGAATGCGAAAAGGTCCTATAAATCTAGGACCTAACTTGGAGGAAGGTTGTCGCAGTTTCATGTTCTTGGTGGACAACCAAACCAGCTGATTAAGACGATAGCGGGGTGCAGGTTTTCTGTGACGATCTGCATACCCCTTGTATCTATGTACAGACTGAAGCAGTGCGTAGTCAATCTTGATACCATGTTGGCTGCCGCAGGTACCTCCACCAAGGAAGACTGGAAGGGGAGAACCCTGGGTTGATACCCAAAGGCAGCTTGGAAAGGGGAACATCTAAGGGAAGAGTGCCACTGCGAATTGTGTGCTAGTTCTGCTAGAGGTAACATCTCGCTCCAGTTGTCATGTTCAGCATTGATACAAGCTCGTAGGTAGATCTCCAAATCTTGATTGACCCTCTCTGTCTGGCCATTAGATTGAGGATGGTATCCAGAGGACAGGGAATTCTTGATCCCCAGATGTTTGCAAATGGCCCTCCAGAACGAGGATATGAATTGAGGGCCTCTATCGCTAACAATATCAACAGGGATGCCGTGTATGCGGATGACATTCTCAATAAAGGATAAAGCCAGGCTTGGGGCAGAAGGTAGTGCGGGCATGGGAATGAAGTGGGCCAACTTTGAAAATCGGTCCACTATCACCCAAATTACGGTATTTCCACTGGAGGTGGGCAAGTCCACGATAAAATCCATGCTGATATGAGTCCAGGGAGCACGAGGAACAGGTAACGGTTGAAGTAGACCTTGTGGAACAGAACAATGCATTTTGATGGCAGCACAAACCGAACAGGCTCTAACAAAGGCTATAACATCCTTTTTTAGAGTAGGCCACCAAACCAGGGACTTCAAACGTAGGAAGGTTTGGTTGATACCAGGGTGTCCGGATACCATCTGGCCATGGGCCCACTGTAACACTTCTTTTCGTAATTCTAGGGGAACAAACAAGGTATTGGGTGGAACTGAGAGATTAGAAGGTGCCCGAGACTGTGCTGCCAACAAGTTCCTTTGTAAAGCAGTATCCAGTTGTGCAATAATTCGTTCCGGAGGAACAATATGATCAGGAGGTATTTGCAGATTCTCACAAGGGAATTGCCGAGACAGGGCATCGGCCTTGGTGTTCTTGGTGCCAGGAATGTACGTCACTACAAAGTTGAATCGGGTGAAGAATAACGCCCAGCGGGCTTGTCTGGGATTCAGTCTTTGGGCCTTCTCTAAGTAGATTAGGTTCTTATGGTCAGTTTGAACCACAACAGGAAGTTCCGTACCTTCTAAAAGATGTCTCCATTCGGAAAATGCTAATTTTATAGCTAAAAGTTCTCTATTCCCTATGTCATATTTTTGTTCTGCAGCAGAGAACTTCTTGGAGAAAAAGGCAACCGGATGCAACTTGTTAGAAGTGGGTTCTCGTTGGGATAATTCTGCTCCGGCCCCTACTTCGGAGGCATCAACTTCCAAGAAATATTGAGCCGAAGGCTGAGGATGGCGAAGAACAGGAGCAGAGCAAAAAGCAGATTTTAGAAGGTCGAAAGCCTCCAGAGCTTCAGGAGGCCACTGAGAGCATTTGGTCCCTTTTTTTGTGAGGACGGTGATGGGAGCCAAAATTTTGGAGAAATTCTTGATGAATTTGCGGTAGTAGTTACAAAATCCAATAAAACGCTGTATTTCCTTTAAGGTAGAAGGTCTAGGCCATTGTAAGATAGCATCGAGTTTCTTGGAGTCCATCTGGAATCCATTAGATGAAATTATATAACCTAAGAAAGGTATTTCCGATTGTTCAAAAGAGCACTTGGAAGGTTTGGCGTACAGCTTATGATCTCTTAAACGTTGGAGAACAGTGCAAACATGGCCACGGTGAAGCTTTAAGTCTTTAGAGTGAATGAGTATATCATCTAAATAGACAACAACAAAAGAGTCAAGTAGATCCCTGAAAATATCATTCACAAACTCTTGAAATACCGCGGGAGCATTGCAAAGCCCAAAAGGCATCACAAGACACTCATAATGCCCCCTTCTGGTATTAAAAGCTGTCTTCCATTCATCTCCTGCTTTAATTCTAATGAGGTTATATGTAGACCGAAGATCCAATTTGGTAAAGATCTTCGACCCCTGGACACGGTCAAACAGCTCAGTAATTAAGGGCAACGGATACTGATTTTTTACAGTAATACGGTTGAGAGATCTGTAGTCAACGCAGGGTCTAAGTCCTCCATCTTTTTTCTCCACGAAAAAGAAGCCTGCTCCCACAGGAGAGGAGGAAGGCCGGATGAAACCCTTTTTTAGACTGTCTTCAATGTATTCCTCCATAGCCTTGGTTTCTGCAAGGTTAAGAGGATAGGTTCTCCCCTTAGGAAGAGGAGAACCGGGAAGCAAGTCAATAGCACAGTCATACGGGCGGTGTGGAGGGAGGCCCTCTGCTTCTTTTTCAGAAAATACGTCAGCAAACCCGGCATAAGCCTCCGGTAGTTCAGGGACAGTAGAGACCCCAAGAATGGACACTTTATTACGTATAAACTTTTGGATACAGTGAACATGACAAAAGGTGCTCCAGGCAGAAATTTGACCAGAGGACCAGTCAATAGATGGGTTATGTTTACATAACCAAGGGAACCCAAGAATTACAGGATACTTAGGAGACGGAATGACATTAAATGATAGCTCTTCAGAATGCAGAGCCCCCACTAGAACGGAAAGGGGCTTGGTCTCTAGAGAGATCAGTCCATCACCAAGAGGTTCTCCGCCAAGAGTAGTTACACACAGAGGTGGATCTTTCGGAACCGTCGGAATCTGAAGACTCTTAACCAGCGTTGCATCGAGAAATACCCCACCTGCACCGGAATCAACAAAGGCAATGGTGGAGTAGCTCTTATTGTTCCAAGATAATAATACGGGTACTACTAATCTCTCTAGAGGAGGTTTCAAAACAGTGTGGCCTAATGGGGCTCCTTGATCTCCCATTAAGCCCGGGAGTTTTTTCAGTCGCATCGGACAAGAATGCAGGAAGTGACCCGGCTTACCACAAAATAGACAGAGGCCTAGAGTTCTGCGTTTGGTACGTTCATCATCAGACAAACACACAGCCCCTACATCCATGGGTTCTTCCTCAAACCCGGCGGTTGGAGGAAAAAATTGTCTGACGCTCCCTCTCAGACTGGCGTTCAGAGAAGCGAGTATCCACGAGGATACACAAATTGATGAAATCCTCCAATGCCACTGGGATCTCACGGTAAGTTAATTCGTCCTTAATGCATTCCGCTAGACCTCTGCGGAAGGCGGCCTTAAGGGCGCAATTATCCCAGGAAGTATCTGCCGCAAGTGTGCGGAATTCTATTGCATAAGATGCTACTGTGCGTTTACCCTGGTGTAAGTCAAGAATACTGGCCTCAGCTGCCCTTACTCTGTCAGGAACGTCAAATATTCTCTCAATGGTTTGCATAAACGTGGGGTAATCAGTAAGTACAGGAGAATCTTTCTCAAGAAGAGGCGACACCCAGGACAGAGCTCTACCCTTAAGCAAGGAAATAATAAATGTCACCTTGGCTTGGGTAGAGGTAAACACAGAAGGTTGATTTTTAAAATGCAACCAGCAATGGTTGAGAAATCCCCTGCAATCCAAGGGGTTCCCATCATACTTATCGGGGAGAGGTATCTTTGGAGCGGGAGAACCCACAGATTTAGACACAACTACAGGTTCCCCAACCCCAGACTCAAGATTTTTTGGTGTAGCAGGACTAGTACCATGTGCCGAGGCCAAAGTAGATAACAGAGTAGCGATGGCACCCAATTTCTCCTCCAATGACTGTACATGATTAGCCTGCTCACCCAACATCTGACCCTGTAGAGAGACTGCCTGCACCAGCTCGCTGAGGTCCATCTGGCCTTAGGATAATGTCAGGTCTGCCAGGAAACTACAACTGTCCCTCCGCTTTCCTGACCGGTAGTCTTGTTATCCCGGTGTCAGGTGGAGGGACGGCTGAGATCTCCCACAGACAGGAAATAAGGAACCACAAAGGAAGGTGCAGATAGCCTAACCACAACCCCCAGCAACAACTCACGGTTAGTAGGCAGAAGACAGGATCCCAGGAGGGAAAAGGACAATCCAGGTAACGTAGTCAGAACAAGCCAGGGAGGGTCAGCAGCAAGGTTAACCAGGTACAAGGGATAATCCAGGAATCGTAGTCAAGACGAGCCAAGTAGATAACCAAAAAGCAAGAGCATCCATAAACAGGAACCTATCCTAAGGCACGGACAGGAAGGGGAAGTGGGAATATATAGGGACACTAATGAGAAGACTGCTGACAGCTGGTCCCAGGGTGGAGCAAACATCCCCACTAGTGAAAGAGAACATAACTACGATGCTAACATAAAACCAGTTCACTGGTGGCTCAGGACATAGGAAAACAGTCTATGAACACCAGGCCCTGGGATCAAATCCCAGACACAGCGTGACACCGCTCGTGGCTTAGTGTCTCATGCCAGAGTTGCCAGCGGATCACATCCTCCCAGCCGAGCATGGTGCGCTCTGTCACTGGTCCCCGATGTTGCTTCCGCATGCCTTGCAGCCTCCTCCCGTACTCTGCTCTCATGCTGGCCGGTCCCCGTATCGCTCCTCGGCGGCTGCCCGGATCTTGAATCCTGGTGGTGGTTTGGATGTCCCGGACTGCAGGAGACACCCCACTGCTGCCACCACTGTGACGGATCTCGGATACCCCAGGTGGGCACATCCGCCAGACCTGTGTCTCCTGTCCTCCAAATGCACCCGCAGACTGCAGATACGCCATAACCAGCCCTTAACCCCTCAATCACGAGACAATCCACACAGGTGTTGAGGGTTAAACATGCAGAGCATCAACAGTTTATTAAATCCAAAGCATACACTTTTACACACAGTTAGGGACACTCCCCTTAGCCTTGTCATAGAGGGGGGGTAGGGGACAAGGAAGAACCAATGGGAACTGAACACTTGTACATTGAAACAGAGGCTACAGATAAACATAAAGGGATTATGGTAAGCAGGCAGCCCTTCAATACACATCCCCTGCGGAGAGATGTCTGCAGTCCAGACCATTGTCTATGTGCCATCAACCAACACAATTAAGCACAGCAACAAGAGGGGGGGGGGGTGGGGGAGAAGGGATGTAGCATTACATTACATTATCTCAATGCCAGCTTCTCACCGAGTCTCAGTCTCTTATGGGCCATAATCTGTGGGTAGGAGGCCCGCCCTTAGTCCCTTCCAAAGCACACAGTGACAGTGGGTTCTGTCACACCCCTCTATCCTGAAGTAATCCTATGTGCCCCGTAGCAGCTGGTGAGAGGGAGAGGAAGCTGGCAGTGCTGCTTGAGGGGCATATGGATGGCACCAGCAGCAGGAGAAAGGAAATCATCTACAGGAGGGGGTGATCAGTGAGGTGGGGGGGGCATTTACCAGAACAGATCCCCTGTAGTTGCACCCTGCAGCAGCTTAAAGTCAATAGAAGGGAGAGGAAGCTGGCAATGTTGTAGTGCTGTCAGGGTGGGAGGGCACACAGGGGGATTTAGGCAACAGGGGCAGGGGGAATCAGATCATGGACAAGAGGGGGTGATTGGTGCAGCGGGGTGATGGGCAATTACAGAAATCAATCCCCTGATCGATGTCCATGATCCAAATCTTCCTGCTGCCTGGGCCCCCCTGCTAAACTGATGGGGCCTGGGCCCAGCACAGGAGGACCAGTGATACTCTCTTATCAGCAGCCCATGTTAAAACTCCCTTTCAAGTTTGTAGTGTCCTTACTAGGGGGATTCACCCTCTCTGTTTTTCTGGGTGATCCTTGTCAATGGGACTGAAAGTGAGGGGAAATCTTCTAATGAGGACTAGGTGACAACCACCTAAGAAAGAATTGCCTTAACCCTAGAGAGATTTCCTCTCACTTCCTGTTGTATCTCCTAGACAAGCAGAAAAATCACCCGAGTGGAACACCGATAACAAAAACACTTGATGGCCGTTATTACAAGGTCTGATTACTCAGTGTGCCTCCCCTTGCTGAAATTCTGCAATAATCTAAAAAAGAAAAAAAAAACAGATTTAGATGACATACTCACCTTTTCTCTGGCTTCTACCCACAGGACCTAGAAGAGGGTGACACTATCCTCTTTCTAGCAAGATATTGAGGAATACTGAGCAGTTTAAATCTTGCCGAGAATCTTGCACTGTATTGCAGTGTAGTCTTATGAGATTTGGAGTACTCAGCAATCCCCGGGATCTTGTCAGCAGTAGGATGACATCAACCCCTGCATAGCAGAAGCCAAGGGAAAGGTGAGTATTTTATCTTACTACTATCTTACCGTCCGGTGATGTTTAACCGGAGACCCCACCCCTCACATGTTTTGACGTCACAAGGGGACGTCACTGGATGGCCACGTCCCATATATAAGACCTGGTAGACACTGGAGCTGTAAAATAGCAGGAGCCAGTGTTGGAGGAGAACAATTTTTTTAATTTTTAGCGGGTCGGCGGCGGCGGAGGAAGAAGATATCAGCGGAGGAAGAAGACATCGGTGGAGGGAGAAGATATCTGCGGAGGGATAAAACATGGATGAAGAAAACATCAGAGGAGGAAGAAGACATCAGCAGAGGGAGAAGACTGGAGGAAGAAGACATCAGAGGAGGGAGAAGACATCAGCGGAGGGAGAAGACCGGAGGAAGAAGACATTGGTGGCAGTACTGGAGAAAGAAGACATATTAGAGCTATGACAGGGGACATTCTTAGTTTTTAATAAAGGACTTGTCAAATACCGTGTCTTGTTTTTTGTAACACTACACTGTTAGTTGTGGGGAAGAGGCCCCTGTCCCCCCCATCAACATGGGGACAAGGTGCTTTGGGCCCCAAAGCACCCACCCCCCCATGTTGAAGGCATGTGGCCTGGTATGGTTGAGGAGGGGGGCTCGCTTGCTCTCCCTCTTTCCTGACCTGCCAGGCTGCATGCTCGGATAAGGGTCTGGTATGGATTCTGGGGGTGGACCCCATGCTGTTTTTTTTTTTGCCGTGGGGTTTTCCCTCAAAATCCATACCAGACCGAAGGGTCTGGTATGGTCTTGGGGGGGACCCCACACCTTTTTTTTTACATTTTGGCGTGGGGTTCCCCCTTAAGATCCATACCAGTCTCAAAGGGTCTGGTATGGATTCTGGGGGTGGACCCCAAGCCGGTTTTTGTTTTTTTTGCCGTGGGGTTTCCCCTTAAACCTAATACCAGACCGAAGGGTCTGGTATGGTATTGGGGGAGACCCCACAACGTTTTTTTTACATTTTGGCGGGGTGTACCCCCTTAAGATCCATACCAGACTCAAAGGGCCTGGTATGGATCTGGGAGGGGGACCCCACACCGTTTAAAAAAAACAATTTTGGCATAGGGTCTCCCTTCAAGATCCTCAGAGCACAAGTCGCATGTCACAAGTCAGGTCAGTTAAAATGATGATCCGACTTGGATGCGACTTACATTCAAAGCAATGGTCTGAAATTGCACCCAGTCGGACCAAAGTAGTGCAGGAACTTTTTTCAAAGTTGGACACAGGTCGGACCAGTTAAGACGGCTCTCATAGGGAGCCATTCATTTTGACATGTCATGCGACTTGTGCTCTCGAAATCGGAGCACATGTCGGACCGGCGTGAACTGGCCCTAAAACCTGGAAGGTGATTGGTTTCTATGCACAGCTGCACCAGGATTTTGCACTCTACAGTTTTATTAAATCACCCCATTTTTCTTCTTATACTTCTAAAGACTGAAAAAAACGTCCCCTGTACAACAGATGGATCAAATAAAAATGCGTTGAATTCAACTTCTGTGTGTTATTGAAGAGTTAAGATGACTGTAGTCTCTGCCATGTGAGCAGGTGACCATAATGTCCAGGCAGACTGGTTCAGTGGAGGCAGGGCCGGCCCTACCATGGGTCCCAATGGGTCCATTGGACCCAGGCAGCACTTTGAGAGGGGCAGCAAATTGAACCATGGCCACCTCTCCTTCTTTTCTATTTACCCAGCAAATTGACGACCAAGATTTTTTTTCCCAGCAGTTTTGTGTATCATGATGGCAGCTGCCGCCCGGGCCGCTCCGCCTACCCCTATACTACCCTAGCCTGTCTATATACTACCCTAGCCTGTCTATATACTACCCTAGCCTGTCTATATACTACCCCAGCCTGCCCCTATACTGCCCTAGCCTGTCTTTATACTACCCTAGCCTGTCTATATACTACCCTAGCCTGCCCCTATACTACCCTCGCCTGTCTATATACTACCCTAGCCTGTCTATATACTACCCTAGCATGGTCATTTACTACCCTAGCCTGTCTATATACTACCCTAGCCTGTCTATATACTACCCTAGCATGCCCATTTACTACCCTAGTCTGTCTATATACTACCCTAGCCTGTCTATATACTACCCTAGCGTGCCCATTTACTACCCTAGCCTGTCTATATACTGCTCTAGCCTGTCTATATACTACCCTAGAGTGGCCATTTACTACCCTAGCCTGTCTATATACTGCTCTAGCCTGTCTATATACTACCCTAGAGTGGCCATTTACTACCCTAGCCTGTCTATATACTACCCTAGCCTGTCTATATACTACCCTAGCCTGCCCCTATACTACCCTAGCCTGTCTATATACTACCCGAGCCTGTCTATATACTACCCTAGAGTGGCCATTTACTACCCTAGCCTGTCTATATACTACCCGAGCCTGTCTATATACTACCCTAGCGTGCCCATTTACTACCCTAGCCTGTCTATATACTACCCCAGCCTGTCTATATACTGCTCTAGCCTTCCCCAATACTGCTCTAGCCCACCCCTTAGAATTGAACATAATGGTATTACATTTTTGCATATAGACAAGGTGCTGTTGCATGTAAATCTGACTTCCTGATACATTTAATTTTCGTTTTAATTATCATGATATAAAATAATGGATGTGGGGGCCTTTTGGTGGGCGTGATTTTTTTTGAGGGAGGGGGCAGCATTCCTTCTTCACGGTCCCCCCCTTGACTTCACCATTACTGTAATATCAACAACACAACCATTAGTCCCTCCACACATGTCAGGGTACTGGGTGTAATCCTTGACTCTGACCTCTCCTTCAGCCCCCACATCCAATCACTGGCTAACTCCTGCCGCCTTAAACTCCGCAACATCTCCAGAATTCGACCCTTCCTGACTAATGACATCACAAAGCATCTTATTCACTCCTTGATTATTTCCCGCCTTGACTACTGCAACTCTCTCCTTAATGGCCTACCCTTAAGCAGGCTCCTCCCCCTTCAGTCTATTATTAATTCTGCTGCTAGACTAATACACCCCACTAACCGATCCGTGACTGCTGCTCCTCTCTGCCAATCCCTTCACTGACTTCCCCTACCCCACCGTGTAAAATTCAAAATGCTAACCATAACATACAAGGCCATTCACAACATCGCCCCCATCTACATCACCAACCTCATCTGCAGATATCGCCCAAATCGTCCCCTCCGCTCCTCCCAGGACCTCTTGCTCTCTAGCTCCCTTGTTACCATCTCTCATGCTCGCCTTCAGGACTTCTCCAGAGCCTCTCCCATCCTCTGGAACTCCCTGCCCCAGTATGTCCGATCACCCCCTTCCCTGTTCACCTTTAGGAGGTCCCTGAAAACTAATTTATTCAGGGAAGCCTATCCCACACCCACCTAACAACCGTCCCCAAGCCACCCCCATCAAATCATTCTCTGCAGCTATTACCTTTTGTGCCACCACCCCCTCCCTTTAGAATGTAAGATCTATGAGCAGGGCCCTCCTGTACCCTTTGTATTGAACTGTACTGTAATTGTGTTGTCCCCCATATACATTGTAAAGCACTGCGTAAACTATTGGCGCTATATAAATCGTGTATAATAATAACAATAATAATAATTTCATTTTTGGACCAAGGCAGCACAATCTCTTGGGCCAGCCCTGAGTGGAGGTATGTCAATGTATAAGGCAGCATTTGAAACAAAACAGGGCCACTCATGGGCGTCCGCTCCATAGGGCAAGGGGGGTCATTTGCCCCCCCTGGAATCGAGAAGGTGTTGGCCAAATTGGCAGTGTTCTATACCCTCCGCCGCCCTTACACCCACTTCCAGCCCCGCACAGATCTGCACCGCAGCACATGTACTCCCTGCTCCTCCCCCCGGGCCCACCACACCTCCCCATCAGCGATTTAAGGCGGCCGCGTCTCGTGGTTTGGCAGTGCTGGCTGGGCCTCGCGCTGCAACCCGATTGGCCCCGGCTCTTCTCGTTCTTCCGGGCACGGGCCGGCTCCACCCCTGGCCCTTGGACTGTGCAGCATGCCCGGGGAGAGAAGAAGAAAAAGAGCCGGGGGGAGATGGCGGAGCGGAGGGTGTCTCGAGTCGGTGGTGGTAGTACCTCGGGGGCCTGGCCTCCTGCGGGGCGGCCTGCTGCACACACCCGCTGGACCTGCTGAAGGTGAGAAGGAAGGAGAGCCGGGCTGTGTGTGCGGTATGGAGGGAGGAGGAGGAGATGTCCTACAACACGTGTGTGTGTGTGACTGCAGAGACATGACGTCATAGGACACGTCATACATATGGTCAGTGTGTAGTGTAGTGGTCAGAGTGTAGTGTCCAGAGGTGCAGGGTGCTGCTGTGTAATGTAAAGGGGTGCAGGGTGCTGCTGTGTAATGTAAAGGGGTGCAGGGTGCTGTGTAATGTAAAGGGGTCCAGTGATGCAGGGTGCTGTGTAATGTAAAGGGGTCCAGAGCTGCAGTTGTGGAGAGGGGGTACACAGTAGTGACAAATAGATATTTAAAGATGCAGGGGGCACAGTGGGGTGTTTTTACATTTTAACATGGGGGGGTCGCTTTTAACCCCCGCTAGCGGTCGAAGAAAGGGTAAAATGCGACTGTGTATCGCTGCTGCCGAAGCGCCCCCCCCCCTGAAAAAAATTCAGTGGATGCCCATGGGGCCACTCGACACCAGGGTGTGCATTCACCTTTGCTTTTTAATGGAACCATTCTCACCTTTATTTTTTCTAATCAGCAGTTTTTCGAATATCAGAAATGTGTCAAAAATACGCCCCTACAAATGTGCAAAATGCAAGAACCACAGAGCACACCAATACGGCTTATTCTGAGAAATCAATATAGCAGGATAACCACAGCAATCAAATGTGGATTTGTTTCGCAATAGGAAATGAACACTTACATTGACTTAGCACTAAATATTTCAGTATTATATTTGCTTTCCTTAGGATTCCCTGCTGAACCAGTCGAGATTCAAACTGTCTATGGCCGGAATTACAGCAAAGATTCCAAAATCTGACCTCTGCTGTGTCTGCAGACTTTGTAGGGGTCATTTACTTAGTCCTTGCATGCCATGGACATAGGACTGTTACCGGAATAGACCACAATTGTATTGTAAGTGGTTTATAGCTCACATGGTAAAACATTCTAACTGGATTTGTGTTACAAAGCCATGTTTGAATGTATTGACCAGGGCTTATTTTCTCAAACAAAAGGTGCTGGAACTCCACCATGACCCTCCAAAACCCCTCCACCCACACACCCCCTCCAGATCACATCAAATAGTGGGTTTGGTCAGTCAAATATCACGAACAGTAGGAGAGTTCAGGGGGGTTACACACAGAGTGCAGAATTCAGGGGGTTACACACAGAGTGCAGAATTCAGGGGGTTACACACAGAGTGCAGAATTCAGGGGGTTACACACAGAGTGCAGAATTCAGGGGGTTACACACAGAGTGCAGAATTCAGGGGGTTACACACAAAGTGCAGAATTCAGGGGGTTACACACAGAGTGCAGAATTCAGGGGGTTACACACAGAGTGCAGAATTCAGGGGGTTACACACAGAGTGCAGAATTCAGGGGGTTACACACAGAGTGCAGAATTCAGGGGGTTACACACAGAGTGCAGAATTCAGGGGGTTACACACAGAGTGCAGAATTCAGGGGGTTACACACAGAGTGCAGAATTCAGGGGGTTACACACAGAGTGCAGAATTCAGGGGGTTACACACAGAGTGCAGAGTTCAGGGGGTTACACACAGAGTGCAGAATTCAGGGGGTTACACACAGAGTGCAGAATTCAGGGGGTTACACACAAAGTGCAGAGCTGTCACTTGTAAACACAGAAACTGGACTTCTGTGTTTACAAGTGATTGTGGTGAGCAGGCCCCCCAAGGATCTGAGCCAGAGGTGGTGGAACTGAGTTCCCCCAAGTTCCCCCTGAAAAAAAGCCTTCTTATTT
Source organism: Rana muscosa (assembly GCA_029206835.1). Lineage (NCBI taxonomy): Eukaryota > Metazoa > Chordata > Amphibia > Anura > Ranidae > Rana > Rana muscosa. The sequence goes on from CM055126.1 coordinate 38,019,151, forward strand.
AGGAATAAAAACACAAATTTTTTCAAGGACAAATGTAACATTTATAACCCTTGTGAATTATACCAAGGGAGAGAGAAAGAGATAGATAGAATAGATAGACAGATAGATAGTGTGACAGCAGGAAGGTAAAGTCACCTGGTTGCATCCAGGGGGGTAGATATATTTCGCCCAGATTCAGGCTTTACGCCGATTTATACAGCTAGGTGGAGAGTTGTATAAACCCAGCTGAGACTAGTGGGCTCATTGATGACTCATACCTCTAGGGAGAGGGCTGGGCGTCGTGCAGACAGGGAGTTGATGAGGCCAGCTGAAGCTTGTCAGCTCATTTAGGCCTCTATAAAAAACTCCCAGATTCATTAGATGTTAGCTCATGCCTGGAAGCAGACCTGTGTGGACTGTCTAGGGAGAGTGAACCCCTGTGCGGTGAGAGAAAGCCTGTGTGGCTATATTTTGCTTGGACATTTAAAACCAGGGACTAGGACAGCACTAGGCTGATCCCAGTCGTTAGTTAGGAAACCTGTAAGTTTAGTCAGAGGTCAAGTTGACCAGGATTTATTTTGTGTTTGTTTTTTTTGCCTTGCTGTGTTTTTGTCACTGTAAATAGAAAATAAACCGCACCTTTTTTTGATTTTGAAAACCACAACCTCCGTCTGCTGGGCCTGTTTTTGGGTGGGGAGCCCATCCCGGGGGTCACACATACCCGCTGCCGAGCTAGCCCCCTCACAGTTGGTGGAGAACCAGTGGCAGTTTTTTTTTAAGCCAGCATGGAGGAGATACTGAAACAGCTGGCTCTAGCAAATGCCAATCAACAGCAGACAAATGCAGGTTTGCAAAGGAGCCTTGCAGCCCAGCAGCAAGCTCATCAACAGAGCCTTGCAACTTTACAACAGAGTCTGGAGGCTCAGCAACAAGCCCAACAGCAATCTGAGGCCCGCTTCATAGACCTGTTGCAGAAGCAAGAGCAGAGACTACAACAACAGATGGAAGCAGTAATGCAGCAACGTCCGCAGACCGGTGAGGAAAGCCGTCCCACTAATACCGCGTCCTTTGGGGTGAGTCGTTTATTGACAAAAATGACTGGAGAGGATGATCCAGAGGTATTTTTGAACACATTTGAAAGGACCGCTGAAAGAGAAAAGTGGCCTGAGGAGCAGTGGGCTGGACTGGTGGCTCCTCTGTTAACGGGTGAATCGCAGAAAGCTTACTATGACCTAGAGCCTGACCAAGCAAAAGACTATGTGATGCTAAAAGCTGAAATATTGGCAAGGCTGGGTGTCACCCTGGCTGTCCGGGCTCAGCGTGTGCATAACTGGACTTTCCAGCTTGGAAAACCCCCCAGGTCTCAAATGTATGATCTCATTCACCTGAGCAGAAAGTGGCTACAGCCAGAGACTTTGTCCGCACCAAAGATTGTGGAACGTGTTGTAATGGATCGGTTTTTGAGAGCTCTTCCTACTGCCATCCAAAAGTGGGTAAGCCATGGAGACCCAGAGACGGCCGATGGTCTTGTGGATCGTGTGGAGAAATACTTGGCTACAGAGAACCTGACGGCCTCTTCCAGAGACACTCGGACTTTCCACCCTAAGACCAGACCATCCCCAGGGGCGGATAAGATGATTCCAAGGGGTAAGGGTGGAGAGAGTGAGAGGGTGGGAGCTCTACCCCAAGTTTGGCGAGAACAGCCTGGGAAATCAGCGGCTCAAGAGGCGGCAAGAAGGATCATTTGCTACCGCTGCCGGCAAGCGGGACATATTGCAGCAAATTGCCCGGTTTTGGAGGAACCCATGCAGTGTGACTTTCTGACGGGCAGACGTCAGTCGCTGTGTGCGACAGTCGCATGCACTGCCATTCGGGGAACTGAGAAACATTTATGCAAAATGTGTATTAATGGTAGAAATGTTGTGGTATTGCTGGATTCAGGTAGCCTTGTGACCCTGATAAAGGCTGAGTTAGTTAAAACAGAGGTCTCTGGGAATAGCAAGGTAGCCGTTATTTGTGTGCATGGGGACACCCGAGAGTATCCAGTGACTACAGTGTGTTTCGAGACCCCCAAAGGTACCCTTTCTCATCCAGTGGGCTTAGTGTCTCAGTTACCGCATGACGCCATTGTGGGAAGGGATTTTCCGAAGTTCTGGGAACTGTGGGATGATCATGAGCCCCCCACTGGTGCCCCTATGTACCAGGAATATGATAGCCAGAACTCCTCTGAGAGTGGTGAGGACTCTCCCGAATTTCCCTTGTCAGTATTGGCAGGGGAGACTCAAGAAACTGGAGAGGAGCCCACCTCCTCAGACGAAAACCTACCGTCTGTGGAGTTTTCTGATCTTGAGGTTCACAGGGAAAACTTTGCCACAGAACAGTTGAAAGACCCCGCCCTAATAAAGGCACGGGAAAACGTAGTGAAAATAGATGGCGAGTTAGTGAACCCAGATAATACCTGCACTTACCCATACTTCAGCGTAGAGAAGGACCTACTGTATCGGGTGGCAAAAAGGGCAGAAGAAACCGTTGAGCAGCTGGTGGTGCCCAAACCTTACAGGAAGTTGGTGTTGGAGTTGGCCCATGGGCACATTCTTGGAGGTCATCTGGGGACAGAGAAAACCCGAGAGAGGGTATTACAGAGATTCTATTGGCCTGGGGTGATGAAGGACATAGAAAATTATTGTTCCTCCTGCCCTGTGTGTCAGAGGTCGGCCCCGATGCCACACTTCCGTAGCCCGCTGGTCCCTCTACCCATCATTGAGGTCCCGTTTGAGAGAATCGCAATGGATTTGGTAGGTCCTATAATCAAGTCCGCTAGGGGGCACCAGTACATATTGGTTATAATGGACTATGCCACCCGTTATCCAGAAGCGATCCCTCTCAGAAATACCTCGGCCAAAACCATAGCCAAAGAGCTATCTCTTGTTTTTAGCCGGGTGGGTATTTGTAAAGAACTGCTTACGGACCAAGGTACACCCTTTATGTCCCGGGTTATGAAGGAGCTGTGTAAATTGTTCAAAGTGACGCAATTACGTACATCTGTGTATCACCCCCAAACCGATGGGCTGGTTGAAAGATTCAACAAAACCCTAAAACAAATGTTGAAGAAAGTGGTGGATAGGGATGGAAAGGATTGGGACTGTCTACTTCCTTATTTGATGTTTGCTATTAGGGAGGTGCCCCAATCCTCTACGGGATTCTCCCCCTTTGAGTTACTGTATGGGAGACACCCAAGAGGGCTGTTGGATATTGCCAAGGAAACTTGGGAAAGTGAGAGTTCTCCCCACAGGAGTGTGATTGAGCATGTCGCCCTGATGCAAGATCGAATTGCACAGGTAATGCCCATCGTGAAGGAACATTTGGCCCAAGCGCAGTTGGCACAGCAGAGAGTGTACAACCGTGGAGCCAAGACCCGTACCTTTTCCCCGGGGGATAGGATATTGGTACTTGTCCCTACGGTTGAAAGTAAATTCCTTGCCAAATGGCAAGGCCCCTACGAGATAATGGAAAAAGTGAGCGAAGTGAATTACAAGGTCAGACAACCAGGAAGGCGAAAGCCCGAACAGATCTATCACGTTAATCTGTTGAAAGCCTGGAGGGATAGAGAGTCCCTAGTCGCAGACACTTGGTCACCAGCTCAAACTGGTTGCGTGATTCCTGAGGTTGGAATCGCAGCCACCTTGTCACAACCCCAACAACAGGAGGTTAAGGAGTTTGTGCTTCGCAACAAGGAGGTATTCTCTGAGCTGCCGGGACAAACATCTGGGGTAGAGCATGACATTATTACCCCGCCCGGTGAAAGGGTGAAGTTAAAACCCTATCGGATCCCAGAGGCCCGACGGGAGGC